>OZ022246.1:22469257-22476757 GCA_963978895.1 Erpobdella octoculata
TAAAACAAATGTTTTCGTGCGTAGTATAATTAAGTAATTTTGGGACATTTATGTCGCTCTGAATGAGAACCTTAAAACACGAAAGATGTACTTGAGTACGAACGTGAAACTTAAATTAAGACAATTACAGTAGATAATGCGAAACGGGAAGTGCACCAAATTGAAATCCGGAAAAGAGAATATTAGGTAGTCACGAACCATTGGGAAAAGATGGATGGGATAATTAGGTGCATAATTACATAGAGTGTACATTTGTGTAATGTGTAACGAATAATTTAGTAACTAAAATTCGTGTAATATGTAACAAATACTTTAGTAACTAAAATTGTAGTACGGCGTGCTGATTACTTTACATAACATTTGTGTCAGTTGTGGACATGATTTAGATTGGGCTGGGCTGGGTTCAATTTATTGTGTTGGGTTTAAATGAAACTAATTGAGAAACTTTTTTTCAACTGTGGGTTAGGTTGGGTTAAAAAATTTGATTTTTCAGATTGCTTGGTTGAGTTGAGAACGTAGTGGGCGGGGTCGCCAAAAATAAATTTGGTAATTAAGCGTCATAGTACATTACGTAGAGTGTGACTTCGTACTACTATTTTTGTACATTGATTTGTTAATTAAGTGTCACATAAATGAATACAAGACAATTTGAGTATGCGCGAAAAATCGTCTGCGACAAGCAAACGCGTTGAACTCACTTTGCCACAGTTGATGTACTCGATGGCAGTTTCTCTGAAGAAGAAGTAAATGTACGGACCGATCTCGTACGACGATATGAAGTCTGGTTCTGCAAGAGATCGTAGAAAATGATGATGACGACGATGATGATGACGATGGAGATGACGACGAAGATGACGACGAAGATGACGACGAAGATGATGATGAAGATGGTGATGACGACAATAATGACGATGAAGACGACGACGAAGATGATTGTGACAGGAAACAATGACGATATTGACAGGTTTTTCATTCAAAACACATCGAATTGTTCTTACAACCGTTTTATTATAAACACAAAATCTCCAATAAATCCGAACGATTTTTAATAACATTTCTAATTAAATGAAAAAAGTAATTTCAGATGTCAAAATAACGATTCCAGTTACACGAAAATGCGAAGACAAGGAAAACCTTTGACGCAAGAGAACAAGGGGTTTTCTAATAAAGAGGCAAGCTCGAGTTTGAGGTGGGGATTATGTTTTATGGAGCTGAGTCACGTTAGGGTTTTTGCCTCTGAGTCATAAAGGGGATAATGAAGGACTCAATTATACGACAACAGCACAATGCTTGTTTTGTTAATAAAGCTATAATTATGATTGAGTGGTCATAATTACATAAGTCCTTGGTGTAATTAAGATGATAAGCAAGGTGATGATGACGATGACGATGACGATGATGATGATGATGATGATGACGATGGTGGTGATGATAGGATGATGATGTTGATGATGATGATGATTTTGATGATGATTATGATGTTGATGTTGATGATGATGACGATGTCGACGACGGCGACGATGACGATGATGATGACGAGGACGATGGCGATTCTTGGAATAAACGCCTATTAGAAGGGCAATATAAAGGTCGATGCGTCATCATTACAGCGCCTAATGACAT
This sequence comes from Erpobdella octoculata, assembly GCA_963978895.1. Taxonomy (NCBI): domain Eukaryota; kingdom Metazoa; phylum Annelida; class Clitellata; order Hirudinida; family Erpobdellidae; genus Erpobdella; species Erpobdella octoculata. The sequence goes on from OZ022246.1 coordinate 22,470,881, forward strand.
CGGTTATTTAACAGCTGATGAAATGACATGCGTCAACAACTGGCAGACGATTAAGAGAAATGTTTGACAACAAAAAAGAGCAATTAAAACTTCATGGAGAGAAAAACAAAAAACGGAATGCACGACATCGATCAAACGTGCAGAGACGTAATTTATCCGATGAAAATCATTCATCGGGGAGAGTAATAAAGAGAATATCGTCAAATATGGATGATGATTATATGTTCTTTTTTGATGGTTTTTAAGGTTTTTAATTTTTTATTTACGAATTGCGTCCACTGAATCGGAAAATTGCAATCTAGAAGAGCAAACAGTCAAACATATTCCGGCGCACACATGTGCAAACAAACAGGCAGCACACATAAGCACACAATTGCACACACACACAAAGAAGCATAATTACACACATATACACTCTTTTAAACACTTATTTGGTGAAATATCAATTTCAAAAAATTGGAAGTTTTTATGTTAGAAATCAAGAGAATAAAACTTGATAAGCTGAAATTTTAATAAATAAAATATAATTTTAATTCAATAAAATAGAATTTTGATTCAATAAAATATAATTTTAATAAATAAAATATAATTTTAATTCAATAAAATATAATTTTAATTGAATAAAATACTACATTTTTGCACAACGTAATGTTTAAGTTGTGCAAAAATGCACATAAGTTTACATATGCACATAACTACATTTAAATATGCTCTTAATAATGCAAACGCGTGCACACTGATACACACGTGGGCACCTAATAATGCGCACTTATGCACATAAACACCAGGACAGGCCACACAGCTTTACAACAGGGGATAACCATCTCCTCTACTCTTTTTATAGCTGCGTTTAGCGGCCTGATTAGGACGCTAGACGGTCCCCAATCATGCCCTCATAAGCACCTGGTTTACGAGGAAAGCCCTGGAGAGTGGACGAGTGAGGTGGTGGTAATTAGGAGTTGCCGGAGATTTACAGAAGGCCGAAATGAAGGACGGAATCCCCCATACTGGTGGCAGACACTCGATACGTCAGAGCAGGCCCTAGGACACGGGGGGCCACCGAGGCCATTCGATACTTCAGAGTGCAACAAAAAGTGTAAAAAAATCTCTTACATTAACCCTCTCTTATTCTCACTCTCTTTCCTATTCTTTTCTTCTCTATCTCCTTAACTATCTATATTTTCACTTTTTTCTGATTTCTCTTTCTCTGGAAAAATCGATTGTTGGCTCAGTTGCAAATCTCCTGAGTAAGAGAGCAATTAGTTCTTCATAAATGTTGGAATTTATTTTTTTTAGGTTCATTTCAAATGATTGCATTCACCTATTTGCACCAATTCAGATATCTATTGTTAGGCAGTTTTTCTAATATCCAAAGAAAGACGATGAAAAATGATCGTATACTAAAGTTAGAAGCCTTTGTTGCCGGAAGGTTTAAAATTTTGTTTCAAAAACAGCACAACTATCCATGCTTTTCCATCTCCATTAAAATCTTTCCATTTCGGCAACTACCAGCTCAATGACGTACTTCTTTCTTTCTCTTTCCTCTTACTCTCTTACTCTCTCTTTTTTCCTCTCTTTCTCTCTTTCTCTCTCTCTCCTTCCTCCTTTCTTCTTCCTTCTCTTATATTTTGTTCCAACTATCTTTCATTAAAAGGCACTCCGTAATTTAATGAAAATATTACAAAAACGTCCTTGGAGATCATCATTATGCTCTCTTAACAACGATTTTTCAGCTTTTGTAAAACTTTCATCGGAATGTGAACAAGTAGTAGAAACACATTTGAAGAGTATACAATTCTTAAAATCAGAACTAAATGTGCATACCGTTGAGCCATCTTGAATTGAACTGAACAGTTCTGAGGTGTTTCGAGCTCCCCAACATACGGTAGATGGCAGGGTCCCTCGCTGCAAAGTCTGTCACGGTGGCCCCGTAGAAGTTCTTGTCAGTCGTCATGAGCAGGGTTGAGTTCTGGATGGGGCTGTAGGGACATTTTCCCACCCCTGACATCCTTGCTCGTACGTCTGATAGCTGGTCTATCTGTATTATTATTATTATTATTATTATTATTATTATTATTATTATTATTATTATTATTATTATTATTATTATTATTATTATTATTATTATTATTATTATTATTATTATTATTATTATTATTATTATTATTATTATTATTATTATTATTATTATTATTATTATTATTATTATTATTATTATTATTATTATTATTATTATTATTATTATTATTATTATTATTATTATTATTATTATTATTATTATTATTATTATTATTATTATTATTATTATTATTATTATTATTATTATTATTATTATTATTATTATTATTATTATTATTATTATTATTATTATTATTATTATTATTATTCTTATTATATTCAAATTGTAGTGTTTTATAATGTTCATAAAAATAGTACATAAATAGTCAAAACGAAGTTGTTAAAGTTCAGCAACACAGTTTTTTTTTAAATGACATTTACGTCAAACGATAATTACTGAGCAAATTAAATTTATTCTACTGCAGAAATAAATTAATTATTTTAAAAAAAACATTTTTTAACATTTTCTTCGACAGTGACCAATTTGAGTGGTAATCTAATTAAAGTGTACCAAATTTCTCCAACGGAAACAAAAGTTACGCGCACAAAAAGTCAGTCTGAGTTGAAAGGTGAAATGTAATTGAAAGGTTAATTAAATGCTTGAGGGGTTAATATAAAGTGACAAATCTCCGAGAACACGTAATCAAGAGGTCATCCATCTTCAGGTGACCCAACATGAAGGAATGCCTATTGCCCTGTCTGACCAATTTTCCGCTTCCTTTGAGAAACCTTTCTTAGACAATGTCATTTTTTAAATTTGTTTTCTAGTTTTTAATGCATTTTTCCATAAATTTAAAAAAAATAATATTCAAATTAAAATTTTTTATGAATTTTTATTTTTATAGTTAAATGTAATGATTAATACAGAAAATTATTGTGCGCGTTAGAAGTTAAAAATATTGAAGAGGAGATTGTCGTTACAATTTGGAAGTTGTTGGTAATAAAGTAATAAGCAAACAAGCCACGTCCCAGAAGTACATGTTTTACGTCCATCATGTATCATATTTCTTTATGAATGCTGCCTATAAACGGTGTCTATGTACGCGTATACTATGTGTATACGCACAGTGTATCTTGCGTGTTTACGCTTTTGTATATGTATGTGTTTGTGTCGGTACCGGTATGTGTGTGTGTATGTTTTTTTGTTTGTGTGTATGCACGCATGTGTCTGTGTGGTGCTGGTACGGAAGAGATTAATCTGAGACGACCCCCGTGTAAAAAGGTTTGACAGAATGTGAAAGATTACATCTTCTTATTCCTTGTAAGGTCTCTGACGATAAATTACCCGACGTTTTTCTGACTGGAAATTTATTTTAATCATTTTTTAATCATTTCTTCTGCAATCCAGTGTTACATGGAATGGTTTTGTGACTTAATAATAACTTTGTTAAATTAATTTGAAAATATTTATCTCACTCAATCGAAGTTGTTTGCAATTGGAAATAAATATTTCACAAAAAAAAATTAAAGCAATTTAATTTTTTTTTATATTCAGGCATAGAATAAATTAGTTTTTGTAAAATTTAAAAAAAACATCATTATAGTTATTCGTTAATGGTTCGTTTTCTGTCAGTTTGTTCGTTCGCTTCTCTGCTCGTTCATTGACTTTCATGGTGGACAGTAGACGCCAATAAGTTTGTTTACCTAATTACTCTTTTTATATCTTTTGGGTTTTCATGCATAATTTAATCAATCAATCAAACGAATACCCGGACAGACAGTCGTTTGACTAAATTTTTGTTTGGAATTTCATTATTTATTAATTAACGTATTGAGGGATGAAAATGATAAGCAATCAATAGTTCATCAAGACCTTCTACTGGTGGAGAATCATTAATCAGGTATGTCAATTCGGCGGAGTAGCGGGGTCATTTTCTCCCTGACTTTTAAGTTGGACACCCTCGCGTATCTTTGCCGTCAGAAATGTAAATTGGAAGTTTTTGAGGTTCGAGAGGGGTAATTTTAATTACAAAAAACCAAATGTTAATTTTTTTTTTAAACAACTAAATCTGCCAACTGCCGTCATTATGGCGGTTGCCTAGAAATAATCCACCTGACAACATAAAAGTGAGGTTCGTTTTTATTTATATTCATCCTTCTACACACCCGTTCAATCAGGTCACCCATTCATCCACCCCCACAGCCATGTTTTACAAAAAGATAAAAATGAAATGTTTCACTATACTCAAACTCAAACTTAGCCTTTACAACTGCAAACACACAAATCAAAGTCTGCCAACCAAAAAAATAATTATTTCTCGCAACAGATGATTTGGGTGGTGCATTTCATACACTAGCATATCTGACTGCATCATGGTAGTGTGTCCTTTAAGAACTGAACATGTCGGATGATCCTTTCTTCTCTGTGCTTTAATTTTTTTATCTTTTATATCACTAAGATTTTAAATTTAAAACTTAATTCTCTAAACGATCTCAGAAAAACCCAATAAACATATCAAAGCTATCGTCAGCCCCCCCTAAATTTCTAATAACCACCAAATTCAAGGGGTCTGGATGTAACACTGGTAATGCTTATACGAAGAAGTCCATGGGCAGAACCTCATTCAACTCCTAATACTTTTAAAGACTATTTAATAATTAACGTTTTACCGTTGTTTGAATGAACTTGTGCAATTGCATAAACTTTTTTTGCTTCCTAATGCGAAATTCATGATATTGCTGGCGCCAATGGAATGTCCACATCAATTGGCGTTGTTATAAATATCAGAATATTAATAATAATTATAATGATGATGATTATGATGACGATGATGGTGATGATGATGATGATGATACTGATGATGATGATTATGATGGTGATGATGGTTATGATGATGATGATGATGATGATGATGATGATGATGATGATGATGATGATGATGATGATGATGATGATGATGATGATGATGATGATGATGGTGGTGGTAGTGGTGGTGATGATGATGATGATGATGATGGTGGTAATGATGATGATGATGATGATGATGATGATGATGATGATGAGAAGGAGGAAAAAAAGAAGGAAGGGAATGATAATGATCCAAACATCATCTTGCATTAAAGCACTTTTTTGTTTTCCTCATTTTCGAGTTATCTTCTATAATTTGAAATATATTTCCATTTATTTATTAATCGTCATGTAATTCATTGAAAAAACGTTTTAAAATTCAACTTCATCATAACATAAAATTTTAATCAATTTTGCTCAAAAAGCTTATATAAAAAAACTGTTTTTATAAAATAATTTCAACTCAGGCGGTAATTATTTCAGAAAAAAGAAACACAAATCTGTTAATTTTCAAATGTCAATAAAAGCTTCAGTCCAAAAGAAAAGAATTATTTCAATATCTCCTTTATCACTGCCTTATTTATCTCTTCTTCGCCATATAGGATAAAACCCCCTCTTTTTCATTTTTTTTTACTTCAACTCTTACCGCTTAACCACGCATTTTCAATACCTCTCAGCATCCACTACCTACCCTCATAATTCCCTCCCCTCTTCCATTCCGAACCTTTCTCCGCATCCCTCATCTCTCACCTTCCTCCAGGAGCAGAGAGGAGAAAAAGAATTCGTCCCACACGTGAAAACTTCTTCGCCACTAGGGATGAGAAAGCGGAAGAAATTGTGGCAATCTTCCTGTTTATCGGGTTATTCATAAATTCGTTATTTATTTTATTATTGCATAAACGCGCCTGAATATAATTATTATTTCGGCTTATACATTTTTGTATAAATATATAAATATATATATATATATA
>OZ022246.1:22484257-22491757 GCA_963978895.1 Erpobdella octoculata
TTTATAAGTGCTGAAAAGATGGCGATGGAGAGAGAAAAGAAAGAAAGAGAAAAAATTAAAAAAAAAGAGAAGAAAAGAGTTTAAAATTGTCAAGATAAAATTTGAAACAGCGGAATTCTTTCTAAAATAGATTGAAGTTATCAACTTCAAGTTAGTTGTCCATGCCCATTCGTTGTCCAACAGAAACGTTACATGCGCACACATGCACACATACGCACAAGCACACCCATGCACACATACACATACACACATGAAAAATGCACAACACAATTTATAAATAAATTAAAAAAATTAAAAAAATATCTTCAAAATAATTTCTTAGAAATTGTCCGTCATTTTAGCCAGGAGCGACAACGGCGTTTGTCCTTTAGTCATTTCAAGGATGGTTTTTTATTGATGAATCGACTGATGCGTCAAGAAATGTGAGCTTGATTTAAGAAACGCATTAGAAGTTTTGACTGACCTTTCTGTCACGTCGAATCACGTAGAAACACATATACACACTGCAGAAAACCAATACATGCACAATACACACATACACTGCAGAAAAGCAATACATGTCTGATACACACATACACTGCAGAACCTCAATACATGCACAATACACACATACACTACAGAACCCCAATACATGCCTGATACACACATACACTACAGAACCCCAATACATGCCTGATACACACATACACCTCAGAACCTCAATACATAAGCCATATATTTTCATAACTTTGTGATGGTAACTCGGCAATGAATACTGACAACAAATAGCAGGTTAACATACAAACTCACGCCACACCCAAAACGAAAAACAATACACCTCAAACGACCCACATACTGGCCCACACTGACCCGTGCAAGCCCACACTGGTCCACACTGGCTACACTGACCCACGCCCGTATATCCACACAATCCACGTCCAGCCAACACACAGACAACTCACACCAGATGCACATACATACACGGACAAGCAAGCAAGAGTCGTAAGCACAGTGCTACGTACTGGACATGTTTATGAGGAAAGAATTTTGGTAATCATCGCGATAATTAACAATGTATTTAAAAGGTACGTTTGTTTTATATTAAAAAAAATAAGAATATTCAGTCGTTTTCACTTTTTTTTACAAAGTAGAATATCACAACTCATTACGAGGTTTCCTTGATTTTGACAGTTTTTGAACACTGTGAAAGGAAGAGAGCGATTGAAAGAAAGAAGTAATAATACCTACTTTAAATTTTTTTTCTAAAACCAGGTTTTTCTTCTGCACTAAAAAATACAAAAATAAATCTCTGGCTATATAAAATTTGTTAAAGGTGCATTCTTAAAGAGCTAACAGTAAAATTCAATGACAATAAAAACGAGGGTTCCCATGTTTTATAACCTGGAAAGCAACTCACGTTATTAGTTACAGAATTTTACTATTAGCTCTTAGTGTGTATGTTAACAAATGTTATGCAGCTAGATAATTATTTTTGTCTTTTTCATGCAAAAAAGAAACTTGGGTTTTTAAAAGATTTTTAGATAACATTATTTTTTAAGTATAATTATTTAACTATGAAACATTTGAATCAATATGGAAAAAAGCAAGATTTTATTATAAATTTATAATTAAAAAAAAATAAATATCGCTTTCTTTGAATAAATTAAAAACTGAAGGTTTTTATTTTCTGAAGAAAATGCATTTAATTTTATTTTAAACTTTATTTAAATTTGGTTTTATAAATATGAAAAATAAAAAAAAAATGCAATTTCATTGAAGACAATTATAAACAGTAACATTCATCAAGATTGGATAATGGGAAGTGTTTTAAAAATCAATTTCAATTTTAGTCCCGGACAAGAAAGGAAGCTAAGAAGAACATGTTGAAGAAAGAAGTGAAGTCAGAGAAAGAGAGAAAAATAAAAAGAGAGAAAGAGAGAAAGAGAGAACAAAAAGAGAGAGAGAGAGACAGAGAGAGAGAGGAAACGTATATCGGAAATGAAAGATGGTCATCGCGCGTAGTTGCAGTCCGCGATTTATAGCCGGTACGTGCGCTACGCACTAGAGCGGTGTTCAAGTGGATCTGGAAAAGTTTCGTTGAAAATCACACTCACTCTAAAAGCCTTGAAGCAATTGGTTGAGAGCCAGCTCGTTCACCATATCAGCTGCTAGAATTTCAATTTCATCCCTGTCATCATCGGACCTGACTTTGAGTCAGTTACTGTCATAGTTCTAAATCAAGTTGATGTATCAGTAGTATCAGTACCAGACTGATTCTTACTTAAAGTCTCATACGCATCAAAGGTCCAACATTTTGTTTTCCAATTTACGTTTCGCTGACGTTTCAACTGGATTTTCCATTTCTGTTTAACTAATTTGAAGCTCCGAACAAACCGGAACCGCAAAAGTAATTAGAGGTCACTTCGACTTGAAATATTCTCTTTCTTGACCTACCACGTGCTTCTAGCTCATTTTATGCATTTTTGATGCTTTTGCCCGAGACACTGACGATCTGGGACTTTAACATGCAAACACACACACACACACACGCACACCTGCACAAGTGCACTCACAAGATCACACACACACATACACACACATCTACACATACACACACACACACGACATGCACACGATCAATTTTACATAATCGTGTTCATCGCCAATTAATCAAAATCATTTTTAAAATTAAATAAAACGATAACTAGAAATTTTGAAGCGCATAATTTAAGCATTTCTTTATTGCAAATTCCACTCGCCGTTTCACTTCAACAAATCCAACACGAACTGGGCGTGAGCTGGAATATTCAAGAGGACGAAAGTTTCTTGAAAATAATTTGTTTTAATAAAAAATGTTTTCGAAAATTTATAGAAAACTAAAGAACGGTATCGTCATCATAATTGCCATCAGCAATGTCATCGTCGTCGTCATCATTATCATCATCATTTATTTATTGAAGTTTAAGTATAAATAATATAATTAGAACCATAATATCAATTATATACAATTTCTTTCTACACCAAAAAAAAAACAATATCAATATATGAAGCAAAAAATACAAACAAACAAGTCCAAAAGGGAAAAATCCAAAAGAAATATTTATCTCGCTAGCGGATAACTAGTACAAATATTTAAGAGCAATTAGACATAAAATAAAATGACACAATAAACTGATTTCGTGTTTTATTGTCGCAATGACCATTAAATTACCTGAATTGTCATTTTTAGAATGTAAGCACATTTTGGTCGCCTGGCTACATGATCATGATAACATAATTCAGTTTTACTGTTTTTATTCTTAAATTCCCTGTCTAAAATATTTATGAAATGGAAAATAATTGAAAATTTCTTGCAAAACATCAAAGAGGTCCTAACTGAAACTTTCCTTCGAGGCAGAAAAATCAAAAAAATACATTGTTTAAATCGGCGGGTCAGAATTCGCTGGTTTTTGAAGTTGTATATATATATATATATACAAATAAATATGAATAAGGAGAAAGCTTTTAGGAGACAAAGTAATAAAATAATATAAGATTCAGTTGTTAGGGGCAGGTGCACCAAATTAAATTTTATCCCCATGTGACAACACTTTCTCACCCATTTGCTTCGCCCCCTCTTTCCCCAGCACCGTGTACCACTCACATTCTGTGTGATGAGATCTACTTTTATGGCATCAAACCACTCTCAGTTCAAAGATCTACTCAAAAATTTTACTGCCGTGTCCTTTATTCTTTCATTTCTTATTCTTTGATTCTTCTTCTTGTTTTCTTCTTTTCTGTCTCATATCATTTCGTTTTTTCTTGATTTTTGTTCAAGTTCGCGTACAACTGGGACTAAAAAAATAAGTAAAAATGAAAGAGTAAAAAATTCAAGAAACAAGCTTGTTAGATTTAATGGATGAAAATAAAAAGAAAGCAAAAAATATAAAGTAAAAACGAACAAAATGAAACAGAAGAAACAAAGTGTTACAGGAAAAAAATAAAAAAAATAGTTAGGGACACGAATGGCCATAGAAATGATACGCAGCATACACGGATGCATGTTCAGATGAAAGCGTAATTGAAATTGAAAGCCTTATTGCCTCATGCTTGAGTCGGTGATGAAAAGTTAACATTCGAATGAAGTATAAAAACATTCTGTTAATCTAAATATTTCTAAACTTTTTTTCACTCACTTATTAATCTATTTACTCAAAACAATCCCGCTGAAAAAAACAACTTCATGCATCCAAGTGAATCTACTCAAAAACTTACCGAAACAAACCAGCCAGTTGTTTTAACGATTGATTTTATCATACACACTGATTGTTAAAATTACTTAAACAAATCTATCCAAAAACAAATCCATAAAAAACGGACCAACAATCCACCATAACACACTTACCAACAAACCACCCATACAAGCTGACCAACAACCCACCCATACAAACTGACCAACCACCCATCCATACAATCTGACCAACAACCCACCCATACGAACTGACCAACAACCCACGCATCAACCTTCTCATCCTTCGATTTAATCACACATTCACTCAGGCAAAGTGACTGTCAAGGTCAACTTCTTATTTCTTTCTTTCTTTTTTCAAAAAAAAAAGAAATAAATTAAACAGAAATAAAATCCAATAAACAAATCGGTGAGAAAATCTAAAAAAAAAACGTCTTCGAGTCTTTGATTTGATTTGCAGAAAGAAGATCAAAGTGGGTTGTTTGGAGGCGGAAAGCCAACCAAGACAACCATTTGCAAGTAAAATTCATCCTTCCAAGAACTCGCTCTCTCGTTCAAATTTTTTTTCCGAATGTAAAAAATATATCAGTTGAAAATACCAAAATGATTTCAAACAGCATATTCATATATATATATATATATATATATATATATATATATATAATTATTTATTCAATTATTTTATTTACTTATTTATTTATTTATTTTATTTAATTATTAAATTTAAATATACATATATTATAAAATAATTCTCATTTTGCATTCCACTCTTCTCCCACGGTCAAGAAAAAAATCTCCGGCTGATTGCTCAAATCCGGTTTGAGCTTCTGAAAGTTGAAGGATTGGAGTCATCAAGACTGCCACCCCCCTGCCGTCTGCCGGGGGCCAACGTACCCTATAAAGTTCGCATAACCGGGGGAGCATGCTTCTTTACGAGTGAGGCTCGAGTCAGGTACAAATCATAAATGTTTGATACGGATTTATAGGGACCGGCTCCATACGCGTGCGGCCACTGGCAAGCAGATGGATGTGCGCTAGTGATCATGTCTGTGCGGAGGATAATGGATGTGGGCTACCACTGTGCCGGCTGGCATGGCATGGCGTGGGTCTGAGCGGTGGGTGCGAGCTGGATAAAATTGCTGATTGAGAAATGGAGTGACGTTCAACATGCGAGAAAAATATCGTCTTTAAGCACTTTAGAGTTTTTCGCAGTGCAGCTCATATTAACCTGCAGTTGGTTTGTCGGTGTCGTTATCATTATTTGCACGTGTGTTTAATTGTTTCTATGCATTTTTATCTGTTTGTATGCATTTCTATCTGTTTCTATGCATTTTTATCTGTTTGTATGCATTTCTATCTGTTTGTATGTATTTCTATCTGTTTGTATGCATTTATATCTGTTTGTATGCATTTCTATCTGTTTGTATGCATTTCTATCTGTTTGTATGCATTTCTATCTGTTTGTATGCATTTCTATCTGTTTGTATGCATTTCTATCTGTTTGTATGCATTTATATCTGTTTGTATGCATTTCTATCTGTTTGTATGCATTTCTATCTGTTTGTATGCATTTCTATCTGTTTGTATGCATTTCTATCTGTTTGTATGCATTTCTATCTGTTTGTATGCATTTATATCTGTTTGTATGCATTTCTATCTGATTGTATGCATTTCTATCTGTTTGTATGCATCTATCTGTTTGTATGCATTTCTATCTGTTTGTATGCATTTCTATCTGTTTGTATGCATCTATCTGTAATGTTTTGTATGCAGCTGTACCTCTTATTAATAATCTCTATCTGTTTGTAGGATCACACTTGTGTGGGTTGTATATTGCATACGACCTATTTTAACTGAGGTACCAAACCATAAGGACATAAGGGAGAGGGCTAGACAATGGGGCTAAAACATTATGAAAAACCGAATAAGGGCAAATAGGGAACTGAGCATCGTCCTAACTTAGTACGGTCCTGTCCAGTTTGAAGTAATCGAACCGCGGGCTTACGAAAGCTTCACGCTTTTGGCAGCCTCACAGAGGCTGGTAGCAGTATTGTTGTACCACCCCCCCCCCCAAACCAGACCAAATCTTAAAACGATGTACGCACACAACAGTCATTTCGAATCTCATAGAAACAACTGGGAACACTCAGGTTGACATATCGTCTAAATCGTCTTCGTCCAAGGAGGTAAATAAACCAAAAATAATTCCTTTACACGCATTTAATTTTTTTAGAACCGATTTTTGCAACGATAGTGTGTTCAGCTGTCTCAGAGATTTTGTTGTATATTTTGTTATAAATAATGCGTTTTAATGTTATGGAAGAGATGATATTGGCGACGATATAATGCTATGAAATGTCATGGATTTTGATTCAACGTGATTGGGTGAGAATGTTGCGAAACTGCGCTGGCGAAGATAGAATGTTGAGTAAAAATAATAGAGTTAAAAAAATGTCAGCATTGATAATTATACTAGTGGAAAAATTAGGCGATGATAATGATGCTTGTAAAATGTCAGAAAATAATAACGTTGATGGAACATCACAATTATATATATATATATATATATATATATATATATATATATATATATATATATATATATATATATATATATATATATATATATATATATATATATATATATATATATAATATAAATATATAATTATATATAATTTATAAGTATAAGACCACCTGAATATGAAATATTTATTTGATTAATCCTTTCTAGAAATGAACTTAAAATATTTAATCCTCTTAAAATCTGCAACATCGAGACGATTAGAATTAAAAACTATCAAAAATGCAAAACATAAGGCTCTTAAAAATATTTTTTTGCGTCATTTTTGCTTAAAGGTTTTTTCTGTTATTTTATTTTTCATTTCCAAAACACCTGAAGAAAGAAATTTAGAAAAAATCTTTTCTGTTTTTGATACTGAAATAAAAAATTAATGCCTGAAGGAGCCTCAGTAACAAAATTACAACAAATTCTATTTTTGATGAACATTTTCTAAAAAATATTTTTTTATTTTTATTAAATAATTGATTTAAAATTGAGATAAATTTGATTCTTCATTTAACTCATTTAATAATTAGCAGATAATATTCACAGAAATCTCATGGTACAGATCAGATTATCAGAAGAAAGAAAACAACTCCATCCTTCACAACGTGACCTGCAAAACGATTTTTTTGTTCCCTTTTGTTCTCAAAAATGTGGTTGATGACGTTGAGATTTGTCTTGGGGGAGGAAATGGTGCTACTTGGTGGATGATCGATGTTCTGATTGG
>OZ022246.1:22496757-22501757 GCA_963978895.1 Erpobdella octoculata
ATGGCTGCCCGCACTAGACGCTCAAATGGCTGACGATAGCTTGTCATTTCTCTACTTTCTCCGGTTTGCTTTCTTTTCCATCGGAAAGCTTCCAAAACGTTCTGCCATCTCTTTTGCGACGTGGTACGTGGAGCAAGCAGTTTACGTTTCATTGAGCCGCTTTCTCATCGGCTGCGTTTTGGAAAGAAAAAATATGTATATATGTTTTAGTACAGACGTGAAAGTATTGACAGACATGTGTGCGGACATTGAGGCTGAAATGAGGCTGCAAGAACGAGAAAGAAAAAGAAACTGAGGAAAGAAGGTGGAAAAGAAAAGTAGAGAGAGAAACGGTGGAAAAGAGAAAGTAGAGAAGAATGGATGGAAAAGAAAGTATAAGTGAGCCGGAAAGAAAAAGTGGAAAAGAGTTTCAGTTTTTTGTTATTTTTTTTCTTGCTATCTCTCACGATTTTTGTATTTTTTTAAATTCTATTATTTTGCCTTTCATTTTTTCTCAATATTTTCATAACAATAACAATAAAAATAAACACTAATGGGAATGTTTAATAATAATAATAATAATACCAATAAATAAATAATATAAATATAAACAATGTTTAATTAATATTTGTTACTAATTACACTTTGATCGTAACTTTTTATACTGTAGAGCAATAATTGCGGGAATCTATGTGCGTGTGCATGGCTGTTTGTGCGCGTCCGTGTGGTGCCGGGGCGTCTGATGAATCTATTATTCTGCTTACAATTTCATGGCCCCAGCACCTTCATCTGTTTCCATTTTTCATGGCGTACTCTCTCAATTAATCTAGATTACATTTACTCATCCACGAGCACGCACACTGACATACACACACGCACGCAAATAAACACATAAACACCCACACATATAAACACACACACATACAAACACACACACACACACACGTTCAATACAGAAATGCGAAAAAGTCACACAAATTCTGAGACTCATCTTTCTCAATCGAATTTTTGACAATCTTGAACATCGGACATTTGAAACTAATAATAAAATCTGCTGGTTTATATTGTATGAAGGATAATTAGTTAAATCCTGATTATTAATTCACTGGATTCACTGGCTGATCCAAATGCTTAAAACAAAAGTCAAAACAAATGATTACAAGGAACAGAAGCTTGGTTACATATTCTTAAAATATCATAAACAAGAAATTCAAATAAATATCATATTTATATCTTTTTTAATGACCGCCGAAATTCAGACATCATTCCGGGTCCGGGTTGGCCGGTCCGGTTGATCCGCAATGTTGAGTTACATAATATTACAACAATAATGAAAATTAATTTATAATTTTCGTGGTCATACAACCCAAGCACAAAAACAACACGAATCATCGGCTTGTTATGACAAATATAATTAATGGTCATTTTTCATATTTAATATTATTAACAATCAATTATTCAGACGACTCTACATCTCATAAACTGCCATCAGCGACGTTCCAGGGTTATTGATGTCTGCAAATGATTTCACATTTTCCTGTTTTTGTTTTATGAGAAATGTTTTTTGTTTTATTTTATAAATAAATTTAATGAATTCTGTTTGTTTTTCAACATTGTGAACTGTGGTCATTATCATCAACATCATTGTCAATATGAACAACAACAACTACTACAACATCATCATCAACAAGATTAAAACCATTAACAACATCATCATCGTCGTCGTCGTCGTCGTCGTCGTCATCATCATCATCATCATCATTATCATCATCATCATCATCATCATCATCATCATCATCATCATCATCATCATCATCATCATCATCATCATCATCATCATCATCATCATCATCATCATCATCATCATTATCATCATCATCACCATCACCATAGCAATCAACAACAGTGTAGGGAACTGCAACTTGTCAAAAAGATTCAACTTGTTGTCATTGAATAAATTATATTTTCACGTTTTGATATTATTTATATAATATAAACTCTCAATGAGCATTATTTTATAGTAAATCCATGATCTTGTTAACTTACACTGGCACATACACAGACACATACACAAACAGAGTTAAGCACACACACTCACACTTATCCACAAGCGTGCACGCGGCAACAAGCAGAAGGTCCAACCAGAAGAATGCCAACTGTTAATAACTCAACCGACCGGAAGCAGGAGACACGGAAATGCAAGAAAATCAAAAAGGAACAGGGCGAACGATATGAGAGGGAATAAATAGATGGATGAGAGAGAAAAAGAGAGAGCGAGAGAGAGAGAGAGGGAGAGAAAGAGAGGGTGGGGGAGTAGATTGGAAAAGTATCGGCAGATTGATGGAGAGACTGATGTATTGATGGATGGTGGAGCGAATAAATGAGAAGTGAGCAGCGGGTTCAAGAGCAGGGACGTTCGACAACAATGAGCAGTCCTGGACGGACGGACGGACGGCTCGGTCCCGGACTGACGGACGGACGGAAAAAAATGACATCGGGGAACAAAAAGTGGATGGAGAAGGTGAAGGATTTTATGGTCCCAAGAAAATGCGTCGTGAATTTTTAAAAGGTCTCGTTTGCTTTTGCTCGGATTAACAGAATGGACGTTGATGTAGATTAAAAAGTGAGGACGTCACGCTCAACCCAAACCCACCCCTACCCCCCTGCCCTTATCTCACGGCCCATCTCCGTTGCCCCCTCCACTGCACTTCCCGCACCTCTAATCCACCCAGGTCAATGAAATCTCATTTATATTCTCCCTGAGCCAGCGAACACCTTATCGTTTCCTATCGGGTGAGCTTTCAAACTTTCATTAAATTTGGGTTGATTTTATTTTATTAATGAGGTTCCAGGTATTTGTTTTAGAACGAGGCGTTGGAAAGCTTGCCAGGCGTACAAATTTTGCATTTTGTGAAACCAGTTATTAATACAAATACGTTCTTGAACAGTAACAATTTCTAGAATCGGAACTACAAAATAACCTGAAAATTCTTTGAATAAAATCAACACATCCAACAACACATCCAACAACACATACAACAACACATCCAACAACACATCCAACAACACATCCAACAACACATCCAACAACACATCCTACAACACATCCTACAACACATCCAACAACACATCCAACAACAAATCCAACAACACATCCAACAACACATCCAACAACACATCCAACAACACATCCAACAACACATCCTACAACACATCCTACAACACATCCAACAACACATCCAACAACACATCCTACAACACATCCTACAACACATCCAACAACACATCCAACAACAAATCCAACAACACATCCAACAACACATCCAACAACCCACCCAACAACACATCCAACAAATTATTCAACAACACTCGGAACAACACAAGCAACATCAAGCAGCAAGATCAAACAACTTCCTCAATTTTCATAGTTTTTCCAGTCAAAAATTTACAAAACCCAAAACAAAATTATATTTCTATGTTTCGCGCACAATTCTAGTCCTAATTCTTCACCTGTTTATTATTTTCCTATTCCTCTACTACTTCCGACATCCGCTTGGCAGGATGTCTCACCGCAACCCGCCGCCCTCTTCACCTCCCCCCCCCCCCCCAAGAAAACTGGAACTCATCTTGGAAGTAATCTGAGTAGAGTTAGGACATTAATCACCAAAACTGCTCCCTGCAAGAGAAAGAGCGAGAGAGAGAGAGAGAGAGAGAGAGAGAGGCCTGCACAGAATTTTCATTTAGCGATGAATTATCTGACCGCAATTACCTGACCGTCGACGACTGCTCCCGGGCTCAATTAAAATGGTGAACCACGGATTGAGTCATTGTATTGGACGTTCAACTTACCTGATTATCGTCATCGTCGTCGTCATCATCATCATTTTCATCGTCTTCGTCGTCGTCGTCATCTTCATCGTCATCATCATTATCATCAACTTCATCGTCATCGTCATCTTCGTCGTCGTCTTCGTCGTCATCGTCATCGTCATAATCATTATCATCATCACCATCATCATCATCATCATCATCATCATCATCATCATCATCATCATCATCATCATCATCATCATCATCATCATCATCATCATCATCATCATCATCATCATCATCATCATCATCATCATCATCATCGTCGTCGTCGTCGTCGTCGTCGTCATCGTCATCGTCATAGTCATAATCATCATCATCATCATCATCGTCCTGACCACGCAACCCACCCTTACGAACGCGAACCAGCCCATCACCTCCCCCCAACTACCCACCACCACGGCGACAACAACAATTGGAACATTTCATCGTTTGATAAATGCTGGTAGTATAACTCAAAAAAAGTAATGATTAATTATTTTCAAATGTCAGACACACACACATACGTACAAGCTCATACACAGACATAGAAACACACACTTGGCATATTGTATTTGTAAATTCTATTTTTTGTTCATTCGAAATAATTTTTCTTTTGAAAAAAGTTTTTGATCTTCGAAAAGTGGCACACCGGAAGTGAAAGTCTTTTCTTGTTTTCTACGGCAGTCAATTTTTCATTTTTTTCAGAACAAGTTTCGATTGTAAACATGTTTTTTTTATTTTAATATATTTTAACTAGCTGGGTTACCCGGCGTTGCCCGGGATTTTGTTAATCCAAGGGTCTATTTCAAGAAAAAGAATTGATATGGAAATAGACCCTTGGATTAACAAAATCCCGGGCAACGCCGGGTAACCCAGCTAGTTGATGATAAAGTTGACGGCACTTGAGAATGTGGTTATCCTCACCAGCTCGGTACATCAATCTGTAAGCATAAAAATCCATAGCCGATACCTTTTTGTTGTGATTTGTAGTGCCTGCTGTCGGATTTATTTGCGGTATTCCACGTTTTTGCAACACAATGTCACGTTTCTCAAAATCATTCCCAACCATGACAATGGCAACCTCATCAAAAGTCGGTGCATTAAACCTTCTTTGATGCTCCGCTGTAGGTGCTTTGTCAGCACGGATGACAATCTTACACTCATCAGTT
>OZ022246.1:22506757-22524257 GCA_963978895.1 Erpobdella octoculata
TCTTTTAATTTTAAAATTTTTTTACATTTCTTTCACTAACTTTTCTTCTCTATTTTTTTTTAAAACGAAAATCAAACTTAATTCTATTTAATAAAAAATTGTGTTACCATGAATGTTGAGTGAGATATGCTACACTCGTGTGTACACTCACGCATATTTATTTTACTGGTACGTGTTTTGCACGTGTTTACTTGTATAGATGTGTTTGTTTTGCACATGTGTGCAGTGCAGTAGTGTGTTTTTCATGATTTGCGTGCATGTGTCTTTTTGGATATGTGTGTCTGTCTGCTTCGTTGTGTCTGTGCATATTCCAGGTTGATTAATATCCTTGCATGCCGTAAGTACGCCTAGTGGTTTTATAAAAAATACAAATCTAACAAAAAAAAACTACATCAAAGAACTCATTCGTTATAAAAACATTATTACATAAATATCTAAAGATATTAAAATTATTATTAATATTATTATTAATTTCAAGGTAAATTGGTAGTTTGTATATTTATGGGCTGGTAAACACCTGCTGTAAAAACATGTTTCTATATTATATATATATATATATATAATATATATATATTTATATATATAAATATATAATTCCACTTGAAGAATTCTCGCAGTTCCTGTCACTTCTTTAATCCGTATCGACAGAGGAAAAGCAACATAAACATAAACATCTTCCTTTATATTTATATTCCAGGAGGCAAAGTTGAAACAAGTGCACGGCTTACATTTCCATCTCTCATGTTTTAACTTTCAAAAATAACTCATTCAAATTTGTAATCTGTACCTGGTCGTCATTAATTAGAAGTGCCAGTAGGATTTTTGAGGAAAATAACAACAAACTGTTATTTTTAATTAAAAAATGTTACTAAATGAAAACAATTCCGCGCTATGAACGCACCGAACGGAAGTGGAAAACAAAACAAAAAGCGCACTTCCGGTGGTTGAACATTTGTTGACGTCATTCCAGAACACTGGAAATCATTTTTCTCTCATCCACTATTTTTTATTCTTTGTTCTCTTTTCACTTATATATATCTAATATATTTATAAATATAAATAGTTATAAATAATATATTTATATATATATATATATATATATATATATATATATATATATATAAATAAACTTTTTTATTCTCATTCTCTATTTGTTCTTCTTCATTAACTCGTCAGTTTTTAAAGTGAGGTTTCGTTGATTGGGTTTCATGCTTGAAGAAAAAGAAATGACGCCTGCTGATGATTATGTCGACGACGACACCGTGGTGATGATGATGGTGGTGGTGATGATGATGATGATGATGATGATGATGATGATGACGATGACGATGACGATGACGATGACGATGACGATGACGATGACGATGACGATGACGATGACGATGACGATGACGATGACGATGACGATGACGATGACGATGACGATGACGATGACGATGACGATGACGATGACGATGACGATGACGATGACGATGACGATGACGATGACGATGACGATGACGATGACGATGACGATGACGATGACGATGACGATGACGATGACGATGACGATGACGATGACGATGACGATGACGATGACGATGACAATGATGATGATGATGATGATGATGATGATGTGGATGATGATAATGGTGGTGGTGGTGATGATGATGATGTTGGTGATGTTAATGGCTCGTTCTAGAATTTTTTTATCTTGATTCTACTCAAAAAATCACCGTCAAAGTAATTTCAATTTTAATTAATAAAGAATAAAAACAAAGAAACTTTTTATTAACTATTTTTCTTACATTTTTTCAAACAATACAACGTTCCATTAAAACCAGAAAAAAGAAATAAAAGAAGCAAAAAGTCATGTTTATGAAGGTGCGCAAAGAAAAGTTATGTCAATGGATAACTTCTAATCTTCTAAGTGCAATTTCATGAGAGCCTCTCTTATTCAGAAGATAAAACAAAAAAAATGGGAAAAATGTTTTTTAAGAAAAAAAACAAAAATGAAAAAGTAATATGAAAAAAGATCAACTAAAAAATGCGTAAAAACTAAAAAAAACGGAATGCTGGCTGGAAACGTTGAAAAAAAGAAGATGCAGATGGAAAAAATGAAAGGAACGAAGATGGAGAGAGATAGGAGGAAAATCTGGCGTGAATATTTAATGAGATGGTCATTAAACAAGACAAAAAATGTCATTTTATAACGGTTCAAAATTCAAGAAATTACATCACTATCGGACACCCGCTTACAAACCAGCTCTTTCCTACAAACAGGTACAACAGCACATTTCATTGCATCTCCCAAACATTAAAAAAATAAGAAAAAGGTGAAAACTTGAAAATTTTTGCGATTGAAAGAAAGAGTTATTGATAAAGATAGATAAAAGAAAGAAAGAAAGAGAGAGAGAGAGTGAGAGAGAGAGAGAGAGAGAGAGAGAGAGGGGGGGGAGAGAGATAGGGTGCGTAGAGAGAGGCGTGTATTTTCTTACGTGGGAGGTATAATACTTGGAAGATGTTTATTGCGCTACCCGTCCACATGTCCTCTACGTGATGTTATGCCACCACTGTTTTGCTCTCGAATTCATATAATCATTTGTTCTTTTTATTCCTTTTTCTGTTCGTTCGTTCGTTCGTTTGTTTGTTCATTCATTTGTTCGTTCGTTCGTTTGTTCGCTTTCACCATTTGTTCTCTCGTTCGTTCGTTCGTTCGTCAACAATATATTTTTCACGAACTCATCGGTGTTGCAAATTCGACAACCTTACCGAACTCTACAGTACCTTCTAGATAACAGATGCTGCTCATATAATCTCTGATCGTGAACAGTGAACAATCCAACGACAACTTAAAAAATACTTTCTTTAAACGGCTCAAATTGTCTCAAATTGTCTGTCGATAATTCTCATCTCGTAAAACAAAATTTCAACTCACAGCACAACTTTAAAAATAATAATTTACATAAAAAAACTGCGAAAAAAAAGCTAACGTTCACTCACAAGAACTTATTTTCTTTCTTTCACTGAACGAGTCCACCTTATTATTTACACACTCATTAACTCAATTCTCATTAATCAAGACGGCCTACCATTTATCACACACACTACTTCCTGTTTATCGCTTCATTCGTCCACTTTCAGTCACTCAATTACTCCAGAGCCCACATGCTCACTCCTTCACCACTTATTCACTCTACAACCATCTCATTCTCCCGCTTACTCACTCCATCCTCCCACTTCTTCACTTTTTCACTCCTTCACCACTTATTCAATCCACAACTTTCTCATTCCAACCGTCACTTATATCCTCACTTTCTCACTCCATAACCCTCTCATATCCCAACTCACCTACTCCACACAAGTCTAATTTGTCACTAATTCCTCAACAACCAGCCCACTTAACCACTCCACAACTCACATAGTCGCATGTTACAAGTCTCAAATCTTACGTGTCGCATCTCACATGCGTCCTAACTCACATACTTAAATCTCACGTATTACAACTTACATTCTTATACGTCACAATTCACATACGCACACGTCAAAACTCACATACTCACACGTCACAACACACATACTTACACATCACAACTCACATACTCACACGTCAAAACTCACATACTCACACGTCACAACTCACATACGCACCAGTCACAACTCACATACTCACACGTCACAACACATATACCTACACGTCACAACTCAAATACTCACGCGTCACAACTCACATACACACACTCACTCCATCATCGACCAACTCCCAACGAAGCATCGGTCAATCGAACAGTCGATATGGCCGAGTAATATTTCTGCTAAAGTCAATGAGTTACAAGAGTCAAAGACGGAAATGAAACAGACAGGCAACCAAAGAGAACGCAAGCACGAAAACAAAGCAATAAATTCGATAAAAAAACTGCTCTTCTTCCGGTCACCTTGCGCAGGCGCAGAGAAAGCAAATTTTTGGTAAACAGAACGATCGCGCCGTTGAATATTTCTTTATATTAATCGTAGTTTGTTCTTTTATTGTATTAAGATTTTTGTTTTTCAATTAAATAATAGATTATAAATTTTAACACAAATTTTCAAACAGCTCATCTCATCACTTTTTCACCGAGGATTGAAAGTTCAAAATATGAATTGCTCATTGACTCGATTGAGTCATCATTGGCGTCTCAACAAGATACGAAGCAGAATATAATCTTCATCCGTTTTTCATTTGAAAGCAAAGTTCCGTAAAAAAAACTACAAAATAACGCCGACCTGACAGAAAACGATGGTTCGGAAATAACACAACATTTGTTATCTTATATATCAACTCTTTTTTTTCTTTTTTTTTCTTTTCAAGAACTCTTTTTTTTCTTTTTTTTTCTTTTCAAGTTTCCAACCACCAATGACAGCATGAATACATAACGAACTGTTGAATAAACATTGCGAATTTGCATGCCTACGTCGCGGCTTGAGCCAACAATTCGGGGATGGGGTTGGGGTACGGGGGGGTCAGCAAGTTCGCGTTGATTTTTCGTGGATTGGAATGTGCGAAACGGCATTAGAAAAAAAAATTGAGTTAAGAAAATAAAGTTTAACATTTTCATCAAGTGCGGGAGTGCCGGCGTAGTTTATCTAGTGACTGGGTTAAGTGTGTGTGTGCGTGTATGTGTATGTGTGTACGAGCATGTATGTGTGTATGTGACTGCACCTATGTGTATGTGTGTATGTGCATGTATGTTTTTTTTTTTTTTTTTTTTTTTTTTTTTTTTTTTTATAATAGTTTATAGTCCTTTACACCAAGTGTTTTAAGACTGAAATAGCTGTATGTAGGAAGCACCTAAGTGTTTCCTGTCGTGGATCAAAGTTTGGTCCTTTTAGCTGTCCCTCCTCCTTTATCCAGGCTTGGGACTGGCTCGCAATTAGCGAGGCGGAGTTGTGCATGTATGTGTGTCTGTGTGTGCATTTATGTGTATGTGTGTATGTGCATGTATGGGTGTATGTGACTGCACTTATGTGTATGTGTGTATGTGCATGTATGGGTGTATGTGACTGCACTTATGTGTATGTGTGTATGTGCATGTATGGGTGTATGTGACTGCACTTATGTGTATGTGTGTATGTGCATGTATGTGTGTATGTGACTGCTCTTATGTGTATGTGTGTATGTGCATGTATGTGTGTCAGTGTGTGCATTTATGTAGTGTTACCTGGTATTTATTTGTTATTAAGACAATTTTGGAGAAATGGGACTTGGTGAGTGGATGGATGGATAGATTGATGAATGGATGGATGGATGGATGGATAGATTGATGAATGGATGGATGGATGGACGGGGATAGGGATGGATAGATGAATGAATGAATGGGTGGATAAATAGATGGATGGATGGACGGACGGACGAATGAATGAATAAATAAATGGATGGATAGGAAGATGAATGAATGGACAAATGAATGGATTGATGCCAGGGACGAATGAGTAAATATATTCCTAAGTGGATAAATAATAACGTAAGCACGTGCATATTCGTCGTTTTGTGACAAATAAATTTGGCGGCAAAAAGAGACTGGTTAGTGAAGAGTGTGATTTGTTGTAGGGTTGCGATGTCAACATGAATAGTTCGATACAATTGATTAAAAAAACCTCAAAATGTGTTCTGCGTTTAGAGCAAATTGGAAAAACATATCATTTTTGTCATTTTAGCTTTAAATTTGTAACAACAAAACTTATTTAAAAATAATGATAAGCAATTTATT
Organism: Erpobdella octoculata; assembly: GCA_963978895.1. NCBI lineage: Eukaryota > Metazoa > Annelida > Clitellata > Hirudinida > Erpobdellidae > Erpobdella > Erpobdella octoculata. The sequence goes on from OZ022246.1 coordinate 22,512,484, forward strand.
TAATGAATAAATACAACTTTTGTTTTTAATAAATTTGTGTAAATGTTCGATAAAAATTTTAGTAAGATAATTTTGAATTGTTCTAAAAAAAAGTGGATTTCAACCGATTTTTTTTAAATAATAAATTGCTGTTTTCAAAGCTTATTTAGAAAAAAATGAAAATTTTCAAAAACGTTGTTGAAAAATTTAAACAGTTGGTAAAATGTTTGTAAATGTTTTGCTAATTTATTGAGCGCCTTTTCCGCTTTGTTCAAAGGCGCTGTTCTTTTACATGCCCCACGGAGAGAACGATTTTACCCGCTAAATTTTCCGTTGACATGGGCTACTAGGCAGTGAGTGGGAGTCGAACCGTGAAGCTCTCACATTCAAGGCTAACCCTTTACCAACTCAGCTAACCTAGCACCATAAACAAAAATGATGTTAAATAATTTCTACAAATTTAATCATTTCTATATAACATAACCATTACATAATATTGCACAACATCACACAATATCACACAAACCACACACCATCACACAAACCACAAAAACCACACAACATCACACAAACCACACACCATCACAAAAACCACACAACATCACACAAACCACACAACTTCACACAAACCACACACCATCACACAAACCACACAACATCACACAAACCACACAACACCACACAACATCACACAAACCACACAACACCACACAATTCCGACCAACTACCAGCTACCAGCACTCACACACCCAAAAACACACAACCACAAAAGCACACGAAACACATAAAAATAAATATAAAAAAAAACCGCGAGAAACTTGACCGCGCCTTACGGCATGTTTCCGCACTCCCAACCGCTTCATCGGAAGTTTCAAAGGGCGCAGGACATAAATGCTTATTAACCCTATAACCTGCTTGGTTAGATATTAGACGAGCCAGACCCGAGGGTATTGCAAATCAATGCGACCTAATGAAACCGTGTCCCTTTCTCAACACCCCAGCCAGCTCTTTTTCCACACGGAGCCGATGCGTTTCCATGCGTGGTGTTGTGTACGTGTATGTTGGAGTACGTTGGTGTACGTTGGTGTACATTCGTGTATGTTGGAGTACGTTGGTGTACGTTGGTGTACAGTTCCTGTACAGCTGTTTAGAACGCATGCAGTGAACTGTAAAACAAGTACATTGAGATTTAGTGGGAAAAAAGCTTTGAGCGATGTTGATCAAGAAATGATAAAACCATTTTTATTGCGTTTTCATCTGTAAATCAGTTTTATTATCGGAATTATTTTTTTATTATTTATTTTTTTATTTATTTTTATTTTTTTAATTCATTTCAAAAAATACTTGATACAAATATTAAAAAAAAAATTAAATGCATCTACGTGTTGTAGGAAAACCACATTGCCAAGGGGACATAAACAAATATCCATATCTCTCTCTCTCTCTCTCTCTCTCTCTCTCTCTCTCTCTCTCTCTCTCTCTCTCTCTCTCTCTCTCTCTCTCTCTTTCTCTGTCCATTAAATCCTAGGTGGACATTTGTGTGGTGGAAATAAACGTATGAAGAAAGATAGGGCGATGAGGTGAGGGGTCAAGTAGGATTTTTAAAAAAGGAGAAAAAATGAGAAAAAGAGAGAGAGAAGGGAGAGAGAGAAGAAGAAATGAAAACAGTAAAACAAGACACAAGCAGAAAATGGGCTGAGCCAGGAGTATTAATAACTTATGCAAAAAAGCTGTTTGTTAATAAATACATAGACAAGCAAACAAACAAACAGCTACATAGAGCAACATTTGAGTGTCCATGCACGCCCCCACACGGCAAACCTCCATTTTCGATGGTCGTGGTCTCGGTCTCTCGTTAATCCGATAAAATCGGCTTTCCAGTTTGCTACAGAATTACAATCAACGCCATCAATCAAACAATCAACCGCCGCTATCAATCAATCAATCAATCATTCAATCAGTTTATTGCCAGCCGGCCGATATCTGCCGATATATTTAATTAACTAACACTCGGGGATTTTCAGAGTAATTGAATAGGTGCAATTCATTTCTCGCGCCATTCCATTCAAGGCCGTCTGCTATTATATAATGGTGAGGTAATCCGTTTCGTAATCGCATTAATATATTTATAATTTTTACATCAATTAATCATTCAGAATGCTTTAAATAAAAATATGATTTTTTATTTTTTTATTTACTAGCTGTAGATTAGTTTTGATTCTTATGATTGAAATTTCATATAAAATGCTGTGTTCTTAACGCAAACATTTAAACAAACATCTATAAAAAGCATACACATAAAAGCAAACACACACACGCGCGCATCTTCAAGCAAACACACACATACACGCGCATCTTCAAGCAAACGCACGCACACACAAACATGCAAAACACATATTTACGTACAAACATGAAAAAATGAAGAACTTTCAACTCAATTTTTAGTTGTGATCTTACAATATTCCCAATGCTCCAGCTTTCGTCGCATGAAACAGTTTTTTTTTCAAATTTCAATTTATATGGCCGTCCCAAGTTGGTTGAGGTGGCCATGATAAATTTTCGCTCCCATCTTCATTTCGTCTTTCTAATGCAGAACCACCCACTCCCCTTTTGATAGTGTTCGGTAAGATGTGATCTTGAATAAGAATTTGAAAGAAAGTGAGGGAAAAAGTAAAAGAAAAAAGAAACAAAAGATAGAGTAGAGTAAAAGGAAAAAACGGAAAAAAGAAAGAAACTGAAAGGAAATAATCATGGGGGAAATCAGAATAAAAAAAAATAGTAGAAAAGAAAAGGAAGTTATCACTATGGAGACATTAAAAATTGTTTTCCAGGTCGAGGGACGATCTCAAAAATACGTTTGATCAAAAAAATATTTTTCATTCTTTTCTAAATAAGTTTTATTTATGAAAAACAAACCTTTTAATTTAAACGGTCAATAAAAGTTGTTTAAAAATTGCAGTTGGCACAAAAACAATAAATTTAAACTTAGAATAAATATTTAATAAAGATAAAAAACTGAAAAAAATTATAGTGATGTATTTTGACTTAATAAAAAACAACCCATTAGTTTGAAAAAAAAAATAACATTTTCATGTAATAAATAAGTCCACATTTTTTTCATCCGTCATAGCTGACAGTGCAATTCATTGATTAACATGTTTTATACAATTCACTATTAGAAAATATTATAGCTAAGTCGTAAATAACGAGGTCGTATACAGCGAAGTCGCATATAAAAAAGTCGTTTATAACAAAATCGTATATAACAAAGTCGAATAAATTTAGTTTATAGCGTGATCTTCCGTCAGCGCAAAACTACGCAGAACAGTTTCGGAAACAACAAAATTTATTTAAAACGAAATCAGATGAATAAATGATTGATTGAAATGATGCAAAGTCATGTTTCTCAAATATCTTCAACTGGAAGTTAAAATTATTTTCTGATACTTTGATATGAAGTTAAATTTAATAGTTTTTTCTTTAATTTACTTGTCTCGCATGAAAATAACCGTCTTTTATTAGACTCAATATTCACAATAAATTAATATCGTGCCGGGTTTCCCAGCAAGAAACGTGCAGTGACGTGCATGGAACTTAGGAACAGCACAACTTCATCGTAGAAACATTTTAATGGCACATCTATGACTGGTGTAAAAATATCTTCCACTCCATTTACCCTGGTCCCGCGGGCATGGAGAGTGAGGGTGGGTTGAGGTGGGGCCTCGTAACTTCACCTCCCCCGAAAGACAAAGCATGGAAGTCTCATTTTTGCTGTCGCGTTTCAATAATTGATGATTCCCTCTTTTCTCTCAATGCGCTTCCCATCCGTCCGTGGACCTCCGTCGTAAGTCAACCTCGTACGTCCGCTGCAGACGCCATTCTCGTTTGTTTGCGTGCACACACACATAAACACACAGACACACACATATTTTCCCCTTCTTTTCTTTATATTTCTTTCTCTCCTTTTCTTTATATATTTGGATTTTCTATCTTTCTTTCTTTCTAACATTTTTTTATCTCTGTATTTTCATCTCTTTCTCTTTAAATCTTTTATACTAACTTCATCGTGGTTGTTTGCTTGAGTCAATGCTGGCGAATCTTGTGACGGCCAAAAAAAACATACTTTCCGTTATCCAATCAAGCTAACATTTAGTGTATTTGTTTTGTGTCGATGACTATGCTTTTAATTAAATTTTCGGATCGGTCGGACAAAAATTATTTAAAAATTCAAGTTCACTCAAAGAAAGCAAAAAATGATTTTTTTTTAAATAAAAAATGTATAGTGGGCTTCTTGTAGGTTGGTTTGTTTTCTATTTATAGCCACTACTAATTTATAAGTTTAAAACATCAAACATTTTTAAGTTGCACTTCATTTAGACGAAACATAAATTGTAAAATATTATTTACTAGAATTTTCAGATAATATGCTATCTAATAAAATGCAATTATTCAGCAGTAGTTTCACACTGCAAATGTTTGTATGACAAAGTGCTAACTGTTAAATTCTAACAAATAGCAAGTTATTGTTTATTAAACTTATATACAGACTTTGTTCATTGCTAAAATTAAATAGTATTTAATAATTTGAGAAAAAAACAAGTTAGAATATTATAGATAGTCTTTAAACGAAGTTATGTTTTAAACCACACTTATTTATCTCTTTGATTTCCATTTGATATCATATTGCCATCTTTTCCAGCATCATCATCATCACCTGCACCACCACTATCATCATTATAACCACCATCATCATCATTACTATCATCCCAACCCCAATATCAATATTATCCCTATCATCCCAACCCCCACCATCATCATCATCGTCCCATCTTCTTATTTGTTGGTTATTTGTCTCGGTGGTTCTTCCTCTTAAGAATCAATAAATCTCGTAGCCTTTCATGTTCATCGTTCACTCCTTCTTTCACCTCAGCTGAACCCGTCAAGTTCTCGTTCACATGTCAATTCAATCCATATAGATGTTATTTATTATTAAAATAATTTATTTAAGGAATGACTTCTACTTTGTATATCTTTCCAAAACTATCCATCTATTCGTCAGCCAGTCTGAACATACCAGATTAAATTTTTCTTCAAAAATTAAAATCATTTTTTACTGGATGATTTTATTATCAATTGATCTGGCAAGTTTCTAGTTTATTTACAACTTTGCAGTTATTTCATAATAAAATAATACTCAATAGTAAATTAGTATTATTATTATTAATATAATGGTAATAATAATTTATAACATAATAATAATAAAGACTGTAATAAAATGTTAATAGTATAAAAAGATTTCAAACTGTCCTTCACCGTCCCAAATCTTGAAGAGCTCTCTGAATCGATGAAAATAGCCTTCATCTGTTTTTCACCAACTGGAGAAAGTCGTTGTAAAAAGTCTCATTGAACGAATGCTCTAGACAGCTGGGCTGAAATGGAATTACGGCTATATATGTCCTAATTACATCTATATGTCTTTATATTCAGTGGTTGAAAGCATTTTATGATGATAGAAATGAGGTAGAAATGAGACAAAAGGAAGTCTGGTAAAAAAGTCGCTTAAAACCATCGGGGTAATTGCTTCTCTCTGTAGGACTGCTTGCTTTCCTATGAAGAGCCAAGTTTGATTTGTATACCATCATCGACTTTCATACCATGTTGGACTTTTAAACCATATTGGGCTTTCATACCAGTTTGGTAGTAGTTTTTTTCATCATGCTGGTCTTTTACAGCAAGTAGAGCTTTCATATCTTGTTCGGCTTTTATATCTTCAATTTGCATACCCTGCTGCTTGCCAAAAACTCATCTCACTATTTCTTAACCGCTCATTCAGAGTTTTTGGTACTTTTTGGTCAGTCAGTATTAAGTAAATAATCTTTTTCCATAAAATGAGCTTTTCAAACTAGTTAGATTCAAGTATTTTCTTTAAAAAAGAAATTTACAAAACTATGTACAATAATACATAATGTATACTTTTACAATAATACCTAATGTATACTTGTACATGGCTTTTTCACACTAACATATCAGAAATTAAATAGGACCGTGATTGCCTATTAGAAAATTTATTAAAATTGGATAAATTCAATTTTTTTATAATTGTTTTGTTAAATTAATAAGAACTATTATTATTATTGTTGTTATAGATATTATTTTCGTTATATAATAAGTTTCAATTTAATATTTTATCAGTTATCAGTTATTTATATAATAATTAAATTAATGTTGTAATTAAAGTAGATATACAAGTCTATAATTATTGGCAAGGTTATCCAGTTTTGCTTGGATTTTTTAGGTTTTTTCTCGTTTTTTGACGTTAAAAATAAAACAATAAACCGATTAGTTTCAAATAGCCTGAAACCATTTCCTAAATAAAAACTATATCCATGCAAAATTTAGTTCAAATTGTTCCAGCGGTTCGGATGTTATAAGCAGACCCACAAACAAACATACAAAACACATTTTTATATGTTTATAAAGATTTGTTTTTTGCAGTAAATTTTCTCCGCATTTGATTTTTGAGTTAACAAATTCAGCAAACTAGAAAACGGGAAAATTTACAAATGAAAATTTTTAATAAAAAATAACGATTTGCTGATTTAATTATTTTTTCTTTATTGAAAACTGAAAAATGTGTAGAAAAAAATTATTTTTTGTCTTGTTTTGTAGAATTCAATACAAAAAAAAACCTTTCATTAGTGTTTTGTTGTAGTCTTCATAATTGCAGTCCCCTGGCGCCGATTGAATGAGATTTGAAAATGGAAAATTTAAAAATAAAATTGATAATTTGAAAAGAAATAAAATAAAATAAAACATTCTTCCACCTCTAGTCATTTCTAGGAGGTGCAACAATGTTTCGTTTCTAAATGTCACAAGACTTTGCATAATTTTATAAACTTATTGACGTTTCGATTTCAAAGAACAAGCTTTTTAAATAATAACCCTTCGGTGGTGTAAAAGCATTTCAATTAGCATTGTAAACATTTTATTCGATACTTGAAAGAGGACACAACTACCTGCCCACCTCACCTCAATGACCAGGTGCAGCCCCACTTTACACTCTAATTACCGACCTACACATCCAACGACACAGCAGGTCTGGCCATAATTCATTTTCCACAAAAATACAAGTAATTAAGTTCTAAAGCAGCAAGTGCAAGATTAATGGAGATTTTTTTACTTATTTTTAAAACTTATAGCTTCTTCTTGTTCTTCTCCATCTTTTCCATCACCTCGCCCATTGCACCTTTTTCCAAATTTCCTACTTTCCACTTTCTACACATTTCCCGCCATTCAAGCACATGCTCTTTTCTGTTCTGAGGTTTCAGTTAAAATATCAGGCGACCAATGCGTGCAAAAATAGGAAGAAGAAGAAGCACTGTACGACATCTCTTCACAGGTTCACATATATTCATTTTTAAAATGTTTTAATTAATTGACACACATATTTGTTTCTAAAATATTTTAATTAATTGACAAACATATTCATTTCTAAAATGTTTTAATTAATTGACAGATAGATTTATTTCTAAAATGTTTTAATTAATTGACACATATATTTATTTCTAAAATGTTTTAATTAATTGACACAGATTCATTTCTAAAATGTTTTAATTAATTGACACATATATTCATTTCTAAAATGTTTTAATTAATTGACACATAGACTCATCTCTAAAATGTTTTAATTAATTTACAATCGCATCTCAAGTGATGAGATTAGAATGCTTGTTATTAATTACAGCAGACTTGTGACGAATTCGACGTGGCGTGCTATAAAGACCGATTGGGTGGGGGGTCGTGGGGCGAAAAATCTCGATTTCAATTAAACGCGAAATATTCGTGCTGAAAATTAATCAATAACCGAAATAATTATTCTTTGTTTTGTTTAAAATTGCATTTTTAATTTATTGTGTAATAACTGAAAATCAAATAAAATGTCTTAAACTATTTTGCTTTGTTGTATATATACGTCGGTGTGTGTGTAACTTCATTGTATGTCAGAAAGACTAGTCTAATGTATAATACCTAATGTATACTTGTACAATAATACATAATGTATACTTTTACAATAATACCTAATGTATACTTGTTGTCGTGTTTCGAGTTTATTAGACAAACAAAGTCCGCTGACAACGATATACTAACAATACTAAAATAATCAGAACAGGAATGAGTACTTGACACGAGACCAGACTGTGTGTTAAATGATCTTGATTACCACAGCCATGCTAATCAGCTGTACAACCAAAGATAAGAAATACGCTGATAATAATAAACATAGACAAATCTAATTAATATAAATATTAATATATAATATTTAACAATATAATATGTAACAATATTACACCTCCCTCCCAAGCTAGTCAAACCCATAGCGCTTGGGAGGTCTAATTTGACGTCCATATCTGGTTTCCCTGGAACATCCTGGAACAGGTGGCTCAGGAACAGAAATGGCAGGAGCTGGTGGAACTGTAGAGCCTTCAACGTCTGGAGTCATCTGCTTGTCTTCACTGGTGCATTGTGTTGGAATTTGTGCCAAATGTAATTTACCTGAAAAATACTCTTTAGTTGGAAAAATAAACCTTCTGTTTCTGATAAATTCATGCCCATCAGCTGTGACTATTGTGTATCTTCTAGGATTATTGACCGATTTGATTTTTCCTTGTCTCCAACTATTATTGATGCGGAATCTGACTGGTGTATCTGGAACAAGAAGCTGATGTTGTGTGGAATGACGAGCATCGTGAAAAACCTTGGTTTTCTGTTGGCATTGAGTTAAACGCTCCTTAGCATCTCTAATGACTTCAGGTTTCAGCTTTCTGGTCACAATTGGAAGAGCATCTCTCAAACGTCTGCTGAACAAGAGTTGAGATGGCGAAACATGCATACCTGAAATTGAAGTGTTTCGTAAACTTAATAAAGCCCGTTGCTGGTCCGTCTTTGATTCTTCAGCTTTCTTGAGCACATTCTTTATGGTTTGAATATGTCTTTCGACCATGCCATTTGACCGTGAATTTCCGGGGCTTGTGAACAAATTCTGAGACAATTTTCTTTCTGGTATGTTCAGAGTTACTAATTTGTACTTTTCACAAAAATGTTTACCTAGGAGAGGTTCTGATTTGCCATTCACAACATAGAAATCACCTTGAAGTAACTGATTGTTGCATGGATGCAATAAATTCAGTTCAACAACTCCCAATGGCTTTAAATATTTGTAAACCCCATAAGGTTTCAAAACAACAGATGTCTTTCTTAGACTAAAATGCTTCAATTTCTTAAGTTCTATGTGACTAATGGTATTTACATCTGCACCTGTGTCCAATTTGAACTCTATTGGTGGTCCATTAACAACACTAAACACACACGACCATCTGAGAGATTTATTAACAGAATCAAAAGAATTAATTTCAATAACCTTCTCAGTTTCAGTTTCAACAAAATTTGCTTCCTTTGGAGACCGACACACACTTGCGAAGTGGTTCTTCTTCTTGCAATTGTGACAAGTCTTCCCTCTGGCTGGACAAGTTGATTTGTGAATTTGGCCACAATTATTGCACTTTTTCTGAAAAACTTTTTGTGAATTTTTAGAAAACTCCATACTATTTACTTCGTATGTGTTGTCTTTTTCAATCGATTTAAAATTTGATTGGAGTGTTTCCATTGTGCTGGCAATTTTAGCAACATTATCTAATGAAATGTCAACTTCTCCCATTATTCTCATTTTGGTGACTTTATCTGGATGAGTGAAAACGAACTTATCTCTGATCATCTCCTCTGGGTCCTTGAATTCACAGTTTCTAGAAGCAATTTTCAAGCGCTCCAGAAATTCGGTTGAAGATTCTTCAGAGTTTCGTGTGATATGGTAAAAAACGAATCTTTCAGTCAACAGATGTCGTTTTGGCGAGCACCTCTGTTCAAATCTTTGAAGAACGACGTCGTGCTTTAGTTTGTCCTCCTCTCTTTCCCAATCCATGTCATAATACATGGAATTGGCAGCTTCTCCAAGGGCACTTAACAGAAGAGCCACTTGTCGGTGCTCTGGTAACTGGTTGCCGTCGCAAAGTTGAAAGTATGTTGTATACCCACATCGCCAGCGTCTCCATTCCTCAGCAAGGTTTGAAGAGCTGATGTCGAGCGGAGGCGGTTGCCTAATGCTGAAGGTAGATGCCACGTTTTGTTGACGAGAAATGAATTTCTGCATCGTTTCAAGCAATTCATCTTTAACCCCTGTAGACTGCGCCATGTCGTGTTTCGAGTTTATTAGACAAACAAAGTCCGCTGACAACGATATACTAACAATACTAAAATAATCAGAACAGGAATGAGTACTTGACACGAGACCAGACTGTGTGTTAAATGATCTTGATTACAACAGCCATGCTAATCAGCTGTACAACCAAAGATAAGAAATACGCTGATAATAATAAACATAGACAAATCTAATTAATATAAATATTAATATATAATATTTAACAATATAATATGTAACAATATTACACTTGTACAATAATACATAATGTATACTTTTACAATAATACCTAATGTATACTTGTACAATAATACATAATGTATACTTTTACAATAATACCTAATGTATACTTGTACAATAATACATAATGTATACTTTTACAATAATACCTAATGTATACTTGTACAATAATACATAATGTATACTTTTACAATAATACCTAATGTATACTTGTACAATAATACCTAATGCGTCTCATTATCTGCTAATTAATTATATCCGGGTTTGAACGACGGAGAAAAAGATAATTTTTACCAAATGAATTGAAAAGATTTGAAAGAGAAAAAGATAATTTTTAACAAATGAATTGAAAGAGACGACCAAACAGCATGAATCGGGCAGAATTATTTCCAGTGATTTATAGCACACTTGCTCTGAAGAGATAAACAAAATATTTTTTTTATGTATAATTAACTACTGAGCGACGGAAAAACTTGGTTATGCGAGGTTTTATTTTTTTACAAACTTTTATTTAGGTTACAATCTCTGTTTGTGTGTGTGTGTGGCTTTCTCTGTACACAAATCTTGCAAGTAAAATTTAACCAGGTTTTTGACTAGCTAGGAAGTTGAAACTTTCAGCATATCTTTATATTGGATGACAATAGATAATTCAATTGAAAAAACCGTAATTTGAACATCTTTTGTATACATACACACATACACACAGACACACACGAGTGTATTTGAAATCAAAGTTTGTGTTAAAAAACTCGTTTTCTCTTTTACTTGTTCATGTATAGTTCGTTCTTGTTGGTAAAAAAAAATGTAAGCGGGAAAAATGTTGTTGACGTGAGGAAGGTTTTCTTTAATTTTTGATAAGTTTGGATGAGGGTACTGCACGGGCCAGCTTCAAGACTATTTGTGGTCCGGCCTATCGGCACCCCAAACAAGCCCATCCGTTTTAACAAGCATAAAATTTTTACACTTAGCTAGAAAATCTCGGCGCGGCTTGACTTGAGGCTCGACCCGATTGAAAATCTAAAAAATCACGATCCGACCTAGACCGGCCAGTACTCTAGTGTGGATATCAGTGTCTATAAAGCTTTGTACTTGTGTACATATATATTTCTCCATATTTCTCTCTCTCTCGCTTTCTCTCTCTCTCTCTCTCTCTCTCTCTCTTTCTCTCTCTTTTTCTTTCTCCCTCTGTCTCGGCTTTCTCTTTTTATTACTCTCTACCGCTCTTTCCATTTTTTCATTTTTCTCTTTCTGTCTTGTATTTGACGAGTAAACAGAAGCTAATCTTATGAAATTATATTACAAG
>OZ022246.1:22526757-22813312 GCA_963978895.1 Erpobdella octoculata
ATCATCATCATCATCATCATCATCATCATCATCATCATCATCATCATCATCATCATCATCATCATCATCATCATCATCATCATCATCATCATCATCATCATCATCATCATCATCATCATCATCATCATCATCATCATCATCATCATCATCATCATCATCATCATCATCATCATCATCATCTTCATTTCATGACAAAGACTCCGTCATTACAGATCTATTGCGATGAGCAACCGTGCATTAGTCCCAACTTCGAGTGGGGTTTCGAACTAACAACTTGAGAAATGAGACAGCCTCGACATTTTGCTCAGCAATTTCTTTCTTCTTCAACCCTCGGGAGACTTTGAAATTTGTCATCTTATGTCTACAATTACATCCTTTAACGCCTCACGCAGCAGCGAAGCTAGACTGAGCAAAAAAATTATTTCGCGCCAAAAAAACGCCTATTTAGCTGAGAAAAAAAATAATTTGATTTGTAAAAAAACGTGTGACAGCCCACCAGTGTCACCTTGATCGATGATGTCACGTGGTCACGTGGGTGTGACAAATGGACGACATTTTTCCGTCAAATTAATGATCCCTCGTCTGAAATATTTACATTTACCATGACTCATGAGGCTTGCTTTACTGTACGGTCCCCCACCCCCCACCCCCACCCCACTCAACCACCTACGAGAAAAGACGGCCGATGAACGAAAAAACCAGCCATCGTAGAACTCGTCAGAGAAAAAAATGATTTTAGTTTTTTTTTTAAATTGATTTTAATCAGCCAAATAATTGATACTTTTATAAATCTAAGTAAAAAAATCCTAACGGATGCAGCTTCTATTTTTAAACACTCTGATTTCTCATCAGTTCACCCTCTCCCCCATTATTTTGTTAATACTTTTCCACTTTGTCTCCCCTATACATACTTTCCACTTTTATATCTCCTCTCTCACGCATTTACCTCCTTATGCCTCCCCGTTAATAATTCCTCCTTAAAGCTCTCAACATTGTATTTCTATACATCCCCCTAATGCCTCCCCCACTTTATACATTCCTTTATTTATAACTCTCTCTCTCATAAACCGTACCCTTGCAAAACTCCCCCCCTACAATCATCTTCATCATCTCATCCCTCCCTCCTTTCATCGTCTACCCGATCTTCACTCTCAGCACTTTATGGTCATTTTTATAAACTCGTCTCGTGTTGTTAGCAGCAGCGCCATCGGAAGTTACATTCTCGACTGGACTAACGACCACCTAGCATGTAGCATACCAATAGAACAAACGCAGGGATCCCTACTCATAGTAACTTCGGCACAAGTACATTCGCCTAATCTCTCCCTATTTCTCTCTCTCTCTCTCTCTCTCTCTCTCTTCCTTTGTTTTTCTTCCACTATCTTTCAGGACTTTTAATGCGTACTTTGTGGGTCGTACGGGTTCGCCTATACGACCCTGTTTCAGTAGTGCACTTCCGAAAACTTTATTAACCCGCGAGGCCATTAAAGGAGCAAACATTTGTTATTGTACCAGGAAGTTTTTCTTCTTGTGCATGCTTTCCATTCAGCTAGTATATTGTTAGTTTACATTTTTCAGACTTTTTTAAACGACAGTTTATTATAACATTGTTTTTTTCAAGTTGAATATAAGATTATATATATATATATATATATATATATATATATATAATTTTTGCCTGGTGGTCGTGATGAGGCTTCATTAACAATTGCTTTTAATAGAAGCTTGTCGATGATAAAAATGGCGGCGAACACGTTGTTGATGATGATGATAATGATGATGATGAAGGTGATGATGACGATTATGATGATGATGGTGTTGATGTTGATCAGATGGCTAACGAGTCTCACAATCAGCTTGTCTCCAGGCAGATGAGAGAAAGAAAAGGCGAAAAGCAAAGGGATAAAAAAAAAGAGAGAAACGACGTAATACAATCAACGAAGCGTTTGACTCCATCCACAGGTGTCGTAGCAAAAAATATGAAAAAGCAGTAATGATGAACATCTGGTGAAGAGGACACCTCATTATCAACACATGATGATGAGGGTGACGGTGTTGGGGGGTCGATGATGACGATGATGATGATTGTGATAATAATGATGATAGCAATTTTGATGATGATTATGATGGTGATAATACTGATAGTAATGATGACGATAATAAGGATGAAGAAACTTACTTAATTGAATAACAGTGATAAAAATATAAATGACTTGTGCATGTGCTGTGTTGTGCTCAGTACCACCACATGAAGATTATGAGACTAAAAATGCTTTTTTCAACTCTTTGATTTTTTTTCGGTGGATTTAAAATTAATTTTCAAAGAAAAGAAATTTACAACGATCAAGAAGAAGATCTTCTTCTTAAAAAAATGCAAAAACACTGAAATTTTATGGATTGAAAATATATGTAAATAAAATAAATTCCACCAACTGAAACCCCGTCCGTGATTGGTTGGTACACCTGAATTCACAATCAGGAAGGAATGCATTAATGCACCGAACTCTTCCATCATAATTTTCAATCGATTCTTTCAAAGCAGACACCTTTCCTCGATTTAACACTTTTTATATATTTATTTTTTATTTTTTTTATGTAAATTTCTTCTTTTTTTAATTTAAAACAATCATTGGCTAGTATAAAACTATTCCTCAAAAATTTTCATATACGAACACAGACACCAATGCATACAATAAACAAATATGCATATACATTTAAATATTTATTCATATATAAGCATATAAGCATACGTGGATGCTAATGCACACAATGCAGTCAATTCAAAAGTACTAAAAGTCCATTTAAGCAAAAAGCTCTCCAGAAGAAACGTGTTTAGCCTACGAAGCATAAAAAGAAAACAAACCAATACCACGTGACTTTTGTCTCGCTTCACAAGCTTAATGGACACACAGACGTTTAAACACATACATCTCACTAACACATACATACATACATACATACATACATACATACATACATACATACATACATACATACATACATACATACATACATACATACATACATACATACATACATACATACATACATACATACATACATACATACATACATACATACATACATACATACATACATACATACATACATACATACATACATACATACATACATACATACATACATACATACATACATACATACATACATACATACATACATACATACATACATACATACATACATACATACATACATACATACATACATACATACATACATACATACATACATACATACATACATACATACATACATACATACATACATACATACATACATACATACATACATACATACATACATACATACATACATACATACATACAGACATACACACAATGACTTTCCATATCAACACGCAGTTTAACGTTTATTTATAAATGCCATTGCATATCTAAACACCATTTTGTTCTCAATCGATCCGTGGAGCGCCTACTAAACACCTGTGCAAAGCTGTCCAGGTGTGAAATTACGTGTGTTTTGGTTCGTGATGATGTCTTTGAGTGTATGCGTAGTATTTTTCTGGCGGGGTTGTATCTGGATCATCTTAATCTCTCTCTCATTCAGTATTTCTGTCTGCCAGTTTGTCTGACTGTCTGTTTCTCTCTATCTCTAATTCTTTTTTTTTTGGTTTCTTTTTCATTCATTCTTTCTCTCTCTTTATTTTTTTCTTTTTCTCTTTTTCTCTTTCTTTCTTTCTCTCTTTCTCTCTTTCACTTTTTCTCTCTTTCACTCTTTTTTTCCTTCTCTCTGTCTATCTCTCACTCTCTTTTTCATTCAGTGGTATAATTTTTATATTTGTAAATCTGTTCTATCTGTTTTCTCTGTTCTATCGTTCATGCTCTTCCGTTCGCTATTCATTCGTTTTTCTCCTTACTCTTCAAGCAGCACAGGAACATGAACATCTTAAATCAAATATTGCGCAAGATTAAACTTGCTGCTACTCGAGGCGATTACATTTTTATTACATGGATAAGTTATGGAAGCGGAGAAGAGAGATGATAAGTGGTTAGTAGGAAAAGAGAAGAAGATGGAAAGAGAGTGCGAGAGAGAAGATAAGAAAGAGAAATCAGAAAAACAAAAAGACTTTATTAAGAATGTCGAGGTTATGATAATGTTCTAAATAACAACATACAAATTTATAAAGATCATATAGTTTTAACCTTGACCTATTGCTGACCCGTTGTGAAATTCTAAATTTCTTTAACCTTGTTTTTTTTACAATTTTCTGGTTTCAACGATGTAGTCGTATCCGGTGTGATAGATAGGATGTTTAGCGAAGAAATATCATGATAGTCATTGAAATAAATAAAAATAATACTATAAATAAAAATATAAAATAGTTCATAAATTTCAATATTATACTTGTAACTGTATAATAGCTACTTCTACAACTACAATTGAAAGCTACTGTGATTGTAGTAGCATTAGCAGTAACAGCATAAGTAGCAGTAGCAACAGCAGTAACAGTAGCAGTAGCAGTAGCTATAGCAGTAGCAGTAGGAGTAGTAGTAGCAGTAGTAGTAGTAGCAGTAGTAACAGCAGCAGTAGTAGTAGCAGTAGTAGTAGCAGTAGTTGTAGTAATAGTAGCAGTAGTACTAGTAGTAGTAGTAATAGGAGTGGTAGTTGTAGTAGTAGTACTAGTTGTAGTTGTAGTAGTAGTAGTAGTAGTAGCAGTAGTAGTAGTAGTAGTAGTAGCAGTAGCAGTAGCAGTAGCAGTAGCAGTAGCAATAGCAGTAGCAGTAGCAGTAGTAGTTGTAGTAGTAGTACTACTACTACTACTAGTAGTAATAGTAGTGGTAGTAGTGGTAGTAGTAGTAGCAGTAGTAGTAGCAGTAGTTGCAGTAGTAGTAGTAGCAGAGGCAGCAGCAGCAGCAGTAGCAGTAGTAGTAGTAGTAGTAGTAGTAGCAGTAGTAGCAGCAGTAGTAGTAATTTTTTGTTGCATTTGCTGGCAGAAGATTTTAGCGTGACGTTTTTTTATCGGCACGAACCGTTCATTGTTGTGTGCTCGTAAATTTAACATGAGAAAGGGGATTGGGAGCCGGGCACGATAAAAGACCTCTCACTTCTTTTTTCCCTCTCCTTCATTCCATTTTTTATTCTCACCACCCCCTCCTATAACTCTTTCTCTCTCTTTTTCCTTCTCTATATCTCCCTTTTCTTCTTCTTGTCCCAATATTTTTCTCTCACTTTCACATACACACACGTACATAAACACACACACACACAAACACACTTACACATAGACCTCCATGCCACTCCTCACCAAGCCATTGTTGCGACACAAAAACGCAGTTAGCGTGTAACAATGCATGGAGATCATGAGTATTGTTGTTTAACCCGTTAATGCATGAGGTCTCATTTTTGCCCAATATTTGTTGAGGACATGTAGTTTGGTTAGTTATTGATCATACTTAAAGCAGAAATTCTAAAAAAATTGTGTAGGGCAAATTAAGGGCCCGGAAAGTTTTGTCCTTAAAAAAGGACGGTATGCACTATAGGGGCCAGTGTTTGTTTTCGCATAACCATATTACATGACTTCCTATTTTGATAAGCATGACACTCTCATATGGAAAATAACCATTACCTATGTTTAGATTAGTAAATCTAATTGATTTTGCATAACCATGATATTTTGAAATTATCAGTAATCAGAATAAAACTGGTATAATATTTTAATAACATTCAATATTCATAAAAAAATATTATCATATAGTTGATAACTTGACTAATACAATTTATTAATGTTAGCAACAGCATAAAAAATAATGTTTATCAAACATTATTGAGGTAGGTTCAATACTGTCAATGATAATTTCAGTTCACTTTGTGTGAAAAAGTTCGAAGCAGCGGTCATGCAAAGGCACTCTGCATTTGTTGCATTTTCGCTGAACCTTCATTCCACACTGCACACATCTTTTCTGACCACCATCAATGCGTCCAATAAAGTAGTTTTTACCATCAAATCTGACACCATCCTGGACTCTACAGCAGCTAGTAGCATGACTACGAATTGGACGTCCAATGTCATTTGTGGCTCGATACTTCAAGATGTAGCTCATTGCAACATCTTGCCGAAATTGTATCAGATTCAATTCATGGTGTTTAGTGGCTTCTGATATTCTGTACAGCTGCCAAGCATTCTGAAGGCTTACATCAATCGCAAAGCTGAACAATGCCCACCACCATTTCTTGATGCGAATATTTATACGACATTTGGCAATATTCTGGTCCATTCTGTCTGTTCCACCCATGAAACGGTTATACTGAGCAATCAGATTAGCTAAAGGGACATAACCTGAGATGAGAAGAAGTGCTATTGCTAAACGGATTTCAGAGGTTGTTACATCTAACCGCTTCAAGTTTTGGAGGGCATACAAATTGGACATTTTTGTGATGTGGTCAATAACCACATCATTATAGAATAATTCGAACAGGGAGGCCGGTGTGCGATCGTTGATTGGAGTTGGAGTACTATTCCATGTGTTCTCTGACTGCTTCAAATCACGTTTAACCCACTGCCTTGGTGGGGGTGCAGTCCTTTTCGTTGACGATGGTTGTTGCACATCCTGAGCTGTTGTGGGTGCTCGTAGCAGAATGTCTTCGCCGCTTTGATGTACTGGCATTACCTTCATCTTTGTCTACTTTTTTTCTGTAGACTTCAACTAACGGCAAGTCATCATCTGAGTCAGTTTGAATATTATTGTCAACTACCAACTCGTCTGTTTCTAATTCTTGCTTATCCAAACCAGCGACGGTAAGTATGGCTTCAGCTTCAGCACGCAGTTGATTTCCAGACAGGTTGTCAGTGACGCCATCATCGTCTTCTGGTCCACTATCCTGGTCAGATTTGGTTGCATCTTCAGGTGGTAAGATGAAAACATCTGCAGTTTGAAAATCTGAATCCTCTAGCATGCTGATTACTTCATCCACTATCCTGGTCAGATTTGGTTGCATCTTCAGGTGGTAAGATGAAAACATCTGCAGTTTGAAAATCTGAATCCTCTAGCATGCTGATTACTTCATCCACATTGTAACATCTGAAATAATTTTAATATTTTTGTTGACTTTTATAGGAAATAAATCTTTTCATTTAAATTAGAAATTAAGCCAAATAGAGGGAATTATTATTCAGACACACTACCGAGCTACCCCGAATTTTGGCTATCGTAAAATATATTGCTTATTTTATATTGATTATTAGCATTAATTAATTATTATTAGTGGGGTTTAACAATTACCATGGATAAGTGACTGAAGTGCTACTCAATATAAGTGTAAAACATAATATAAAAAGCAATTGAAAAACCACACTTTATTATTATAAGCTTGTTGAGTGAACCTCTCCAACGTGCAAACCATGTACCCTATAGTGCATGTCGTCCTTTTTAAAGGACATCCCTGTAACATGCTTTTTAGCTATTATGGCGACATCGTAGGGTCATTGTTTGATAATAAATGCAAAAGAGATGATTTTATAACATTATTATAACAATATTATACAAAAAATTATACAAAAATAAATATTACTTACCTTTTCTGTCGAGACATCACAAAAAATGCGATTTTCGGTAAACTTGATTTATAAACTATCAATAAACATATAAAATGTCAACAAACACGTACATAACCGGTTTAATCCATTAGACAAATAACGTAGACATTTCTATTTTCTTTTTTTTTTATTTCTTTTTTCTCTCATTCGTTCCATTCATCTGTCTCCTTTGTAACGTCATTAATAGTTGCCTTCTGTATGCCTGCCTCATTCTCTATTCTGCTTTATCTTGCTCTATATTCTTTCATCTCTCTCTCTCTCTCTCTCTCTCTCTCTCTCTCTCTCTCTCTTGTTGTGTCGCATTATATTAGTCTCCCTTCAATTCTGTCTTATTTACTTTTTGCATTCATTTTTTTCTTGTTTTTTTTTCTTTCCATCTTATTTTTTTACTTTTTCTTCCACTCGTTTTTGTATTTTTTTATCCGATTTTGTTCCTACAGGAGACTCCTGTTCATTTGTCGACGAGCGTGGGAGTGAATCTCTCGCTCCTTCTGCTACTGAGAGATATGGAATCGCCATCTTATTTATCATCTTCATAACCATTGTCATTGTCATCACAATCATCATCGTCAGCATCATCGTCATCATCATCATCATCATCATCATCATCATTATCATCATCAGTATCATCGTCATCATCATCATCATCGTCGTCATCGTCATCATCATCATCATCATTATCATCATCAGTATTATTATTATTAATAATTATCGTCGGTGTTTTCAGCAAATAGAGATAGTTATGATAGACCTTCAAGCCAAAACACGCAACTAGCACCGGGGCGGTCAACCCTCACCCCCCCCTCACCTCCCATATTCTCCATCAGGCCAGCTTGAACAACTCGGCATCGCCTTGCGTGACTAAATATATAATGCTTTAAAATGTTGAGCATTCCGGAGAAGAAAACTTGCTTACTTGAAAACATCGGAAAAATATCAAATGTCATTAAATGTCATTTTGCAATGTAGGTGGTGATACATTTAATCGGTTGCTTAACAGACATATAACTAAATCTATTTTTGGGATTTAGCTATTAGGCCTAATACTTTTTCTTAGTTAAAAACCACTACTCAAATACTACAAATAATAAATACATCATAAATAAATAGTATTTAAATACAATTATTTGTTATATGTTATTAATAAATATTATATCATATAATAAAACAGAATAATAAAAAAATAACAAAAATAAAGCATGGTTGTACAACATGTTTCTCCATTACCCAATCATTTCCGACACAGACCTAACAAATGGGAGCCTTCTAAAAACAGTCTGCTACTGAAATCCGCATTTTACAGGCAACGCATACAATGTTACTGGCGCCAAATTGTATTTACCTTGCCATCCCAATGGACTTGCCGGTTATACGGAAAAGAATAGAAAGAAATATCTATATAGATGTACTAATCTACCCGGGTCTAATTCCCCATGTACCGCACAGGGTAGAGAGACTGTTGTACGCAAACCTGACCCGGTCGGTATGAGTGTGATTGAGTGTAGGTTTTTAAGAAATTTGAACGATAAATATTTAAATTTTATTAGTAATTATTCACGACTTTATTTCTCCGTCCGTGAATACAGTGCATCATCATCATCATCATCATCATCATCATCTTTTTTTTTGCTTCCCTTTTTGACATCTCACTCGTCCAATCTTGTTTGCTTATGACTAATCCATCTTAGAATACATTTACAGCACAATCTTAGACAACCAGATGTACACAAAAGTCACAGACACACACTCTCAAAAACCCACAAGAAACACACGTTCACACACACACACACACACACACACATACAAACACATAGACACACATAATAAAAAACACATAACACACATACAAGCACACATATATAAACACATAGACACACATAATAAAAACACATAACACACATACAAGCACACATATATAAACACATAGACACACATAATAAAAACACATAACACACATACAAGCACACATATACAAACACATAGACACACACGCAGTTTCATGTACGCCTCCTGGAATGCGCGTGTTACAAGGGGCAGCTCGCGTGGAAAAACAAACAGTGTATCGATACGCACCACGAGGCGGATATTTCCATCGAAAAATCTGGCGCCGAGCATAGCAGACGTCTGGCCGTAATGATCGACCATCAATGGTTCGAAGGTTTCTCTAATCGCCGAGTCAGGTAACTCAATTGTGCTTCATGCGCCATACAAATGAGTGAGGGATTGAGTGGAGAACGGAAGAGAACAAGAGAGGGAAGGGAAAGAAAGAAGCGGAGAGAGAGAGAGAGAGAGACAAAAAGAGAGAAAGAAAGAGAGAGAATAAGAGAGAAAGAGAGAGAAAGAAAGAAGGAAAGAGAGAGAACGAAATTTAGAAAGAAAATGGGAGAAATAAAAAGAGAGAGCGAAAGAAGGAAGAAGAAAAAGAAAGAGAGGTAGAGAGAAAGAAAGAATATCATCCGATATTTTTAATTGGAGTAGAACATATTTCCATGAAGGTTTTCATTCATACTCTTCAAGAAGACGACGACATGGCTCTGCGATTCTTTCCACTTACTGTCATCGCTGTACAAGCAGCTCATTCGGTATTTCCTTCGAAACATGGTAATAGAAACCATAATTTTAATTTCCATTCTATGTAAATCTTCTCCGAGTATTCATTTTTAAAAAAGATTTTTCACTACAGAAATAAACATAAATCAATTATTTTTTTCCTTTTTACCGAATTTTGCTTGTTTCGGAAGAAGAAGAAATTTGCAAATTTATTGTTCCCCGTTTGCACAGTTTCATCACTTGCCGTGTCAAATCGTATTACATCTTCTGTAAATCTCTCGAGAGTACGAGAGCTTTACGCGGAAGCAGACGCATACAAGCGGACGTAGGAGAGGGGATGGAAAGATAGAAAGAGAGAAAGTGAAAAGGACAGAAAGATGCAGTCAGCAGTAGATGGTCGTAGGAGGACACTGAATACAAAAAAGGAGTTTTAAATGAAATGAGAAAGTAGACGTACAAGAGTTACGCATACTAAGTGAGGAAGAAAGTAAGTCTGGGTGGTGGGGGAGAGAAAGAAAGAGAAGAAGAAAGAGAGGAATAAAGAGAGAAAAAGAGAAAGAGAGGGAAAGAGAGAGAGAGAGCAGTTAGTTGCCAACAATCACAAACCTTCCCATGAAAACATACATCAGCACTGATAGATTTATAGTTGCACCACCCACAAATTGGTAATTAGATAAAACACCACCACCACCACCAAAAAAATATCTCCTAGCGAAGCTGAAACACAATTAGAGAGATTTATCGACTCTCTCCTGACAATTTATACTGGCCAATCATGACAGTTAGTGGCCTGAATTAATTAATAAAGTCAATAACGCATAAGATTGTGAGTCCATCATTTGTCAGCAAGAGCCATTTTATAGGTGAGTTATTTCACTGCTCGTACGCGTAATGATCCTCGCTGTACGCGCGTATAAAATAGCAGCGTACGTATCGGGTATTGCGTCGGTATACCGTTATACCGCCGGAGGTATTCGTCGAGACGAGAGGCGTGCGGCGTACCTGATGAATACCCTGAAAGTACAGATACGTGTGGATCTTCAGCAGTGTTTTTATCTCAGAAGGAAGAAAGAATGGCGGATAAGATGAAAGCACGTTGATGCGTCCGTGGTTAACTCCATCAAGCTTTGCTTAAATCTTCATCAAAACTTAAAACCTCAGAAAACGAGTTTCTCATTGGACCCGTTCCTTCTCATTCCTACCATCACGACCTGTACAATGAAGACAAACTTCCTCAAATAATTTACTCTTCCGCCATCGCTTTTTTTTCTTTACTTTTTTTATTATTTCTTTTTAGTTTTTTATACATTTTTTATGCGCTTTCCAATTTTTTTACCTCATTTTCCCATCACATTACCAAGACGCATAGGTCACAATCATCCTTCAAAGACATAAAAAAAATAATAGCGACTCATTAAATTGTCCACTATTAAAAAGACCGGCCATTCATTTTTCGCCTTTTTTCCTTATCTCTTTTCCATTCTTTCAGCCACTCTTTGACAAAGACCAATTACAAAGGAGCATTTCTCTTCTTGCAAATCAAATTAATATTCTACTCCTGTCAGTACTGGGATAATTTGTGCAGTCACATCTTACACATTCTCCTTCTCTCTTTGTTTTTCTCTTTCTCTCTCTCTCTCCCTCCCTCCCTCTCTCTTTTTCTCTTTCTCTCTCTCTCTCCTTCCCTCCCTCTCTCTTTTTTTCTTTTCCTTCCTCTCTCCCTCTCTTTCTTTTCTTTTCTCTCTTCTTTCTGTCACTCTCACCCTCTTTTTTCCATTTCTTATTTTTAATTTTATTTTACCGTCTGGCAGCCGTCGTAATACGAGCGTAATACGTAATTCAGTTGTAATTATGCTGACGTTACGTTGCAATTGCACCGACGTAAAGTGCCTGTAACGTTAGCCGTAGACGGTGTGGCGTATCAGCTCTTTCTGTTTTTTGTGAAGATGGAATTGTTATAAAAGACCATCGTTTACATGATTCAGAATGGAAGTAGAACAAATCGATCGGCAAACTAGCTTGTTTCTTTCCAGAAAAAAATGGAATTGGGCAATAATTATCGCCTGGTGCATCATAAGAAAAGCCTGGATTGTAGTTTTTATTAGAATTAAAAATAATTTAACGATCAAATTTTGTAGGGATAAATACTTTCACATCTGATTTACAAACCATTATCTTCACATATCAGTCTGTTTTAGAGATTAACATCTTTACCTCTGTTTTACACGTCGATATTCTCATATCTGCTTTCCAGTTCAATATCTTCACATCTGCTAAATAGTTCAAAATCGTTACATCTGCTTTAGAGGTAAAAATCTTTAAATCTGCTTAACAGATCAATATCTTTACATCTGCTTTACAGATCAATATCTTTACATGTGCTTTACAGATCAATATCTTTACATCTCCTTTAAAAACCACCGTTGAAAAAAACATTCAATATTTAATCATTTATTATTTATCTACTCTTTTGCTTATTTATTTTTTAGATATCCGTCTTTCTACTCAGCAGTACTCTTTCCAACCATCTTTCTATTCATCCATCCATCCATCCTACCGTTCGTCCGTCCGTTCGTCCGTTCGTCCGTTCGTCCGTTCGTCCGTTCGTCCGTCTATCCGTTCATCCATCCGTCCATCCATCTAACCGTCCGTCCACCCATCTATCGACTTTCTTATTCTTCTATTCACCCATACATCAGATTATTTATTTAGCCACAATCTCATTTATCTCAGCCACTTATTTATTTACTTCTTTTAAACAGCCATAAGCCTAATTATTCATTTATCTACCCGGTCAGGCATTTCTACCTACGAAGATATCTACCCACCCATGCATATCTACCCATGCATACCCACCCATGCATATTTACCTATGCATACCCACCCATGCATATCTACTCATGCATTGATCTTTTTATCATGCATATCTTCAGATGCATTATCCACTTACTCGTGAATCTAGCCACATATTCATGTATATCTCCCTATGCATATATTCACCAACCCATGCATATATCCACCAACCCATGCATATATCCAACAACTCATGCATTCATTCACCTATCCATGCGTTTATCCACCTGCTAATGCATAACTACCCATAAACTTATCTACCCACACTGCGCATTTATCCACCTACCTACGCATTTACCCAAACATTCGTTTCTTCAACAACCCTCACAACCCTCATTTCCTTTCTTTCCCCATCCCCCCAATCCACCTTCCATCGGACCGACCTACGCATTTGTCTTCTTCCATTCCGCTCTCTCCTTCCAGCGTTCAATCACCGCGTCATTACTTGCTCACATTGAGTAATTAGGCTCATTGCAAGCCGGACAGCTGAGGAATCAGACGGAATTCGGAGCGACCGTGTTTGCAGTCTTATCACGTTCCTCGGAGCTAAGACGTCCACTGCAGACCAATCATTAGTGACGGACACACGGCTGGATAATTTCTCCATTCTTTCAAACAACACAGGACACTCTCTCCGGAATTACTTCCAGGAGTCACATCCGCTCGCTAGCTAGCTGGATACGAGCCGGCGGAACTATGGAAAATAAGAAAGAGGAGAAGTTATGGAATGAAAGCGGATGTTTGATAAGTGAGAATTAAGTGAGAATAAAATCGAACAGACTGGTCTATTTTGAGGGGTTTTAATTATTTTTTTATTACGAAATAATTAGAAAAGTAAGTCAATAAATATGCAAAGACAAAAAAAGTAAATAAATTTCATTATCGGTTATTATCAGGTTTTATTCATTAATAAACACGAACAGTGTTGGGTAATATTTCAAATACATTATATATGAAATACGTATTTTAAATAATTTTAAGTATTTTTGTATTTTAATTTGAAATACTTTTAGAAAATTTATTTAGTATTTTTATTTTAAATAATTTTGAAAAATAATTTGAATATTTTGAACAACAAATAAAATACCAAATACATTTTCGACATTTCCAAAAATATAAAGTTTGGGAAACTTTAAAATTAATAAATAAGTGTTATAATAATGTTTATATCGTGGTTTTATACCATAATCGATGTTTAGTTAATGTACTTCCTTTTGTTTCATAAGCTTAGCGCGAAGTTGGATTTTAGAGTTTGTAGTAAAAGTAGGTCGTTGTCGTTAGAATTAAAGTTTAAAGTTTTTTAATACTAAGATGGCAGATAATTCAGGCAGTGGTGGTCGAATGCCGGCCATATTAGATGGCGAATTCTTCAAAATTGTTAGCCGAGACGGGGATAAAGTTGTGGCCAAGTGCATGAAATGCGCGTCGAAAAAAACATTCAGGTTTAATATCTGCAACAACAAATTTATTGGCTCACTTGAAACGTGTCCACCCTTGTTTGATGAAAAAATTTGATAGTCACAAGATTGAATTTCTCCTAAAAAAGATGTGATGATAGATTCCCATTCAAAGCAACATGATGAAGAAGACGATTTTTTCTCTTTTGAATCAGCTACATCCGTGACAGTCAACAATTCAGAGGCCACAGCATTTTTGGAAAACATGTGTTTTAAACATGTCTAAGCGGTACAACACTGTCATCCCATCTTGGGCTCCAGTGGAACACATGTTCAGCACCGGGGGGGGAAATAATGACCCCTTACCGCAATCGTTTGACTGATGAAACTTTTGAACAATTACTAATTTTAAAAGCAAATTCTCATTTTAAAAGTTGAATCTGTTAATCTATTTATTTTATTGTAATAAAAGATTTACCCTGTTGACTTGTTTTTGTTAAAAAGTGCTTGAGATGCGTGTTGATGATAATGATGTATCAGCATCAAGTGTTATAAAACGTATTTTAGTATTTTGCAGTAAAATATTTTAATGCACTTTGTATTTTACATTTGAAATATTTTCAAAAAAACTATTTATATTTTGTACTTGAAATACCTTTTAACAAAGTATTTGTATTTTATATTTAAATTACATTTGGACAGTATTTTACCCAACACTGAACACGAACAAATGCATGGCTAAATTAATAATCAATTGAGTTAGCAAATAAATGACCAGAAATGAAATAAATGAATATTAAAAAAAATAATTTTCAAAAAAAACACAAAATAAGACAAAAAGCAGTTGTTTCATTCAATTCAACACACGTACACAGGCATGCACTCAGCACGTGCGCAAATAAGCCCACGAACACACCCACACACACACACACACACACACAAACACATGCACTAATCTTTGTGTAAGAAACACTTGCACCTGAATGTTAAATTGAAATTCTTTAATCACATTTTTAATGTTCAATTAAATAACATTAGTAATTTTCATTTTTTTCTCATTTTCAATTTGTGCTCCTCTATTCTCTCAAATGAAATGCTTCCGTGATGTTAAAAAAGAAAAAAACTCATTATAATTACGTGGAAGATGCGAAAGTGGAATTTGACATATTTTCACTTTTGACTTCGGACTGTTTTAGTAACATCAGGCAGCAAGACAACATTTTATTTAAGATAACAACATCGGTTTTTTTGTAATATCGTCCACGCGTGGTATCATTTGCAACCATAACGTACAAAATTGCAAACTTCTAATCATTCACAAAACACATCAACAGTATTTTCCCATTAATCAGCTCAGTTCCGCTTTCCCTTTTTTTCCCGACCGCCCACGCAAGGGAGTGGTGATAATGACACCGTAGAAGCTCGTTGGATTCTCTCGATGGCACCTTGGCCAGTCGATTGGTTGAATCTCTCAGATCAATTTTTATTATTCAGATGACGAACGTTTCTTCAACTTCTAGAAAAGCTTGATTTGATCCTCGGCTGGTTGACATGTCTGTTTATAGAGGAACTTTTCGTTGGAAACAAACCGTGGCAACTAATAAGCTTCAGCTTGTTCACTGATTAATTTTTCAAGGTAGGTTATTATCTTGGTTGGCAGAACACACAGTTATTTTTTTTCTTTTTAAATAGCGAAAGAATTTTATTAAGACAAAATTCTGTTTTTGCAGAAAAGTAAAATAATTGTTTACAAGTAACTAAATAAAAGTTTAAAATTTGTCCTAGTTAGTATGAAATTAAATATTATTTTTTTTGTGTATAATAAGCTTTATTTAATTCTTCATTCAACAAAAAAGTAAAATAAAATAAAATTCTTGATCACGTCATATTGGGAATTGAGCACACTCGACTGCAGTGCAAAGCGATTCGGCAAAGTTTTTAGACGTGTTGAACAATGAAAAGATGAAAATGATTTCAGCAGAGATAAACAGAACAAAAGGAAAACTCGTGGGAAAAGGTTTGAATAGTTTTTTATGGAACAAAATAGTCTCAAAGTGGGAATTGGTTTCCAGGTTTCGATATTTCATTGTTTCAATTCTGAGACTGGTTAGATCCGCGTGGGATACAAGAAATTAATAAAATTAGACAAAAAATATATAATGTACTACACGGGTTTCGAACGAAATATATATCTATACTTCAAAAAACTAATTTGCAGATTATAAGTTGCAGTTTTTGTGTTTCTAAACATTTTTTTAAAGTTTCTAAAGGTATCTTCATTTTAATTTTTTTGAGGGTTTACGAAATTGGAGAGGTATATCTGATCATGCTATGAGTTCGATCATTTTAAAAATGAATTTTTTTAAAACGTTTATTCACACAAAAAACCAGAAATAATATCAACCTAAAAAAGTAAATCATGTAGGACATTTGAAAGGGATATTAATCCCGCTAGAGAAACATCCTATAAAAATTACAATAAAACCTATTTACACGGTAAAAAGTCACAAAAGCGTGTAGACGCAACTAGCTGCTTAACCGCTCTCTTGTAGGCATCAATGCCCAGAGCCCTGTAGTCCGAAGGCAGAAAGTTCCAAAAACCGGGGACCAAAAAATCCTATTGAGTACATTTTTAGAGCTGTATGAATCACATCAGATCGATAATGATTAGTAGATCTAGTATTATAAGAATGAACCGAAGATGTAATTGAAAATAGTTAATATGATACGCGGTGTTGTTTTTGGCTTATGGGCTGAAATACCCCGATAGAGGTTGTGTAACCACGTAATGTGGAGCCCCGTAATGTGGAGCCCCCTATTGTGTAGCCCCGTATTGTGTACCCCCGTATTGTGTAGCTTCGTATAGTGTAGCTTCGTATTGTGTAGCTCTATTTAGCTAAAAGTTAACGTTCAAATGTTCGGAACAGCTTGATGTCTTATCAGTGGTGGTTTTCAAGTGAGTACCAGTGTTGACCCTGGTAGCCGGGGTGCTTGCTTATGCTGCAGGGGTCACGTGTTTATTTATTTTTCAAGTTATAAATAATATTTTCATATTCAAATAATTTGAAAATTTTACTTTTTTCAATTGAATTTTGAAATTTAATCACTTTCTCAATAATTTTTATTAATTTTTTAATAACAAAAAAAGTGAAAATCCATTTTATATAATATTGTTTTTTTTAATTTTAAATATTAAAATCCCATTAAAAATAAAGTTTTATGCAATTCAATAAGAAACTTGTTTGTAAAAGAAATTTCAGTCATCATTTTATTTGGTTTTCGAAATTTAAAATTTTGAAACGTGGTATTCAAAAGCATTTAGTGCCATTAAAAAATGGCTGTTGAATAAAATAAAGCGACATGATCACACTTTGAGATTTAATATCAAGGTGTTAAAACGCCACGTGACGTATGTCATCAAGGTGTTAAAACGCCACGTGACGTATGTCATCAAGGTGTTAAAACGCCACGTGACGTATGTCATTAAGGTGTGGACACTTATGTCATTAAGGTGTGGCAGATTTTTCAAATAAATTTTTATCAAAAAAGCGGTCGATAATTAATTAATTAGTTAATTAAGTGATTTTTAATTCATTTAATCATTAGAAAAAAAATTATCGTTGAAAGCCACAGTCAAAAACAATAAAATGTTCTTTTTCATTGACATCAAACTAAACATTTTTAGATCTCATGAATAACATATATAAAACACAATAAATAACAATATTTTTTACTGAGAATAATTACAAATTTTAATTCATTAAAGGAGATTTTTTATATCTTTCTTATTTTTTCATTTTTTGTTTTTTTTACCAGTCTAGTTTTTTTCTTTTTTTTCTTTTTTGTTTTTATTTTTTTCGTTTTGTTTTATTCCAACGTTCAAGTCGGATGTCTAAAAAAGTATTATTTTTAAGCAAAGAAACGTAGTTATTTAGAAATAACTTACAAATGATGAAAAAAATAATAAAAAAATTGAAAAAAAAACTATCAGTGTTTTTCAAAAGGTAATTTATTTCATTGCATACAAAACACTGGCAGGGTGGTCTATTGTTGCAAAAATCGTGGAGGAATTTTGAATAGTTTCATGAAGGCTTCCATACAGACTGTCGAGTTATCAGCGATGCTCTTTGTCCGTGATTCCGAGTTTGTGTGTTTATGTTTATCGCTGTGTGTCTGGCTGTTTGTGTGTTTAACTGGTTGGACTTGTTTGTTTGTGTTCGTCGTTATATGTCTGGATGTCTGTGTGTTTGACTGCATGGGTTCTGGTTTGTTCTTGTTTAATGGCATATTTCAGGGATCTCGAGACACTGCAGTTCATGAATGACTCATTTAATTCAAAAATAAGACAATGATTTGATTTCGAAGTGATTCATATTTTCCAAAGCTGGTGAAAAACAATTTTGTTTTTAAGCATTTACCTCAACTGTTTATTGATTATTCCTTTTTTAATTTTTTAACTAAATTGTTATATTTAATGTCATTTCAGAAATACTGACTAAATTTTTTTGAACGAAATTTAAAATAATAATAATAGTCTTTAAAACCCACATCTGAAATCAATGAATTGAGGTCTGCAATATTTTTTAAATTCTTTTTTCATTGACTGTCCTGCTGCTGCAATTGCATATGCTCCGAGTTTTGTTATTTTGAAAATCCGTATACGTGTGTGTATGTGTTCATGTCTGTGTGTGTTTGTGATCATGTATGTATGTATGTCATTTGTTTGCATGTGTATGTTGGCACGGATGTGAGTTTTTTTGTGTGCAGCAGTTTGTTTGAGTTTGTTGCTATGTATGTGTACGTGTGTGTGTGTTGTTGTTGGTGTGCGTGTATTTGTGTGTTCGTGTGCATATGTGTGTTTGAGTTTGTTGCTATGCATGTGTTAGCGGGCGTGACGGAATGAATCCGGTCGGAAAGAGAAACCATCTTCTCGAATCTTATTTTGGTTGGACAATCAGAAAGTTAAACGTTAAATACGCCGAGCCGCTCGCTTCAGTGGACGCGCATGGCTGACCATCACTGACCATCACTGACCATCACTGACCATGGGACTCCGTCAAGCGTTTCGGCTCTCAATAGATATTGGTCCATACGTTAAAAAACCAGTCCACTTAAGATGCTTGCCAATAGCAATTGAAACAGAGACTGAAATATTGGTATTTATTTATTAAATAGACTTTTTTTTTTTTAAATTTCATTTGTAATTTATACTTAAGAACCGTCTAAACTGTTTGATGTAACTTTATGCCGGTTGAAACTGTTATTTATTTTAACTTTTTTTTTACGATTACTGACTTCATCATCATCATCAGCATCATCATCACCATCATCATCATCATCACCATCATCATCACCACCACCATCACCACCACCATTACCACCACAATTACAACCACCATCATCAACATCATCATAATTACCACCATTATCATCATGAACATTAACATCAACATCATCAACATTATTTTCATCATCATCATCATCATCATCATCTTCATCATTATCATCATCTTCATCATCATCACAAACAGATTGCAAATAAATTGAAACTCGCAGAACTTTTTCTCTTTATGACAATTTTGCGAAATTGGAAAGTGTATGAGAAAGAAAAAAGAAGAAAAAAAGAAAAAATTGTACAAAAAAGAAAGAAAAATGATTTTAAAATATATAGAAATGGAGAGAAAGGAAATACAGAGAGAGATAGAAAGAGAGAGAGAAGTGACGCTTGGCTGAACATGGAAGTGGCATTAATTTAAAAAAGAATCTTTTTATCATCTCACTGCTGCCTCATCTCCACGCCTCATTGGACACGATCTTTTCAATCTCCATAATTGTCGCATGACTTCCGATCTTTCCTTTCGTGCACAGTCTGTTATTATTATTCTTTTTGTTTTCTTCATTTTTTACGTAATTTCTTTATCGTTCTGTAATTTCTTTATCTGTTCGTAATTCTTTTTTATTTTCCTGATATTTTCTTATTTTTTAAAATATTTCCTATTTTACTTTATGTTTTTATTTCTCGTAATTTCTAGTATTTTCCCGTTTTTTTCCTCATTATTAATTTTTTTCGTAACGTTTCCATCCGTCCGTAACGCTACAAAAGCGATACAACTACTATCATCACTGTCTTTACAATCATCATCATCAACGCCACTCTCATCTTCTTTCTCAAACCAATATAGCTGCAAGATGATTGTTGTTTACCACCACCCTCTACCTTTCCCCCTCCCCAGGCAAACAATCGCATATAAATGATCTTTAACGTTTCCGTTTTTTTTTGTTTATTTGAAATCATTTGAACAATCACACGTGGTCGACTGCAGACGCCACAGTCGCCATCGTTGTTTTAACAGCCGCCGTCATTGTTGTTGCCATAATTGTCATTAAAATCATCATCATCATCATCATCATCGTAGTTGTCATTATCGTCATCCTAATCATCATCACCATCACCACCACCACTTCTACCAGCATCATCATCATCATCATCATCATCATCATCATCATCATCACCATCACCACCATCTTCAACATCATCATCATCATCACCTCCACCACAACCATCATCATTATCATCATCATCATCATCATCATCATCATCATCATTAAAACTCACAAACCTTGGCACGTGACTTTCCTCAGATCTGCGTCCGTCGCGGCTATCCTTGCACTTCCCGTTTGTTGCGACGACGACGACGACGACGCGCACAGCATCAAGTGGACGGCAAACAACACAAAAGCGGTCAGCATTTTGATGCTCCCAATGCAAACATCTGTCGTCGTCATCATCATCAGCACCGACGACGACGTCATTCTCATCATCTCCCGCTGATTATAATCTCGATGTTCCACTCGGCGCCAAAGAAGTTCCTCCTACGTCTGCTCTATTGCTCTATAACGCAGGGATGTGAGCTCGTGACCACAGGACAGAACAGAACAGAACAGAACAGAACATGGGGTTTCGGCTTCTTTATTACACTCCAGTGCTAGCGATTTATGCATCTGAACGTCTAAAAATACACAGGAAACAATTCTAAACTAATTCTTTTTGGGTTTTCTTTAATAATAACATTAGATAAAATAAGTAGTTGTTTATGAGAAATGCAATTACATGTGGCGTGAGGACACGTAAGTGACATGTGAACATACAAGTAACGTGAGCAAATGAGACATGTGAATATGCAAGTCATGTGAGCACATGAGACATGTAATCATACAAGTCATGTGAGCAAATGAGACATGTGAACATACAAGTCATGTGAGCACATGAGACATGTTAACATACAAGTCTCGGAAACGTATGAGACATGTGATCATACAAGTCATTTAAGCGTATTAAATAAACAAAGCTACATTTTTCTTAAATTATTTTTTTAATCATCTAACTTCCATTTTTTTCATATTTTCTAAAATATTTAATTTTTTCCCGTTAATCTTTTCTTTCATGAATTGTTTTTGTTTTGTTTTTCAGCACTTTTCAAAACGAAGCAACTTCAACACTTTCATCTTCTAATTCTTCTGAAGTTTAACTTTTTCAAATTTCACAGTAAATTAAATTGAAGAAAAAAACTTTCTACGATATCGTAGAACAAAAAACTTGAAAAAATCAAATGAAATAAAATTGTCATTAACTATTGTACAGGTAGATTATAGTGTATGTCTGGATGTAGATGTGTGGATGTGTGTGAGAGAGAGAGAGAGAGAGAGAGAGAGAGAGAGAGAGAGAGAGAGAGAGAGAGAGAGAAGGAGAGAAAAAAAGGTGAGTGTATGGGTAAGTGAGGTCCTTATGTACGAGATGATTATATGGTTAATGTAATTTTAAGGATGTGATTATGTATGTGAAGTGTGTATGCATTGCTTTATAAAACTTTCTATATATGAGTTTTGAAATTAATAATTCTTGACCAAAGGTAAATGTTACAACTAATAAATCTAACACTAAATTGGAAAAAGAATGTTCCTACTCAACTCATTTTGGACCCCCTCCCAATTCTTCCACTAACCCTGTATCAGCACCTGATTCTCGACATGTGGATAATGTGATCTGATGTATGTATGTGTGTTGCGTGTTGTGTGTGTGTTTTTTGTTTGACGCGACCGTACGCGAGAACATGCTATTGCTTGTTAATATCAGTGAAGCCAATTTTTCTAGACGAAATTTTATTTAAAAGCATATTATGTATAAAATATAAAAAATTATAATCGTAAAATAGTTATAAACAATTATTATTTGAACTATAACAAAACATTAGTTTATGTTGGAAATAATAATTTATGCATGAAATGATGAGAAAAATTCAAAAGCGTCAAATTCCAAAAGCGCCACAAAAATATCTGCGCTGTTTTAATGAATCAAACATTAAAA
Organism: Erpobdella octoculata; assembly: GCA_963978895.1. Classification (NCBI taxonomy): domain Eukaryota; kingdom Metazoa; phylum Annelida; class Clitellata; order Hirudinida; family Erpobdellidae; genus Erpobdella; species Erpobdella octoculata. The sequence goes on from OZ022246.1 coordinate 22,549,502, forward strand.
AAATCTATTTTGAACCTTTTATCAAGCAAAATAAAAAAAATATTCTTAAAACAAGTGAAGGAAAAAACGAGTTTTTCAACACAAACTTTGATTTCAAATACACTCGATGTGTGTCTGTGTGTATGTGTGTATACAAAAGATGTTCAAACTACGTTTTTTTTTAATTGAATCATTTATTGTCATCCAATATAAATAAAAATAAAAATTTGTAATAAAATGCGTTAATTTTAAAATCTCGAAGAAAAAATAAAATTGATGTTTTTTAAAAATGTTTATTTCATAAATGCAAGTTTGAATAGTTAAATTAAGTAAAAAACGACAAAGCATTTTATTAGGTTTTTAAGCAGCATCGAAACATGTTAGCTGTCTGAAAATGACAGTGAAACTTCCTGTTTAACAAGAAATTCCTAGCCACGGAGACCAAAACATGTTGAGTCTCTTTTATCGAGCTGCAACCACAACCCAAACAAAATTTCAAACTCTGTCAAAACATTTGGATTCTGGACCACTGGGCACAAAAAATTCACACTCTCCACTTAAAAGCTTCAAGTTAAACATATACATTCAATTAACTGTCTAGATGCACCCAGTAGAAGTAATATCTGAAATTGTTTTTATTAACATATAATAAATGTATACTGCATGTTTACTAAAAAAAACATTTGACAACAACACCACAATTTTAAATCATAATTTTAACATTTGTATCATTATTATTAGTTTTTAATATTTTTATTTTATTATTAGTTTTTTTATTTTATTTAATCATGTTTTGGTAATTTTATATTATTTTATATTAATTTTGTTTGTCCTATATTTTATTTAGCTCTTTTGTGACGATTTATTTTCTTTTTCCTTTTATGATTTGTAGTCTTCTTCTTCTACTCTCCCGACTTAATCCTCTTATTGAGTTTTGCAAGAAAAATCTTTCCCTGCCACTACAATGTCATGATCTTTCCGGATATCTTTTTCAATTTTTTATCAAAATGTTTTTTTTTTCAATTTTTCTTTTTCTTCTCTCCACAGAAAAAAAATGAAGGCAAATTTGAAATTAAAAAGTATAAATAATGCCACTAGAAAGACAAGCGAATAAACAGGAAGACGCCTCATGGGAATTCAAATCATTACTTCTGAACTTTTTGCAATTTTTTAAGGAATAAAGTTTTAAAAATAACCAATTTTTCAACTGAAAATGTTTTTCTCAGACGACGAAAAAATGTTTTTTCCATATCAAAAACAAAAATAACAATTTACCGAAAGTAGGCTCGATAAACTGAAAGAAATTAGTTTCAATTTTCAATGACTGTAATAACTGATACAAATTATAACCAGCAGCTTTGTATATATTATGTATTTATTCAAATTGGTTTTTTCTTTATTTTATTTTCTTTAAATAAATAAATAAATAAATAAATAAATAAATAAATAAATAAATAAATAAATATTTATTTATTTATTTATTTATTTATTTATTTATTTATTTATTTATTTATTTATTTATTTATTTATTTATTTATTTATTTATTTATTTATTTATTTATTTATTTATTTATTTATTTATTTATTTATTTATTTATTTATTTATTTATTTATTTATTTATTTATTTATTTATTTATTTATTTATTTATTTATTTATTTATTTATTTATTTATTTATTTATTTATTTATTTATTTATTTATTTATTTATTTATTTATTTATTTATTTATTTATTTATTTATTTATTTATTTATTTATTTATTTATTTATTTATTTATTTATTTATTTATTTATTTATTTATTTATTTATTTATTTATTTATTTATTTATTTATTTATTTATTTATTTATTTATTTATTTATTTATTTATTTATTTATTTATTTATTTATTTATTTATTTATTTATTTATTTATTTATTTATTTATTTATTTATTTATTTATTTATTCATTTATTTATTTTTTTTTTTTTATTTATTTATTTTTTTATTTATTTAAATCCTACATACATTTATTTATTTATAATAATATTCATTGTTTTATAAAACAAACATTTCAACTAGCAAATTTCAACGTTCGAAACCAACCTCATTAACTGAAAGTCTTCATTCTCCACACGATGTTGTTAAGCTGGAGAGAGCGAGCAGGCATTCCACAATCTTCATTGGAGCACAAAACCGTCGTGGCTTTATAAGCACGTCTGTGGACGCAAACAACCGGATGCGTTAGTCAGTTTGTGCGTGCAAGTGTGGTCGGGTGGATGTGAGGATGTCTAGATTAATGAATCAATGGTAGGACATATGGAAAAATGGAATGGATACCAGCGGAGAGGTAGATGTTCATAAAGAGAAATAAACGTTCAAACGTGGATCCTATGAACGAAATACGGAATAGGCTTGGATACTGGTAGATGTATGATGGCACCGACATCGACAGAATGATAGATAACAAAACAGAGAAATATATCAAGAAACAAAAAAATAGAGAGGCACAGAAATACATAAGGAGACAAAATGATAAATAAAGAGGCAGAATTATAGTTAAAATGGCAGGAAGAAAAACAGAGAGAGAGAGAGAGAGAGAAATAATAAAAAGACAAAGAAAGATAGTGGAATAAGTTGCGAACGAATGAGTGAATGGATGGGCGGACGGATGGACAAATGGCTTAACAGCACTTTTGGAAATAAAAGAAAAAGAAGCTTATTTCCTGTTTTAAAGTTTTTTTTCATGTAATTCACAAATTAAAAATCGCGCCAAAAGAAAAAAAATGATACTGGGCTTGACAAAATTTAATTGCACTTCGGTACTTCATCTTCACGCACACACACACACACACACACCGACGCACATGCACACACACATGCACACCAACACAAACACAAACACACTCGTGTTTTCGCATGCACACTATTGCGCACGTACAGGTACACTTAAAGGCACAAACAAGCAGATAAACATAACCATCTTTCATTCTGGAATTAAAACTTGACTGATAATTACACAGCTTTCGCTCGGATTAAAAGAAGAAAAAAAATGGGTTCGTGTTTGCGGCGTTCAATTTTACTTCTGCTACCACTACTGCTGCCACCACTACTGCTGCTACCACTACTGCTGCTACCACTACTGCTACTACCACTACTGCTGCTACCACTAAAGATTTGACTGCTGCCGCTGCAACTACTGCTGCAACTACTGCTCCTGCCTCTGCTGTGTCTTATATTTTACTACGGGAACTATTGACGGATGATGGTGGTGATGCAACACTACTATAATACTTATTATTCATACTTTAAAATATTAAAATAAAACCAACCACTCATTAGAAAGAACGACCACTCATAAACATAAAACAAATTTTTTTTTTCATTCGCAAAACTTGACGACGACGACGATTGATTACTTTCAAATTTTACGAGTTTATTTTTAATATTTTTCGTCACGTTATTCTAATTTTATTTTATTTTTATATTTTCATTTAAAATATTTTTACTTTAACTTCACCTTGTTTGCTTGCACGATTGCTTGAGACGTGCTTTGGAAACTTTTGAAGCTTAAACAAAAATATTTCCCGTCAATCGACTTAAAGTTTAATGTATTGAGTTTAATAAATTTTTAAGTTCATTGGACATAATTTAAATGAGCTACAAAATAAAATTACATGAATTTTAAAAAAATTCTTCAGAGAAAAAAACCACCCGCTATTAGTTTATTCATAGGAAACAATATTTAATTTACAAATCAAATCTTATAGTGCAAACATTGTTTTTTTTCATATTGATTGGAAAGTTTTTTTATATTTTCAATTTTTGCCTGCTTCACATATCAAAAATTTAGAAAACTGTCTATTCTATAAACATCATCAAAAAATAATTTTAAAAAATAAAACCTGCCAAATTGAAAATATAAAGGATTTATGAAAAAACAAAGTTTTTACGGTTAACTTGTGCATATATAGGCTTTTTCAATTAAAATTTTCTTATATCTGTTACTGAAAACCTAAAGATATATTTTTTGTTTAAATGAAAATATTTAAGAAATGAAAGTTAAAACAGTTGTTTGTGTGCATGATAACGATGATGATGATGACGATGTTGATGATGGGTCACATAGGATTCACGTTATGGAATTTTATGCTTTAAAACTGCAAGAGAGGCGTAAATTTGTCACGGTAGGCTTAGGAAATGCTTCATAAATAGTTCCTCGCTTCCATCTCCTTGTTCTCAAACTGAATCAGCATTTTCTTCTTCTTTTTTTATATAAAGAGGTATATGTGTCCCATCATCGTCGTCGTCGTCGTCGTCAGGTTTTGCGAATGAAAAGAAAAATCTGTTTTATGTTTATGAGTGGTCGTTCTTTCTAATGAGTGGTTGGTTTTATTTTAATATTTTAAAGTATGAATAATTAAATTTTCAACTTATTTTTTCAAAAGTTATACTAATAATAATTGGATTCAACTACCCCATTGAGTAAATGATTTGTTGGCAGATAAACTTTAACAAAATTTTGAAAAATTTGTTTTTATTTCGTATAAAAATCATTTGATGAGAGGTGCTCTCGCGATTGGTGTTCCTAATGAGTGATTATCCAAATAAAAGGGAAGTTTTAATGAGTAGATTTCCTAAGAAGTGAGTGGCTTTAATTGGTAGTTTTTTTTTCAATGAGTGGGTGTCTTTAATGGGAAGGTTTTTCAATGAGTGGATATCTTTAATGAGAATGTTTCTTAATGAGTAGGTCATTCTGTTGGAGAAATAAATAAATAAATAAATAGTTGAGGATCAGTTATACTAGTAAATGGTTATTCAAATTAGAAAATGTCTTTAATGGGGAGTTTATTATGAAGTGGGTGTTTTTTGGTTAATTTATTATTGAGTGGGTGTTTTTACGAGAATTTCATTGTTGAGTGGTTGTATCTCACAAGTAGCACACTGCCCGGTTAAGCGTTGTGTTCACACAGAATTTGCAAAAGTGGTCTAAAAAACAGGAAAAAAATATTAAAGTTTTCCTGCACGCAAACACAAACTAAAACGTGTTGAGTTATTTTTTTTACTCAAGAGTAATGTTTTTTTACTTTTAGAGTAAGAAATTGAAGGGAAAAAAATATTTTAAAATTGAACAAAAATTCTGATTTTTCATAGCTCGATATGCAAGCTACTTTATCTTTCATGACACAACGTGAAGCAACTCCTGACGAAAATGTTTTGACAGGCACTCGTGTAATAATTTCTATTTTTCTCAGCATTAATATTTTTATCTTTTAAATTATTTTTTAATAAAAGGATTAGCTCCAAACTTTCAACTAAAAATATTTGACAAGCTAAATCTACTGTAATATTCTTTTTTTTACAAGTTTTTGTGAGTTTTTGTAAAGTTGCTTAACGATGTAATGACTAATGGTTGGTATACTCCTGTCCGACTGTTAGAAATTCATTTGGCTGAATCGTCAGTTACGAATTTAGAATTTTTGAATTACTTTGATGATTTCAATTCAGCAACCTGACATGCAATGACAAAAAATAAATATAAATAACCATTGGCAAATAGGTAAATTAATAATGCTGCTAAAACTATCCAGTTAATTGAACCAGTGAACTGGTTAATATAGCTGCATTATAAATTTAATCCCCTTATTAAGTTATCCGGTTATTCGTCCGTGTTACACGTAAGGATCTGTCTTCTATCAACTGGTAGCATCTCTTCCTGGAATACTTGATTTGAAGTGTCGAGAAAAAAGAGAGAATACGTCACGAGAAAAGGAAGAAATTATGGAAAGAGAAATTACTGAGAGAGAGAAAAGAATGAGAAAAAAAGAAAAAGAAAAAAGAGAGAAGAAAATTGAATAAATGAAAAAGTAAAAAAAAACCTCTCCCTGTCTCCTAGTTTTACAAAGCTTCAGTGAAAATCTCTAACTTTTCAAAATCACTTTTCCCCAAATTGTAAAAATCATTTGTTGGCAAGCTAGCATATATTTTTGGCAAGATGTTTGGCTTGTTTCAAATTTGCACATTTTCAATTTGATCCTTTAATCTTTTATATCTTTCGAAACAAAATTTAAGATCAAAATATCATTAAGGTTATATATACTGACAGTCCTCGGGAACGATGAATGTAATAATTTGCGTGGACGTTGGCGATCTTTTCAACAAACGAAGATTATCCTCTGCCGAATTGTCTCTCAGTTCAAAATCCTAACATCATTGTCAGTTGATAACATTGTCAGCTGATGAAACTGTCAGCTGATTACACTGTCAGCTGATTACACTGTCAGCTGATCACATTGTCAGCTGATCACACTGTCAGCTGATCATATTGTCAGGTGATCACATCAGTCTGATTTAAAATTACTTCAATTACTCTGATCTTCAGTCAAAATAGAAACATTTTCTTTCATCATTTTTGATTTGTTATTTAAAATCGTGCAGTCAAAAAACGCGCATTTTTTTAAAATTTATTAAAACAAATAAAAAGTCAGATAACTGTGTGATATTTACTTTTATTTACAACTGTAAGTTAGCCAATGCATATGACCATGCATTTAAAATTATTCGTCATCTCTGAGTCTGTTGTCTCCTTTTTTGTTTGCGAAATATTCTTTTTTTCTCTGTCGCTAGGCTTCCTCACAAAAAGAAAAATAAATATGTTTGCATAAATGAGCTTTTGGTCAGTGAACCGATCAAAAACTAAAAGATTGTAGGCTAGGTTGAACCTGGCTCCTGCAAGTTGCAAGCCAGGTGAGCTCAAAGGTTATAATAGTGAACTTAAAGATCATATTAAGTTAATATTCAAGTTAGAGTGAGGCAATTGGTCAGGGTTTTTTTGTCTAAATTCAGCTTGCTCAATAGTCAGTCTTGAACTACTACAACCATATTATGAACCAATCTACTATAACCACATTTCAGACATAAGCCCTAAGAGTAATGCACGAACCGCATAGCCAGTGATTTTTAAGGTTTTCAAACGGGCCGAGCCAAAATTTATCACCAACTAACTATAGAGATTTTAGGCCTGTTAAAACGGACCGGGTCCAAATAAGACGGACTGGGCATGACATTTTGGCCTATGGAACGGGTCGGGTCGCGAAAAATCGGCCCGTGTAATTCTCTAATAATAGACATTTACGTATCTGCTACAACTATATATCCACCATAACAATATATCCATGTAAACTATATATAGACCCTAACAAGTTCATGACTGTTTGGTTCTAAACGCTGAAAAAGCGACAAGGACTTGAATAAACAACAACATTATGGTCCATAATCAAATATTCACCATAAGTTATGTTCTACAGCCATATCATATCATCAATCATATCGTGTCTAATACAACTAATAATTGATAGGAAAAAAATGAAAACAAAAGCTACGAATTTCTGGCACTGCGTCGTTGAGGTGACTGACTGACGGACGGCAATAATAATCATAAGCAAATGAATTAATTGAAATCGTAGTGAGCGAGGAGAAGAGACTGTAAATCGATCCCTGCTGAAGTCTCGTTGCAACTTAATGAGATAAAACGAAATCAATGCAATAATTGCTCGTGCAAATAAGAGACATTATTGGAGAACTTTTTATCCAATTTTTTTAAATGTGCTTTTTATAGGTAAGTAATATTCGTTTAAAAAATTTAGAGAAAAATGTCGATTTGTATTAAAACCAATCGGTTGGTGACAAAGTGACATTGCCATAATGTACCTATATTAAGTGTTTTGACTTCGTCGTTGAACGAAACAAGAAGAAGCCGCCGAATTAAGTCAACAAATAAAGTAGGTAGGTACACCAGACACCTGGATGGTGAATATGACATAATTTTTAATAATTCACATGACTTCCACCAGGTATAATAATACTATCGTTCCAGACAGTCGGAGGAGCAATCAGCGACTAATTGCATATGTTCATCTAACGACAAAATTTGAAATAACAGCAATTGAAATGTTGTTCATGTTTGTATGATTCTGTAGTTTAGCGAGTTAAAGAAAAATAAAGATTTCTGAATAATAAGTTCACTTTCAGTTTATCTTGGTTATAGATATAATTTTTTACGACTTGAAATGGGGTTTTTGTACACCTACAGTTGGTATAAAATATACCTACCCTATGCGTTTACATCGTTTAAAAGTTAAGACATTTTTCAGCTCCAAAGCGGTTAAGTACACAATTCGATTAATAAAAGCGTTTTTTTGTTGTTGCAGATTGTCGTTCACTCAGAATTTTCGAAGTTTGAATGCGCTTTTCATGTTTGGCTCACCTGTTTTTGTTTACTCACTCCCTCTCGCATTTTGTGTTCAGTTTGAATTTTTTGTTTACTTAAATATTTTGTTCGGCTCTGGTGACGGAAAAAATTATTTTCCGAAACTGAAAAATTAAATGACAAGTCCTTCATCTTCTAAATTTAGTAATATAGCTCGCAAACTGATAAACACTAAATGGACATGTATATATTTAACGGGGCTTGCCTTAAAGAAAATATAACTCCTAGATGTTAAAAACAAGTTATGTATCCGTTTATTATTTCAGAAGATTTCTGGTTTTTTTAAATGTGATTTCGCTATCTCTCTGTTAGTAGAGACGAGTTTCACTTACTAACTTCCAATGACACGATTGACTAGTTATTAAGTTATTAATTTGAGTGATTGCGGGGCACATAAAATCAAATCGTTACAGCTTTTTCTTCACGAGTTTCAAGAAGAACCCGCAGATTTACTTATGAAAACTGTGGCGCTAAATATAAATGCAAAGAAATTATAATTAACTATTTAATTCCTAATTGAAAATAAACACAACAATCAAAACTAACAATTTCTCATTTTAGAATAAACGAAACAGATCTAAAAATCTACACTTACATTCAAATTAACATGGAACAAAAATACTCCATGCATTCACAAATTCATAATTTAAAAAATTGAATAATAATATAATAAAACAAGAATAAAAATAACAATACTAATAATAAAAATATCCTTATATGAGGCCGTCGTGAACGTAATGTTCTTCGATATCCGACGCGTTCACTTCTATCAGAATCTCCTCGCATTGTTCATCAAATGTGGAAGAAGTTAGCTGTGCTTCCTGCATCTTTCTTAGTTTGGCTCTCTCTCGCTTCTTTCCTCTGGCGCCTTCAGCTCCGCGACACTTGCTCTTCAAGAGGTGCTGCTTGTAGCTGTACTTCTTCTTGAAGGTCGCACCGCAGGCTTCGCATTCCACGGGTCCTTCGTTGTTGTGGGAGTTGAGGTGGTAATTTAGGTGGGCTCTACGATTGAAAATATTTTTTTTAGATGGTGGCTAACTGAAAAACAAGAAAGAAGAATAGCAAAGATTGAAAACGACTATTTCTAAAATTTTATTAAATTGTGCAACTTCAACAAACTACCGTAAAAACACGTAGATGGTAAATTTTGCAAGAACGACAAAATAAAAGTAAATTCTTACGATACTAAATAATAACAATTAATTATTTTAAAAAAGGTATCAACTCTAGGAAACTAAAGTTAGACCTGCAGTCTAGAAATATCTAACAAAAAAAATCAAGAAAAAAAAACCCTAGAGATGCACAATAACAGATAACAGTTAATGTATACAAATCTCCAGAAAACCCAAAAATAAAAATTAAAGAAAAATATGCTATTGAATATAAAAGCAAGCAATGCGCGATGTTTCACTGCATCTGCGATCATAACCCACTTTGACTTGAAAGCCCGATTGCACTTGAGACAGGCGTGTGGTCTGAGGTCGAGGTGAGATTTCTTGTGACGGGTCAGGTCTTTGTAGTCGTAGTAGAATTTGTTGCACAGGTTGCATTTGAAGTTCTTGTGTGTTTCTCGTAAGTGGATTTTCATGTGATTCTAAAATGCAAAAGAAAACAACTTTTTTTTTATTTCACGTCTTTGTTGGCTTTAAAGCCGTTAATTAGAGCCTATAAATATGTCGAAATCACAAAATATATAAGCCCATTAAAATGAAATTTAAAAATAAAACAAATATCAATAATTATCACAACACATACTTGAAAACACCAAACAACAATTACCATAATCGAAAGGTTACATACCGAAATTGGTAGAACATGATGAAAACTTGAAACTTTCAAGCGGATTCTAAACTTACTCTGAGATTGAACGGAGTGGAAAGAACTTTACTGCAGTGCGGACATTTGAACTCCGTGCCCTCGTGACGATAAAAGTGAATTCTCAAAGTCTGCCTGGAAAAGAACCTGGCGTGGCAGATGGTGCACTCGATCGGCCGGACGTCCTTGTGCGTCTGGGCGTGAACGTCCAGCTTCCACTGGGACGGAAACGTCGCACTGCAGGTGGAACACTTATGCAACTGCTGGTTGTGCTGGGAAAGATGGCTCGAGAGCTGGCATTTGATCCGGAAACTCTTTCCGCATATGTCGCAGACGTGCTCGGAAGGAGTCGTGGTGTGGATGAGCTGGTGCTTTCTCATTGTCTCTTTTGAGCTGCACGCCTGAATTTTAATGCAACCATACAAATCATTTATTATTAAACGACGAATTCAACTAATTCTAAAGATATCGGCCTGGTCAAAATTTTATACGCGACAATGCTAAAAACTCTATGAATTTGCCGCTACTTCTTTATCACACTAATCGACAACCGCTGGTTATACGTGCGCAAAATTACTAATCATACAAATCAAACTTCACCTTGCCACATTCCTGACAAATGAGCTTCTCGGAATTCATCACTTGGTCTCGTAATTGTTTCGCCCTTTCGGGCGGGCAGACGCAGTCGTTTCCGCACTTCGGACACGCAAACATGCCGTGCTTGTCCAGCATGTGACGACTTAAGAACACCGGATAACCAAATATTTGGTGACATTCCGAACAGCTGTAACACAAATTTCTTCGCACAATGATACATATAAATAAGATTGAAAAAACCAGTGTAACACTTGATTATGTAACTAACTAACGTTAACGAAATTTTTTGAGTATAATCGTGTATTTTCAATCAAGTATAAATTTCCAGAGTTAGAATTTATTTGGTTATCAATAAATATATTAAAATTAACAAAAAGAAAATTTTTTTTAAATATAAAAAGAACAGTCCTGTGAATAAGTTGTGTCACAAGCAAGAAAAACCATCAGATCATTAAAGACAAAACTAATAGCCAAAATGTATAATTTAAATAAAATTTGAAAACAACTCTTCAAACTAACACTTGCGGGATTTTCTTCTTGTGACACCTCATATGTGTGAGTAGAGCAGCATTAGACTGGAACACGCGCTTACACTCTCCGCACTGGTACGAACAGATTTTTTTAGAATCTTCTAAACTCTCCACGTCTGACGTTTCGACGCTCTTCATCGATCTCGTTCGCTTGCCGGAAGAACTGGAGAGAACTGGCGGAACTTCGCAAGAGAATTCTTTCTTCACAAAGTTTTTTCTTTTCAAATCGACGTCCAGGTTCGACTCCTCCACGTCGTGGTACGCCGAAACGTCGAAGACCTGGCAACCCGTCGTGACGTCGACCGAAATGTCGGACGTGACTTCGGGGAATTCCACGACGTTGCCGTCGATGTCGTGAAAAGTCGTCACGAGATCGGCATTGTGATGGTTGTTGTTGCGGTGGTGGAGAGCGGATGAAGAAAAGTTGAGATTTTGTGGAGAAACGATGATAACCTCTCGAGTAGTGGTGGAAGAAGAAGCGAGTGGTGGTACAAAAGATGTCAGAATATCCCCAACAATTTCTTCCCTGTTATTGGCACGATCATTTCTTTCCAAGAATGTAAAATTATTATTATTATTGTTTTTAATGACTGTATTTCCTTCTGTTTTGAAAAAATTAAAAGACGGTTTGGGTAGATTTCTTTTTTCGATTATGAATTCCTTGGCACCGACCCTCTGAAGTTCCCCCGGTCTTGTGACTGCTGCGCTTCGTGCTTTAGTGACCAGAGAGGTGTTCAATACAACCGGTGTCGTTGTGCTTTCTAGACTGCCGTTACTCTTTTCAGTTTTCCCTCGGAAGTGAGCATTGCTGATGTTAAGAGGGAAAGAGATTAATTTCAGTGAAGCAGTATTTCTAAAACTTTCTGAAATTTTCTGTTTGTTTTCAAGGATATTGCAGCCGTCGGGCTGTGTTGATGCTGAGATCGATGTCATCCCGTTTTCTTGCCTGAATTTAATAGAAATGCGGTTAATAATTAATAAAGAAAAAATTTTTTACAGCACATAAAATGCATAGTAAAAATAAACAGAATCTTTTTAAGTAATGTTCAGTTACAATCAATAAAATTAATAACTTTTTAAAAGCATTTTAAACGCTGTAATGACAAATATTTAATAATTAATAATTGATTAATTAATCAATAAAACTTTATAATTAATTGATATTGTTAAGAGCATGGTGACATCAATTCTTTCTAATATACTAAATTATTCCATGCTATGCTAGGGTTGGATGCTTTTGTAATTCTTAGAGTAAAATCGTATTGGGCTTCTCTCATCATGAACTTTGGCCTATGTAATTTAATGATATGCAAAGTAGAGACAATTTGTTCTTTATTCAATAGACCAGACAATGACAGCTACAAATTAATAACATCTTTCAAAAAAAATACTTTAGTCATAAGTAACTTACTCCGTGTTAACATATGGCAATGGAATTTCTAAAAGAGTAAAAAGTTTAATGAGGTCACTCCATTCCTTCTCTCGTTCACTCCATCCAACCACATTACCAGTGTACAAATACTCCAGCATAATTTCTGCTACTTCTGATGTGCATCCTGCCATTTCAAGCATCTGAAACGAAAATTTAATTATTTGTCGCTAAAATTGTTTAGACACATGAGCTTTATATTAGTCTTTGTGCTTGAAGAAACAAACTCGATCTTAATTAATTCATTCAGATTAGAGGAAGGTATAATTTCAACAACAACAGTGTTGTTTTGGTAAGGTTTCCCACGGACGGCCCGTGCCGAAAAATAATCGTATTATTTTTATTTTGTCACAATAACATAAAAAAAAACAAATTTAATACCAATTTTAATTTAAAAAAAAAACATTTATCGTAATTTGAGAGACTTTGAAAACGTAAGTAGTACCCTTCCAAGCCCTATTTACATCGTAGTTGTGAGTGGTGAGGTACGATGATCGTATGAATGAAATGAATAAAAAATAAATAAAATTAGTTTATAATAAAATTTTATTTAAAAAACAAACTATCAGTTGTAAATAAAAATTCCATTAAAATTTTAAAACTCACCGCCCGGTAACTCGGGACAGTATGCAAGAAGTAAGAAAATTGGAAATTATTAAACTAAGTTAACTTCTTTAAATAAACAAAATTTCAAATTTTTAATGAAGAAAAACTATAAAATAAATGTTAAAAAAAGTAGTTTATTCGAAGCAACGTCGAAATTTGAATATTTGTAAGCGAACATTGTGTATTTGCGTCGTTTAAACTTTTCCTTCAAATCCTTCGTTTAAACTTTTCCTTAAAACTCAAACGTACATAAATTATAATTACATTATTTATTTTTTTATATGACATTTTCCCATTTTAAATAAATTACTTATACTAATTATCATAATTTTTAAACTAGTGTTTACTTTTAATCGTGTTTATAGTTAATTATAGCCGAGATTTATGTATTAATCCGCCACACGGGCCGTCCGTGGGAAACTTTACCGTTGTTTTTTACTGGTTTATAAAAGTCTAAATAACAAAATGTTCAGATTTTTAGATCTGAACAAGTTAATCATTATTCCATACTTTCAAAAAGAAGGCAATGACTAATTAATGAATACTTGATGACAACACGAATCATGGCAACCGCTTTTCATGGGCTGACACATAATAATTTCATTTTAAACAAATTGTTTATTCCAATATGTACAAACAAACCAAAGGTTTAGAAGCCGCTTTAAGACATTCCATCATCATCTTTAACTTTGGGCTGGCTGCTGCTAGCACAACGCTATGAACTTTTAGCTGAAGATTATCAAGCAATATAATTGCATCACAAAATAAATTAGATCTTTGGAGCTCATACATTTTTGCAGCTAAATAATTTGCGTAAATATCCGAAATTCCCATGTTTATGATAGATATGGAAGATTCTGACTGAGACATTCGAAGTCCTTTCGTTGTTGGTGGAAAATCCGTCTCAAAAATTTAAAATCACCACATATTCAAAACAACACAAAACTTCTGCTAAACACTCATCAAGCGGAAGACAATTCTGGTAATCAAAATTGCTTTAAAATTAATTCTACAATTCTACAACGGCGAGGATCGAAATAATAGCAGCAAAACAACTCTTTTATCGCTGAAAAACATGCAACGACTTAAGTTACAATAAATATTTTTATTTAAAAATAATAATTTAGAAGTTTTTCTAAATTAATTTAATTTAAAAAAAAAATTTTAAACAAAATTATAAGCAATTTTATCTACATTGTCTTGGTTTTTCCTGATCGGTTTTTTTGGGAAAAATGGTTGGAGTTTTGAAGAATCTCTGCATATTGCTTTTATGTTTTTGTGCTAAAGGGCTCAATTTGCAGTTTGAAAAAAACGTTGATCATTTATTAAATGATGCTCTAAAGGCCGGAAGTGGTAATTTTTGCACATTTTCTTTTTTGCTAAAGTAAAGTTGCAACAGAAAGTGAAACACATGCCCTCAGAGTTCTGTTTTGAAATTTTAAAGTAGTTAATGTTAGCGGTTATAGATTGATATACAAAGTTTTTTTAGTTGTCATAAAGACTGTCAGAAGAAGTGTTACTGTGTATTCTAAATCTTCTTATGGCATCAGTGTTGAAATCTTCTGCTATGATCCTGCTTCTCAACCTTCACCAACTAAAATTTGGATGTCATCCTGTGTGGGTTATTTAGATATCATCCTGCTTAAATTATTTATGCCAAATGATTGTTTTTTTTTACATAAAATTACTCCCATTTTTTTTATCAGTTTTCTCTTGACATTGATGGATCGTATCAAACATACTTTGGAGAAAATGCTAGCATGGCTTTTAATCAGTATGCTAATCCTCAGTTTTCCTTCACAAGATTGATATATGCTGATTTTTCATGGTCATGTTTCAAACCATTTAAAACATATTGCTGGGCAATTCAGTCTACAAACCTATTCTCAGTTACTCTTTCCATTATTGGTGGGTTGTATCCTATGTATTCAATTTATTAATATTGTTTTGTTTAACTACTATTAAACTTGTTCACTTTTATTTTTAGACTTTGATTACAGATTAATAGTGGTCTCTCTTTTAGCTTTTTCACTCTTTTTTCTTGCAAACAGTTTCAGCAGGTTAAAAAGTTTTTTTATGTTATTTATCGTCATCATCATTATAACCAATAGAATTGCCTCTGAACGTATTTTATTTCCAGGACACAATTTTTTCAACTCTTCCTTGGAACCCTTCTTGGCGTACTGACATTCACCATGTTCCTGGGAATATTTGTTGCTAAAATGTTTTCAAATGCAAGTATCTTGCATAATTGGTTTTTGAGTTATTTTTTCATGTTGAATAATTATTTTTAATGTTTTTCTTATGATATTGCTTTATATGTAATTGTCACAACTGTTTTCAGTGTCATGTGTTTATATTTCAGTTTTTTTACATTTAATTGTGGTTAATTTGATAAACTTTTTCTAGTTCAATTTAAATTTTATTTTTACAAATGTACTACTACCAATTTAGTAATTTTAAACCGATTTCAGAAACTCCAGTCTTTGCTGCTGACTCTCATCGGGACGGGTGCCATGGCATTTTTCCTCACGTGGTCCTGGAGACACATGACCCTCATACTCGATTCGTACGTCACCTACATTCTTTTTTACGTCGGATCAACCTCTCTCATTAGTTTTTGCATCTGCTACATCAACGGGCCAGTCACCAATCCCCGTGCTCAGAATCTCATCCAGTGGTTCCTTCAATCTGTCTCTTTGCTTGTCTTATACTCTTCTGTTTCGTACTGGCAGATGGGAGCATTTGTATGCATACTTGTCCTCATTATAAACCTCCTTCTTTCTCTCTATAACCCATGCGACAACATTCTGGGAGTTCGGGCTTCTCCGGTTCTTCAAGGTCGCAGATTCTGAACTTCAGGAGTGGAACTGAGTTTTCAGTGCAAATAATTTTCACATTGGTCTCATTTAAATCTGTTCTCATTTTTTGTTCATTGTAATTTTTTATAACTATAACATATCTTAGATTCTCACTGAAGTTGCTTTTTTAATATAAATGTTTTTGTTATCAAATCTGAGCAGCATTGCTGATTTCGATTGTGATTTTGGCATTTACTGGCCAAGAATGAAGTTTATTGTTTAGTAGTTGTTTCATTTTCTTTATTTTGATTGGAACATATGGAGCGTCAGAGTAAAGGTGCTACAAAATTTGAATTTTTTGTTTTATTACCTTCTAAAGTAAGTGAAAATTCTTTTAAATTTGACCTTCTACTCAGCTTTTCCAGCATTGTTCGGTGAATCTTACAACAATGTTTATTAAAAAGTTGAATATTCAAGTCTAAGTAATATTCTATTAAAGTTTCTAAGTGCTACAACTCACCTAAAAAGAATCAGCTTATAAATAACGTACCTCTACTTCTGTTCTGTGTGCAATTTTTTCTTATTCTTCTGTTCTCTACTCATGAAATTACAAACAAAAATTGCAGATATTAATTTCTGAGTTGTTTAGTTAAAAATTTTAATTTTTTTAGACATTTGAAGTCTCAGACTTCTTCGTGTCATGACTTCTGTCTGCAAGATCGTTTTTGCAGACGATCATCAACATGCAAAACTTCCAATGTCTGTATGTATGTTAGAACTTTGCGTAACGCTGTTTGGTTGCGCTGCAAATGCAAGATCACAGTACCAGTTATTATGTCGATCTTAACCAAAAAAATGTCGACGGGTTTTATCCTGGAAATTCGATAAAAGGTAAGAAATTATAAAGTATCCGCATAAATTGGAAATTGTACAAACGCATCACCCGCTGTACCGACAGTGCTGCGCAGTCTCTGCAGGAGACCCTCTATAAATAGTCACATTGCTTGATTGATGTTTCATTTATTCTGTACAAGTTAAAGCTATGTCTAGGCGTTTGGACCATGTAACTGCCTGTAAAGTACTTAATATCGTAATTTGTTTGCCCCGAAAAAGGGATCTGGACCCCTGTGTCTGCCCCTGGGAAGGTATTTACAAGAAAACAGAGATTTGAACTAATAGTAATATTACGACTTACTTGACTGTAGCTGCCATCACAAACGCTCATCAGAACAGCAAAAAACTTTGAGGATGGGCTTCTTTTGTCGCTTTTCAAATAAATCCTCTTGTTTATTTTTAATAAAAGAACAATGATTTGAGACCAGAGGTATAAAGATTTAAGACATGCTTTAACTTCGCCAGCGAAGTTTCCTCTTGGCACGACAGGTAGGGCTTGTAGCAAGTCTCCAGCCATCCAGCAGAACTGTCAACCGTCCCATTAGTTTGTTGGTGTTACGGATATCTTTGAGGGTCCTCAACACCTCCACTGTGCAATAGCGGATCTAGGGGGGCCAGTCAGGCCATGGTCCTTCCCCTCACATTTTGTCAATAGACTTTGGCCCCCCCTCGTTGGAACCAAAGTGAAAAATTAAAAAGCCCGTGAAAAAGCAAGCCAGGACACACTTTCAAAATTAAAATTTTCTAGAATTTTTCATGGGTATGTAAGTTTTAAAAAGTTAATAGTCACGCATTTTTCTTGGGTCTAGATTCAAAGCCTCCTATAAAATAGGCGCAAAATATCAAAAAATAAAACAAAACGTACTTTTCTGATTTCGTTAAAAAGTTTTGTAAATATTTTTCCAAAAATAACTTTTGAACAACTTTTAAGGGGCCACCAGCCCTACCAATTAACGCCCCAGGCCCCTTAATTATAGAACCTTTACGGCTCTGGTAGACCTCCTAGCCGCCGCCGGCCGCCGCCGCCGCCAAACTTTTTACAGCCGCCGTAAATCAGCCGAAAAAAAATTACGGTTAGCCGGCGGCCAGCCGAAAACGGTACGCCGAAAATCCGCTATAAGATTTCCGAACGCCAGCTTAACCAAGATCTTTTTACCAATGCTTTTATTAACTCGTCGTCTCTGTTTCTCTGTCTGTCTGTTTCTCTGTCTGTTTCAAATCTTGAAATCAATTTTTGAGTCACTTCCTGATGATAGATTTTTTTCAAATTTTGCATACATGTTCAAAATAGAAGACAATGCAATATTCAATTATTAGTTTTACAATAAGTCAATTAATTTAGTTAATTTTAATTAATTTCGATATTTCGATATAATTAAGATATTTCGACTTTAATATAAAATAAAAGAGTAATATAAGAAAAAATTGATTGCAAAATTTGTGTTTTAATTACATATAAGAGCATTGGTTTTAAAAATTCGTTTTTAATTTACTTGTTTGTATTAGTTATGTTTGACTCATTATAAAACTAATTTTCAATGTAAAAGTGCAAAATCAACTATTATGTATACATTGGTGTGCAATGTTTAATTTCCTAAATTTCTTTCGGAAATCAATTACGTTGTCTAATTTTCATTATAATATCTTTGCTTTACTTATTATCGCTACTGACAGACGCTTTAAAATAGGAATAAATTTAAGTATCACAATTCTTTTCTCATGTTAATAGTTAATAATTAGATATTATAGATAATTTAGTTTGTAATAGTTTGTAATTCGATATATTATAGATTTAATTAACTTTTATGACAATTGCTATTAATTTGATAATTAATATATTGGTAATAAATTTTGAACTTTATTAACTTTAGTATTTAATTTTATATTAATTTTTAGCCTAATTTAAAATAATTATCAGCCACAAATTTGAATCATGAGCCGGATAATTTAAAATTCAAGCCGAATAATAATTTTACGCGTAAATTCGGCTAATCCGGATATCAGCCGAAATATTTGTTCAGCCAGCCACAAACATAAAAAAATGCGGCTAGGAGGTCTAAGCTCTGGGAGCTGTACTAACATTGTGTATTTTGCCTCAAACTTGCCCCCCCTCAAAAGTTGGCTAGATTAGATCCGCCAGTGCCACTGTGTGCCACAGTGATCATAGTCATGATCAGTGAGGGCTTTGGCTTTGCCTTTTATTAGTATAGATAGCATGATGTATGCAAAAAAGTCAACACAGAGATACTGGTATATAACTAATCCACCATAAATGAAAGAAAATTTTTGTCTCTAAATTTTTTACCTTCTCGAAATCTTGACAATTTCTTCAAGATCTCCAATTAATTGTTTTATTTTTTTCTCTAAAATACATATATTTTTAGATATAGTAATAACAAATATATTTTATCATAGGACAGAATTCAATGAAATTATGACGAACGCCATAAGTTGGTGGGAGTGTCCAGTGACCCGAGGTGTTGTGTCGTCTGATGTCTTCATTGTCCATCAATTACTCAATTCTTATTCTCTCAATGGCAGAAATCATAGCAACGGAAGCCCATACAGAATGCCGATTTCTCAATTTAGCATCATTGGTAAATGGTTTGAACTGTTTCTTCATTCTAATTCTAAAAAAATTAAAAAAGTTTACTTTTTTTTAAGTTTTTATACTGCCTAAATCGATTAATTTCATTAAAAAATATTAAAAAGCAAAACTTTAGAAAAGTATTAAAATATTGGAAATCTTAAAAAAGAAATAAATAAATTGATGTGCACTGTCGAGTAAAAGTTGAAAAGTCGGCATCATTTGGGGAAGCGTGAAATTGAATCTCAAGAGACATTTTTACACGAAGATTTATTTAGCGGTTTACCAAGAACATTTGTCTTCTTATTATTTATGGTTGAAATATAATGATGTTTTTATCAAAGGTTTTGATATTTTTTCATTTTATCAAACCTGTTACTCAATCCTATTTTAAATTATACAAACATGTCAACCTTTTCGGATAAAACAAATTGACAAACTAACTGACAAGATGAAAATAAATTAATTTTAATTTCTAATAATTAAATAATCAAAATTGAAACACCTTTCAGAAAACTACTCGCTTGAAACTGCTATCCGGAGTACCTACTCATCATCAGGAATGCAGGACATTGCTGGAGACGGAGAATGGTTTCTATTTGCGAAAAAGTTCCCGATGGAGGCGGAGTTACAATCTGGTGGGCTGTCTTTATGCCAGGGAATTGGTTGAAGAAAAAGTAATTATTTTCATAATATGACCCCATTTATTGACTTTTTGCCGAACAAGTCGATGACAATGACAACAATAAAGATTCCCATTCTCAGCGAAATAATGGTTCACATTCGCTGTTATTGTTTATTTGCGGGTTAAAAAAAACTTTTGACGTTTCTTAACAGAAGAAATAATGAGAATCATTGAGACATGATTTCAACCATTTCAACCTTGGTGCTTTCTTCAAGCTCCTTGACTTCTGCATCTGCTTGCTGGCCTGCGAGCAAAAAACAACTCATACAATCTGTCAGCGGCTTTTGAAATGCTGCCGTCATTAACGAGCTATCTGGGCAGAGTGAGGCTGTTCAAAGGAAGAAAAATGGTTGTGTTAGTCATGTATATAAAAAAACTCACACATTAAGTCGCTCACACATGCAAACGTTGAACACTGATAAGTTTCGTTTTGTCAATCCAATGTTATGGAATTTTTTTTAAAGCTAGAACGATCATAGAGAGAAAATTGTTTCAATAAGAAACATCTGATGAAGCATTGTGGCACGCTACACTCTGTGTAAATAAGATAATCATTTTTTTTATTCAAAGAACTAAGAACACGTGTAATTGTGAGAAAATTATGTTTTACAAATCACATTTACCACTTCTCTGATAATTTTCTGACCCTTCAAAAATTTTTGTTATGGAAGCTTATGAGTAGTTTATTTCCGGAGCTCTATATTTGCCTAAACATTTGCATGCTTTTCGATTCCTTTATATTAACTTCACGCATTTGCTTGCTTGAGCCGTGCTTTTGGACTCTTTGACCCTTAAAAATCCTACTTCACGTCATCCATTCAAGTTAATATTTAGTGTGTTAAATTGTCATAAATGACAACGCATTCTATTAAATTTTCAGATTGATTGGACAAAATTTGAATCAGATATAAAATAAAATAAATTAAAAGTTTTAAAACTTTAAAAAATTACAAATTTTCTTTAGAGAAATAAACCTTCCGTTTTAAGTTTTTTTTTTTTTTAATATTTAATTTTTCAAATAAAAACTTTTATAATAAAAACTTTGTTTTTTCCATATTGATTCGAAAGTTTCTTATATTTTTAACCCTCACATACTTCACATATCAAGTATTCAGAAAACTGTCGTCAATGCTTCCTATTTTATAGACTTACTATCATCAAAAAATGATTTGCTAAAAATTAAAACTGCCAATTTACAAAATATAAGGAATTGTTGAAAAACGAAGTTTTTAACGGTTCACTTGTTTATTTATATATAAATCCTGCAGTTTTGATCCTATATGGGTGTGTATTTTCAGGTATGCTGCTGTCTTACAGTATAAATTTACAGGTATGGTACTGTATTACTGTGTACCTGTTTATTTACATAACTTATTTGTATAAATGCTTTGTATATCTATCTGTATGTTTATGTAGTTCTGCACGTATGTATTTCAACCTACACTATGTACGTTTAGATACTACTTGCATCTCTTGCATGTGTAAATGTGTACGCCCACGCAAGCCTTCCAACCTTTCCCAGCATGGAAAGCGTCTCCGTGATTGAATTGCGGACCACGCATGTCCGTCGAAAATTGGACGGCCGATTGCTGGAAACGAGTTTAACGTTTCGATTGCGTTCCGTGGCGGGAGAAAAGTTATTTTTTAGACCAGAAAAAAGTGTTTTGTTTTTAATAAATGAAAATATTTTAAAACTCATTTTTAATTAAAGATAAACTTTGTAGCGTAGCTCAAAAAAGTTCTTGTAAGCATAATGAAAAAAAAAATAATTTAATTGAGAAAAAATCTCTTATTAAAAGGTATAATATTAAAATTTCGGTTTATATTTTTTTTTAAAGATTTACTCCTGCTTTATAAAACATCAAAAACTTGAATAGGAAAAACGTCCCCGGGGCAAGAAGAACATGTCGTAACTTTGTCATAATTTCGTCATCCCCTCAAACGAACCAATCAATATCTCTCTTTTTTCTTTTCCCCTTTCTACTCAAAACGACGATCTCACTTCGATCAACACATCCGATTTTATATATTACAAATGAGAATATGAGAAAAAAACGTTAATTTTATCAAAACTAAAATCAAGTGCAGCTAGGAACAGATTAAAAATGTAAAATTATTAAAAGTTATCTTGGAAGCAGCTGAAATGTTCTCTCTTTTGTGGTAAAGAGTTGTCCATCTCTCCCATCCGCCCCATACATGGTTACTATGGTAACATATCGTATAAGAAAAAAAGAGAGAAACAAGGGAAAGATGTAGAAACAAGAAAGAGAGAGGGTGAGAGAGAAAGAGAGAGGGTCCTGTGATGTTTGCAGCAGTCAGTTCTCCTCCTCTCCAGCCGATGATGAGAGGGCGATAAATTGCGACAATGACATTACACCTCGTCTGTGGTCACAGTCGTGTGCGGTCTGTCAGGCAGCGACAGAAGAAATCATCATCCCGATTTATTACTTGTTATTAGATAGGGCTCTGTTCTCCCTCTCTCTCCCCTCTTCTTTCTCCCTCTCTTCTGGGTTTTTCTCTTACTCTCTATCTCTCTTATTTTTATTTACTTTCCAGTGAAAAACCATATTTCTGAAAACAGCATTACTGCAAACTAGTTTGCAACCAGCCGGCGGATGGAATTTGCAATAGCGTCAGAGCAGAGAGAGTGTCGTTTGGATGAGATTGATCATATTTACTACACTGTGCTGCTCGTCTTGCTTCCAGAATAAACATCAAACGATATTTGCGATTTAATTTTACACTCGGACTCTGCTGAATTTCGTTTCTCGACAACGGTGAACAATTTCGTAACTCTCTTGACCCATTTAGGAAATTAACTTCAAAAAAAGTTTCGTCGCGTCGTTTGAGGGGAAAAAAATCTGATTTTAATCAAGTTTGTCTCTAAAGCCTCTAGACTCGAGGATGGCGGACTCGAGTACAGGTTTGGGACTCCACAAATCGGGGTCCCTCAACAACTCAATCTCTGACAACAACCTCGACAACAGCCTCAGCCATCACCAACAACAACAACAACAACAGCGCAAAGATCGCAAGAAGTTTTCAGTCATCGACGACTTCGCTTCTCTGTATTCTTCCCTCGGTTACCATAACAACAGCCACGCACCCCTGGGCTATTTTGGCCACGTTAATGACCAGTGTCCTCTTCCATTTGTTTCACCTTCATCGTGCGGAAACCCTCTTGGTCAGATAAACAACCAACAGCATCAATCTAACAATAACAGCAGCCACCACCAGCATCTCAACAATCTTACAACAAATTCCAACCGCACTGTCAATTCCGTATCTGACAGCAACAATCCAGGTAAGAAATATTAATATAACAAATTCACTTTTTTATTTCTTGCTTTTAAACCACATTATTTTAATGATAATTTTTTCAAAAACTTTCTTTTAATGTTTATTATCAACTTTTATTTTTGTATATGTCTTTTTTCTTATATTGAAAAAATTCTAAAAAAAAATATTTCGACAACAAAATACTAAATATTTCATCCAAACATTACAGTCACAGATGGAGCGTTCAAAAAAATCAAATCAGAAGGAACCATCGGCAGTACGACAACTTTCGGCAATAGCTGTCAGGGTGGGGTGTCGGGTCTGGGCTTGCTGAGTTGCAGTTCGATTCCTTCGTCTGGTTCTTCGTCATCGTTTGCATCATCTTCGACATCGTCGACTACGTCAATGCTGCCACCTTCTTTAACTGCACCTCTGCACAACCCGGCAACGTGTCAGACACCGGCCAGACGCCGCCACCGTACCACTTTCACACAGGATCAACTGCAGGAGCTTGAAACAGCCTTTGCAAAAAGTCACTACCCTGATATCTACGTCAGAGAAGAACTTGCCAGAGTCACCAAGCTTAACGAAGCAAGAATTCAGGTATTTAGTGGGGTAGCTGATTTTTTTAATCGAATATCTCTTAACTGGTATGCAGTTAAAAGTCAATCAACTTATTTTTAATCATATTATACATAAGCTATTAAAATAAAAATCTGTAAAAACATATAATGCTATATAATGTAAATGCTATTGGGTTGTTATAAGTTTTGCTTTTTTCTGGAATTTTTTGAGATTAAAAAAATTGTTGTGCAAACTTTGAGCAATGGAGAACAAATTCAATTGAAATTCACAAATAAAAAACGACTATTACACTCTAAATCTTGAAACATGTTGCAACTAACTGCCTGCACATTTTAAGATTGTTAACATTTTGATTTTAAATTATTTAAAAAAAGCAAAGTTATTGAGGGGATAGGAAAGTTATATGCATGTTTTTGTGATGTAAATAAATATTTTAGTATTCAATAGGGATGAACCGGATAGCAATTGTATATGTCAGTAGTTATAGCTCATCTGAAGTTTGCTTGAAACATATTTTTTGTTGGTTGCCAGCATTCTCTTTTATTTAAATAAAAAACTATCAAATTAAAAAATGCAGGTGTGGTTCCAGAACAGACGCGCCAAATATCGCAAACAGGAGAAACAGCTGGTCAAGTCTTTGGCACCGTCAGGATCCGCTTGTAGCATGAGAAACTTTTATCATCATTCTGTGGCCAGAACTGCTTATCCGTATTCAGGATGTTCTGGAAATTCAATGGCAAGGTACATTTTTGCAACATCTTGTAACTTATTAATCGTTTTATTAGATGTCATCCTGTTCCTAATTTTACTGTTCAATTTATATGATATTATTAAATTATTGAAACGCATAATAATGATTTGAAAAAAAAATGATTATCATTTTTTAAATAGAATAAACTACATTAATATGAAATAAAAAAATATTTAAATTATATTAACGTGCTCGAACTCTTCAAGATATTCCCTACCGAACTCGGCCGGTTACTCATCTATGTCTCAATTTTCTGGTCTCGGTTCCATGCACGGAGCTATGAATCCCATGACAGGAACCGGAAGTATGGTCGCCATGACAGGCTCCATGGCGGCTGGAATTGCGCATGTCCAGCAAAACCAGCGCCTTCCTCCTATGGTCACCGACTATGGCCTTAGTCTGGTATGCACTAAATTTTACATTTAGATATTTTGGTAATACGTTTTTAACCTACGTATACTTAAAATTAGTTTTAGTGTTTAAAATTACAACGGCCTTCTATCAACGGGTTCACTTTGCATTTTCTGCAATCATTTTCTTGATAATGAAAAAACATTTGAACACATTTAACCTAACCTGACCTAGGTTGAGTGCTATGTTAGCTGAGTTGGTAGAGCGTTAGCCTTGAATGTGAGAGCTTCACGGTTCGACTCTCACTCACTGCCTGGTAGCCCATGTCAACGGAAAACTCAGCGGGTAAAATCGTTCTCTCCGTGGGGCATGTAAAAGAACAGCGCCTTTGAACAAAGCGGAAAAGGCGCTCAATAAATTATCAAACATTTACATTTACATTTACACAAAATTTTCCTTCGAAAATAGGACCACGAGGAAGACTGGTACAACAAAAGTTTGAACGCTCTACGTATGAACCAGCATCCTGGATTTGCAAGCTCCATGCTTTCCTACCAAACATAACAATCTGCTGTGAAGTAAAGTTTCCACGTTGGAAAAAGCCACAAATAGCTGCAAACAACTTTAGCGCTTATTTTTGTTCTTAATGTGGTAGAAAGCATGAGGTCAAGGTTAAATCATAGTCTCTCACAATCTCGTCACTTTCAAATTACAACATTTTTAGTCGCTAATTGTATAACAAATATTGTTTTTTAAAACTCTTCATTTAATAAATCATTATTAAACCGTGATTTCGTTTTCCGTGTAGTTAATAGCATCTCTTGGAGCAGGACTGCAAGTATACGTGAACGCATGGAACCAATATTACGAGGAAAGTGAATTAAGTAATTCGCGCGCACGCAACGCAACGCCAATGGGACAATTACAGATTGAACGTGTGCGTCTGCTTCGCCAGGTGGCAGACTCTTCAAGTGATTGAGTAGTTTGTCGCTGTTTTATCTGTGCTCTTGAAAGGAGTATTCTTCATTATCGCTCAAGTTTGAGTGACGTGTTGATTGGTAATCGCCGTGTCCAGTATGAAATGTTCTGTAAGAATGCGTCTAGTTGTCTTTCAATGTCGTCGTTGAAGTTTTATTACAGAACATAAATGTGTTTATTTATTTGATTGAGATGGTGGATTAGGCTATCTGATGGTCAAAAATCTAGTTTTTATTTGGTGGGTTTAACCCACAATGCAAACATTTAATTACATTTTTGCAGAAGAATCTCGCTGAGGATTTTTATTGATGAAAGTAAGCAACCAGAACATAGTGCATCCTACTAAATGATCGAGGTTGAAGTGCGGTAAATGTCAACAAAAAAGGATAGAATGGAACTTTGTTTAAGTTGTACTGTTGTAAGTACTGAATGTCTTGCTGAAACACACTTTTAAGTTTTGATGAAGTTTTGAATTAAATGCATTTGACCGAAACGGAAATTCAAGAAAGACCGGATTTAAAATGTTTTAGATAATTAAAAAATAAAAAAATAGTTTGATTGAATTTATTTGCCAACAATTTCTTAAACAAAATAGCTTCAGATTATTTGTTTATTAACAGTTTTTGTTTTTAGGTGTCATTATAGCTCTGTTGAAGAAAAAATTAAAATGTAATGTTTAACATATAGAATGTTTTCAATAATAAATCAACTGCACAAACAGTGAAATTAAATGATAAAAAAAGTTTTAAATTTATTGCTACCATGATTTAAAAAATTAAACAGAATAGGTTTTTCAGGGGTTCTGTTCAAGAATAGTTTTTTCGAAAGTTTAAACAGTTCTTCTACAACATGCTAACAAAAGATAGTTAGATGTATACTTTTAACCAAACATTCCAGTTTGCATCCTTAACATATGCTGGTTGGTTAACATATGCTGATGGAGCATCGTGGAGGATGCAAGTTTTACTTCTTGAATTTATTTTCGCAACACTGACAGATCGGCATTGAATAACAACAAAACATTTGAGTACGCATTCCTGTTCACTTTGACATTTTGTTGCAAGAATTGTGTTACTAGCCAGCTTGTTGTTTTGCGATATTGTTCAAATGGTATTTAAAAAAACGTTTGTAAACAAAAGAATGATAAAAATTTGAAATAAAAAAGAACAATGTAAAACAAAATTATTTGTAAGACGACAGTTGTGCAAGCCAAAAAAATGTATTACAAAGCTTTTTCAACAGATTCATTAAAAACCTTAGCACGAAAACCGTTCAAAAATATTTTAAATGAACACCGCATTGAACAGGAAAAGCTTTAATTTCACAAATAGTAAAAGATCCTGTTCCAATATAAGGTTGTTGAGCAATAAGATATCTGTATGCAGTAATGCCAGTATCACAGTATACTCTGTGACGAGCACTTAGTTGTGCTTTGCTTGTATACTGACCACACAATGGATAACAATTTCAAAATTTGAATTTATTATTTTTTTTGGAAAAATAAGTATTTGTAAAACGGGAAAAACAAATTTAAAAAAATCAACTCAATTAAATATATAATTTACTTTAAAAACAAAAATCTGAAATAGTTTAAACTAGAAGAGATTTTTCCAATAGACACAGAATTTACTAAAACAGAATGCCTATCAGATATTATAAAGACACACAACACATGTGAAAAAACAAAATTTTACATTTAAAGAAACCTGACCTTATTCATATTACTTAGATAAAGTCTTGTTCTTGTGTCTTCCAAGTTTTTGTGTCTTCCAGGTATATTCTACGACATATTTTCTTCACTGGAAAACATTTGTGAGTAAATTTTAAAGCTTAGACTGGACTACCTCACAACAGAAGAGAATTTACATGGGTGTTGCTAAGCAAAATTACCCTTCACAACAGTAGAAATGCAAGAACAGAAAAAAAACAATGGTTTTGTAGGCTGCAAAAATAAAAATATTAAAAATATTTACAAGTAGTTTGACATGAGAACATCAAAATAAACACATTTTCAACAATTTCTTGATTTGTGTTGATCTTTAAAACTGAAAGAATTTGGTTGCTGCAGCATGACCTTGTACCTCTACAAAAAATCTTAAAACTTAAAAACATCAACTTATTTCTATTAATTCTAAGCATTTGAGTTAAAAAAATTGAAATAGTTCACAAAGTACAAATCAAAGCCAGATTATTAAAAACTCGGTAGGTGGGCAATAAAACAATTTGTGTTAAAAAAACGTTGTAGAGAGTTCAATCGATGAACAAATTGTGACAAATATGAATAGTGCATGCATGGTCATTGTTAATCAAATAAACATAACCATTATTCATATTACTCGACAATTTTCATCTTTTGTGGATTAGTAGCAATCAGGTCATAATAAACAGTTTTTACTGTTGACTCTTTATTAATAAACATATTTGGGCAGTCACAATTAGTAATATTTTATTGTTAATAATGATTTATTATACTACAAGTTGGTTTAGTACTTTTTTGATTTGTTGACTGAATAGAAAAAAAATGCTGTATGATTAATGACAACTGGATGGATGAGGACCCACAAACAAAGTACGATTAAGCTCTTAACAAATTTCATTAACAGAAAACAATAACGACAGAATTGTTGAATGATTGACCACAAACCGTGTATGGCGCTAGAAAAAATTTAAATAGTTCTAAAAAACATTTACATTTATTTCAGCTGCAGGAATACTTTGAAACCAGTATAGTAAAATAATAATTTTAATTTGTTATTTAATAAATGAAGAAAAACAAATGCTTTATGTTCATTTCTAATAAATTAGCTAACCTGAAAAATGATAACTCCAATAATTTGTGTCACATGTTTTTAAAAAGAAAAAACAGAAAAAAGATTGTTAAAGCTAATACATGTTCTCAACAATATAAATTACAAAACAATAATTTTATATAACTTGCTGCTTAGTAGTTTCAACATGCAAATAAAGAAATTTATGTGCCATTTTGTCATATTTTCTAATAAATAAAATCTAATATCTATCTGAGTTTAAATATATGCATTGTTCTTTCCGATTGGAAAACCTAATCTCACTAAACGTTTTTAGATGTAGACTTTCAACCAAACATTCCAGTTTGCATCATTAACATATGCTGGTTGGTTAACATATGCTGATGGAGCATCGTGGAGGATGCAAGTTTTACTTCTTGAATTTATTTTCTCAATACTGACAGATCTACATTGAAGAAGAAGACAGCAATTAATTATGCATTCCTGCACACTTTGACATTTTGTTGAAACAATTGTGTTGTTGGCCAGTTTACTGTTTTGTTTGGTTTTCCAAATTGTATCTGAAAAATATTTAGTTTAAAACTAGATTTGAAATTTCATCATTTCAACGTTTTATTTAATAAATTATAATATAGAAATGTCATGTTAAATATTTAGTATAAATATTACATAAGTCAAGCCAATGTTTTATTTAAACGTTGTATTATATAAAAAATAACCTTGAACTGGAAAAGCTTCAATTTCACATATTGTAAAACCTCCTGGTCCATTATAAGGTTGTTGAGCAATAAGATATCTGTAAGCAGGAATGCCAGTATCACAGTATACTCTGTGACGAGCACTTGGTTGTGCTGGGCTTGGATACTGACCACACAATGGATAACTGCCTCTGATGATATTGGAACCACTTGGAAAATAATTTTGATCGGTTAATCCAATTATAAAATAATCCATTCTATTTTCTGGAAAAAACAATAATTACTTATTTCAAACACAAACAGAAAATCTAAAATGCTCTAAAAAATGATGGTAAAACAAAACCATATAAATGGTTGGAACAAAAAATAAATTAAAAAAACGTATTTTTATATGTAATATGTAATTAATATGTAATATGTAATATGTAATATGTAATATGTAATATGTAATATGTAATATGTAATATGTAATATGTAATATGTAATATGTAATATGTAATATGTAATATGTAATATGTAATATGTAATATGTAATATGTAATATGTAATATGTAATATGTAATATGTAATATGTAATATGTAATATGTAATATGTAATATGTAATATGTAATATGTAATATGTAATATGTAATATGTAATATGTAATATGTAATATGTAATATGTAATATGTAATATGTAATATGTAATATGTAATATGTAATATGTAATATGTAATATGTAATATGTAATATGTAATATGTAATATGTAATATGTAATATGTAATATGTAATATTTAATATGTAATATGTAATATGTAATATGTAATATGTAATATGTAATATGTAATATGTAATATGTAATATGTAATATGTAATATGTAATATGTAATATGTAATATGTAATATGTAATATGTAATATGTAATATGTAATATGTAATATGTAATATGTAATATGTAATATGTAATATGTAATATGTAATATGTAATATGTAATATGTAATATGTAATATGTAATATGTAATATGTAATATGTAACATGCAATATGTAATATGTAATATGTAACATGCAATATGTAATATGTAATGTATAATATGTAATGTGTAATGTTTAATGTGTAATATGTATTGGTTATTGTGTAATGTGTAATGTATAATATATAATATGTATTAAAAACAATAATTGTTTAAAACTAATTGTAATTGAATAAAAGTTTCTCACCACAAATATCTCTATTCCAAACATCTACGTAGTTAATTAAATAATTATCTTTCATGTCCACGACAATCCAGTTTTCTTGTGTAGGTAGGTCATTTGTGTGTGCACAACTATGATGGTTAAGATTTGGATCATGATTTCCATCAACTGCCAAGGTAGCATTGTTATAATTGTGCGTACTACTTTGTGTTGCTGGCTTTCGCAATAAAACATTCTTGTTTCCTCGTCCTTGTAAATTTTAAATTAATTTTGTTAATCAATAATTAATTTCTTGTTAAGATGTTTGCTCACCTCGTGTTGCGAATAAAATTAGAAATACCTCAGTTATTATTTCAATATCCATTTTTTGAAAACTGGCTATTTTAAAATTGGGCAAGAATGTTATTTTTATTCAATTCAAATCAAAGTTACAGTTGAATGCAAATCATTTAAAAAATTTAGTTTAAAAAATTTCTACTGAAACTTTATTGTAAAAAATAATTTACCGGGATTATAGATAAGTAAGTTTCTTTGAGAACAAATATGTATACTCTTGAATAACACTTGCTTAACGCTGTCATAAATGTTTGAATTTGCTTTAACTGACAATTAGTTTAATAAAAACTCAACAAAAATTCATATACAACAATTGTTTGAAGTATGTAAACAATTAATTTTAATATATTTTGCAACAACTTAATAAAATATCAAGAAAATACAAATAGTAATATTTAACAAATTAAAAAAATGTTTTTAAAAGCGTTAAAACTTAACTTTGTTTTTGATTTTTTTCAAGAACACTTAAAGTTTTGAAAAAGTCAATTTATGAAAACTGTTTTAGTTTTCAATAACTATTTAATTAAAAAAAAACTAAATTGTTGATAAAGTAAAACTCATATCTTAAATAGTACACGTAGCAGCTCTGCAAATGTTCCACCAGCATATTTTGTTTGTTTTTTACCTGAACGCTGCAATCGATGAACATCAAATGCATTAAAGCTGCGTGGACAAAATCATGACAAACCGATTGATAATCTGCTAAAAATATCAAAATATTTTTTCTATACCAAAAATATTATTTTTACTTATGCACCAAACAGCAAAACTGTTTTAATAGAATTAAAAAATATTTACTATTGCGAGCCATTTCCAAACCTGGATAAAAAAGGATGAAATATGAAAAACAAAATGAAATTAGGATCTGCGACAGTATTTTATTTAAATTTTTTTTTGTTTGCATAGAATTAATTGAAAAGTGCTTGATGATTTGTTTTTTATCGATCAAACCAAATGTTTTTCCAGGCACAGCTCATTTGAACTTATCCCATTAAATTGGGAGTAAAAAAGTAAATGTTAACGAGAACGTTTTTTCCATTCTCATTCAGATATCATTTCAAACAACCCACTCTAAATAATATATGTAAGTATGAATCAATTATAAATGGTCTAGATAAAGTAAATGATACCCAAATACAATGCAAAGATCGTCAAGACATGATTGAGTTCAAAGTAGTACGTTTGGCCTTCAAACGTCTAAGATGGCTCTTCCGTATCTTTCATAAAACATTTTTCGTCAACACGACACGTCCAATCGAAAACGATTCAGGTTTTGTTTTTCTTCGCTTTTCTTTTTTCAGGCCCGAGGAACCTTAAAACTGGTGTATAGAGCAGCCGCTTTCTATAAAACAATCAGTCACGATTGATGGTTTGTGAAAGTATCTGAAAATGTGCCTGTTTGACGGCCTTGAAGACCATTGATGAATTCAGGCCACTTTTTGATAGATTGCTCAATTTTAATTTTTTCATTTATTGTATTTACTTGTTACATATATTTAGTTATTCAACTTGTTTTTTTTTCAAATAAAACACGTTTTAAAGTAGCGTAAATAAATATGATTTATTGGTCAACCGATGATTTTTGTATTTATTCAAAACATCAATTTGAAAACAAAAGTAGTTTTTAAATTTAAATATTCATAGCAAGTTGTTGTTTAGCAGATTGCATCAGTGAAATCAAAATATGTGTTAACATTTTAAAAATAAGATTAAAATAATAATTTCTGCTTTTTAAAATAACATTTTACAACAAAGAAAACAAAAGATTGTTAGATGTAGACTTTCAACCAAACATTCCAGTTTGCATCATTAACATATGCTGGTTGGTTAACATATGCTGATGGAGCATCGTGGAGGATGCAAGTTTTACTTCTTGAATTTATTTTCTCAACACTGACAGATCGACATTGAACAAGTTGATAACATTTGGTTATGCATTCCTGTTCACTGCGACATTTTGTGGCAACAATTTTGTTGTTGTCTAGTTTATTGTTTTTTACAATTATCCAAATTGTATCTGAAAACATTTGTGTTTGAAAAATGCATTTAAAAAAACGTACAATTACTTCAAGTTGTTGAAAATTAAAGTAATTCTAAATAAAAATTGTATAATCAACGCTATTATGATTAGTATTTGCTATTATGTTTATATATGTGCTGAACAGACTCTTTGACGTTTTGAGTTTAAAAAAAAATAGCAGTCCCCGTGGCGGATTCGTTCACTTGAAATTAGAAAATTTGAACCGTGCATCGATAGTAGAGCACTGCATTGGCCGATTTTCACAGCCTCGCTTAGCCCGGCCAGTGTACAAATCGGCCAGGTCCATTTCATAAGTCAAAATTTATAAAATGTCTATATACTTGGCAAAAAATCTTGGCCCGGCCCGGCATGTCTTCAGTATTAAGATACTACTTAGATAATAAAGTTACACATGTTAAAAACTCAAAAATTGGAATTGGAAATGTAAAAACATTAAAATTCAGTAGTTAGGTTTTATTTAAAAAATAATAAAATACGTGATTCAAAATTTTTCGAAAAATTTGTTTCCGAGCTCTGAGGATTTATGCCCGTTAAAACTGGCCGAGTCCAATTCAACATAAACCAAGCCAGGCCTCGACTTTTGTGCGTATGAAACGGGCCAGCTTGGACCTAATATTTTATGCCAGGCCTGGAATTTTCAGCCAATAAAATGGGCCGGACTGGGTCCCAAAAAACGTTTAGAGCTTTATGAAATAGAATACTGAACAGACCGGAGCCAGATTTTAGTTACTATTTTATATACACTAGGAAAACTACTCACTTTTACGGTTCAACTGCATGTTGAGCGTCACAAAATAACAACAAACAAATAGCTGAATAATTCAAATACACAAATATTTTAAATTTAAATTTTTTTGGAAATATTACTAAAAATAAGCTGTGTGATTTGCTATAAACGTTCTAATTACAATTATATATAAGCACACATCATTCCGTGTATTTAACGCAAAATTCGTGGGCACAGGCTATAAATAAACACATCATCAGTTCATAAAAAAACGAAATTATTATATTTACCTAAAACTAATTTATTTTGTTTAATTTGTCCTATTGTACAAAATGTTGTAATGTAGAGGAAAAATCCGGTCCTGAAACCGGGAAATCCGGCCCTAAAACCGGCCACCAAATCCGGCCGGGACCGAATTTGGCGGATTTGAAAAAAAGGCCGACCGGAACCAAACTCAAATGACATTTTTAAAACACCTAGTGTGCAAAACTGTACAAACATTACCTTGAACAGGAGAAGCTTCAATTTCACAAATAGTGAAATATCCTAATCCGTTATAAGGCTGTTGAGCAATGAGATATCGGTTCGCAGGAATGCCAGTATCACAGTATACTCTGTGACGAGCACTTGGTTGTGCTGGGCTTGGATACTGACCACACAATGGATAACTGCCTCTGATAATATTTGATCCATTTATAAAATAATTTTGATCGGTTAATCCAACAATAAAATAATCCAGTCTATTTTCTGAAAACAAAAATTAGTTTTTAGTTTTTTTTAGAAACAAAACAAAGTTGAATTATTTCATAAAATTATTTTTAAAAACAGTTTTACCCCCAATATTTCTGTTCCAAACGTCTACGTAATTAATTAAATATTCATTTTGCATGTCCACGACAAGCCAGTTTCCTTGAGTGAATTGATCATTTATATGGGCACAACTTCCTTGATCAAGATATGCATTTCTGTTTCCATCAACAGCTAAGTCAGCACTACAAGAAAAGTACGTACTACTTTGTGTTGCGGGTTTTTTCAATAGAACATTGCTGCTTTCATGTCCTTAAAAATAATTTATTGTTATTTAGAATAAAGACTAATTTCTTAACTAAAAAACTTTTCTTACCTGGTTTTATTAATAAAATCAAAATTATCCAAAATACCATGATAACTATAATTTTGGCTTTGTCAAAAATGTTTTATTTTTTCAGAATTTAAGGATCAGAATAAAAAAAGTTATTTTAAAAAATAAGCTCAGCACAAGAATTTCTAACGTAAATTTAATGTATCTGATAAATTGCTCGAAGATATCTTGTTCTTTATTTTGACGCTGCCGACGATTCGATCGATAAACTCTAATGCAAAATAATCTTACACACAAAAAAACTAATTATTTAAAACACGCTTTTAGAAAATGCTCTTAAAATTATGAAAACGTGGATTTTTTGCACTTCAACGATCACTTAAATAACGTCCCACGCTTTTATGCTTAGAAAATTTATTTTATTTTTTTTGAACGTTTTATAACAGCGTGTTTTAACGCTATTTTTTCGTAAACTTTTAAAAAAATTTTATTTTAAGTTTTAGCTGGATTTGGAAACAGGAAGTCTGTAAGCTTCCGCTACCATGGTTTTTCAATTAAAATGTTAAATTAAATAAAACCGTGTTAAAAGAAGCGTGACTTGAGTGATGTTTTCAAAATAAAATGAAATGGAATGGAATGGAATGGAATGAAATGGAATGGAATGGAATGGAATGGAATGGAATGGAATGGAATGGAATGGAATGGAATGGAATGGAATGGAATGGAATGGAATGGAATGGAATGGAATGGAATGGAATGGAATGGAATGGAATGGAATGGAATGGAATGGAATGGAATGGAATGGAATGGAATGGAATGGAATGGAATGGAATGGAATGGAATGGAATGGAATGGAATGGAATGGAATGGAATGGAATGGAATGGAATGGAATGGAATGGAATGGAATGGAATGGAATGGAATGGAATGGAATGGAATGGAATGGAATGGAATGGAATGGAATGGAATGGAATGGAATGGAATGGAATGGAATGGAATGGAATGGAATGGAATGGAATGGAATGGAATGGAATGGAATGGAATGGAATGGAATGGAATGGAATGGAATGGAATGGAATGGAATGGAATGGAATGGAATGGAATGGAATGGAATGGAATGGAATGGAATGGAATGGAATGGAATGGAATGGAATGAAATGGAATGAAATGAAATAAAATCTATCTGCTGAAACCAAAACATAATCAACATAAGCGAAGATGTTTTATTGGAAATATGAAACAAAATATTTGATTTTAAATTCAAGCAGAAAGATGGAAACACTTTTATTCATAATATATTCATACAGCACTCATTTCTATTCTATACGTAAACATTCAACCAAACATTCTAGTTTTAATCATAAAAAAAATTGATTGATTACCATTTGTAGAAAAAGCATTGTGGAGGATGTAAATTTAATGTAAATTGTTTCAACTAAATGTTTACATTTTCTTTGTTTTTACAAACAATTTAAAAATTTGAAAATATCAACTTAGATAACCATTTCTATTATTTCTGAAAAACATTAAGTTAAAAAAAATTAAATAGTTTAAAAAGTAAAAATCAAAGCCAGATTATTAAAAACTCGGTTAGTAGGCAATAAAAAAAAACGTTATAGACAGTTTAATCAATGAACGTGAAGAACTCCCATAAAGAATTATGACAAATGGGCATGCATGGTCACTGAAAAGCAAAGAAACCTAATCATTCTTCATATTACTCGACAATTTTTAACGTTTGTAGATAAGTAGCAATCAGGTCATAATAAACAGTTTTTTTTATCTTGGCTCTTTATTCATAAACATATTTTGGCAGTCATCAGTAAGAATAATTGTTATTGTTAATAATGATTTATTATACTACAAGTTGGTTTAGTACTTTTTTGATTTGTTGACTGAATAGAAAAAAAGTGCTGTATGATTAATGACTACTAAATAGATGAAGACCCACAAAAAATACGATTAAGCTCCTAAAAATATTCATTGACAGAAAACAACTAATGGCAGAATTGTTGAATGATCGACCAACAGCCATGTAAAGTGCTTAAAAAATTTAAAATTTTTCTCAAAAACATTTACATTTATTTGAGATGCCAGAATGCTTTGAAGCAATTATAGTAAAATAATAATTTTTCAGTTACTAAATAAAAAAAACAAGTGTTTTATGTTTATTTTTAGTAAATTAGCTAACATAAAAAATTATAAGTTTGCTATTTCATGCCAAATAACTATTCTACAAAGAAAAGACACATTTCTTTATAGCTATAAAGTGTTTTCAACACTGTCAGTCAATAAACAATAATTTATATAACTTGTTGCTTAGTAGTTCCAACATGAAAATAAAAAGATTTATGTGGATTTTGTCATGCTTTCTATAAACTAAAATCTAAAATCATGCTGAGTTTAAATATACAAGTTAATAAATCCTGGTTAAAAAAACCTATTCTCACTAATCGTTTTTAGATGTAGACTTTCAACCAAACATTCCAGTTTGCATCATTAACATATGCTGGTTGGTTAACATATGCTGATGGAGCATCGTGGAGGATGCAAGTTTTATTTCTTGAATTTATTTTCTCAACACTGACAGATCGACATTGAAGAAGAAGAAAACATTTAATTATGCATTCCTGTACATTTTGACATTGTGTCGCAACAATTGCATAGCTGGCCAGTTTATTGTTTTTCTTGATTTTCCAAACTGTATCTGTAAAATAACAAATGGTGCACAAATAATAATAACATTTTTAAAATGGAAAAAACATATACAAGTATCTTGCTTAAAAAATCACTTTTAAATCTTAATCACTCGGCGTCACAACGCAATAATTTAAAGCAATTGAAAAAAATTTAAAAAATTTAATTTCTTTATTAAGACACTGCGCTCTTGTTTGCTTGAGGAAAATTCTTGGAATAGAAAATTAACAAACTTACGTCATTTTATAAAGCTAAAATTTAGAACAAACATTTGCAACTTATAACAATGCATTATATTAATTTTTAAATTTCTTCCTGTATATGAATTTGATTTAGTTTATTTAATTTCAAAAATTAAAACCTCTATAGCACTTAGCAATCAATAAGCTGACAAGTCCAAAAGTTATATTTTTGATGAAGAGGAGCTACATCAGGCTCCTCTATACTGGTAGAAGCTTGAGGACGCGCGACACCTAAGAAAGGCGACCTTTGAAAGCATTTACTGTTGGGGCGACAATTGCGTAAGCGCATTTCATGGAGCGACAATCCGGTTTCTGAAGAAATAGTATCGCTCTTCGCAACTTTTGACAACTTTTTATATGCATTAAGTTGTTTCATCTATGTCTTTAAAAAAACCACAACAAATCCAAAATATTGGAGGTTTACACAAATTTCGGTCCTCTAATTAATAAAGTCACAAAAAAGTTTATGAATAAAAAATATTGTTCATAATATTTCAAATAAACACCTTGAACAGGATAAGCTTCAATTTCACAAATAACAGGCCCTCCTGTTCCATTATAAGGTTGTTGAGCAATAAGATATCTGTAAGCAGGAATGCCAGTATCACAGTATACTCTGTGACGAGTACTTCGTTGTGCTTTGCTTGGATACTGACCACACAATGGATAACTGCCTCTGATTATCTTGGAACCACTTGGAAAAAGTTTTGGTTGGTTAAACCAACTATGAAAAAATCCAATTGCCATTCTAAAAAAAGTTTTATATTTATAAACAAAAACAAACTGAATTTTTATAAGTCATTTTCAGTTTTAAAAATTTTCCTAACCACAACAATTTCCTCTACTCCAAACATCTACGTAATTGATAACATATTCATTTTGCATGTCTACAACCATCCAGTTTCCTACCGATGATGCGTCATGATTATGTGCACAACTTCCATGTTCTTCAATTGGATCCTTATTTCCATCAACTGCAAAGTTAGCATTGTAGTTCATATATGTACTACTTTGTTTTACTGGTTTACTCAGTAGAACATTGATGTTTCCTTGCCCTATAAAAGTTATAACTTCGATTAATGCTTTTCACCGATGAAAATTTTTAACTGTATTATAACCTACTCACCTTGTGCTATGCAGGAAATAATTAACCAAATGATTACACCAAATTCCATAATTTTTAATTAGCTAAACGTTCAAGTATTACAGTTTTTGGAAAGCAATTTTAATTAAACTGACTGACAACTACAATGTTTTTCAAATTTCAAATTTTATTTTTTAAATCAAAACTGATTATTTCTACTTTTTGGCACAATTTCTTTGTTAACAATTTGCTGAACTTGAAATATTCTGTAGAGTTATTAAAAATTTGCTAACACATGAAGTGTTAAAATAAAATAAGAGTCATGTAATAGCAAAACAAGATTTTATACAATTAAAAAATCTTACATTTATTCAAATTATTCAACTGAGTTTTGTGTTTGCATACATCAAATTTATGACACGATCAAGTTTTACTTCTTCACTAGAAAACATTTGTATATTTATTTTAAAGCAAAAACTTGGCTACTTCACAACAAAACTTGAACAAGAAAGAGACACAGGTGCATCTACATGGGGTGTTGCTAGGTAGCACAACAGTAGAAATGCAAACACTCACACAAGAAACAGTTGTTTTCTACGCTGCAAAAAATATTCCAGATAGTTTGACATGAAAAAATAACAAGTACAAGGAAAAACAAGTTTTTTAGCACAAACTTTTTTTTAATTTAATGATGTATCGTCATCTAATAGCTAGTCAAAAAGCTGGTTAAATTTACTTTTAAAATTTGCATGCAGAGAAAGACACACACATACACACACACAAACAGAGATTGTAACCTAAATAAAAGTTTGTAAAAATAATAAATTTAACCCGTTCATCTAACTATGATTATTTGTACAAAAAGTTTTTATACATGTTTATAGAGTTTATTGAACACAAATTGAACATAAATAATTAAACACAAACAATTATAGTGTAAGAAAGTGAACCATTAAACGTCTAAAAAAATGTTTTTTTGCGTTTTAAACTGCCCAAATATGAAATTAAAAATACACTTTAAATTAGATCGCTATTTTTTAGAAGAAAGAATAAAAATCAGCTGTTGAACAAATGAGCATTGTTAATTGTATTCTTCTTTTAACAAAGATAGTGTTTTTATTAGAGACGCGACGGATTTGATGGCCGCATTTACAGGTCTTTCTACATTAAAAAATGTAGTACAAATTGAAGAAAAAAAGTTATTGAAATAAATTAATTTCAGGCAAATATGTTAATTTTGTCTCTTATGAACTGATGGAACAATCAAGACAAACCAAATTATAGCCTGTGAACATGAATTTTGCGCTATATACACGGAATGATGTGCGCTTATATACTTATATTTAATTGTACTAAGAACGTATATAGCGTATCACACAGTTTATTTACAAAACAATTAAATTTAAAATTTTTGTATATTTGAACTATTTAACTATTTGTTTGTTGTTATTTTGTGGTGCTCAAAATGCGGTCGAACCGTAAAAATGAGTATTTTTGTCTAGTATATGTGAAATATTAATTAAAATCCGGCATCGGTCCCGGTCCCGACCGGTTTTTGCATTTTAAATCCGGCAACACCGCTTCCGGCAGGATTTTAAAAACCCGAATCCCGTGAATTAATCTTAGTTTTTACAGATATTATTGATTTTGGATTTGTGGAATATTTTTGAAGACCTTATTATTTTATGAAAAACAATTTGGTGGTTGTGGAAAAAAATTCTGGAAAAAATTGTTTAATGTTTGTATGTTGTAGTTATGGATGTTAGAAGATTTCGTGAAAAAAATTTCAAATGAGCCTGGTAATACGTTTTTTATATTTATACAAGTTTATGTCAAGTTTATTTGATAAATGTTTACTTTCAATTAAAATTAATTAAAATTTGTTTGGGTATACAAATATCCAAACACTCAGAAATATTTGACTATAATTAATCATATTTCCTATTCAAATTTACTTGTATTTGAATTTATGCGGTACAAACGGAATATTTCATTTGATAGTAAACGATAATTTATTTTCTCTATAAAAGAAACTACTACATGAATATTTCATGAATCCTTTGTATTTCAGCCTACCTCCTTTTGAGCAATGAGTATTTGTTTTTAGTTTTCAGAGAAATGTTTGACAATACAGGAGGACGTGCAGCCATTTTTACGACGGCTGAAGTTTTGCGCGAAATATTAAAAAGTGACCCTGATGTTTCTGACGATTGAACTTTCTGACGTTGTTGATGACGATTGTGTTCTTCCATTTATTAAAATTAATTTTTAGAACGACGATCACGTGTCAGAAAAATCTTCAGATACGTGAGATGAGCAGCATCATGTGACAAGTTTTCTCGTTCTCAGTATGGTAAAAACAGCTTGGTGGAGGCTGCCTTGAAGCATATACTTTTCCACCAAGGCAGAAGGAAGCAAGTCGCCAAAAAATGATTTCGTAATAAACGTAAAACTAATCTAGGTTTTACTAGTAGTGCAGGGACATAATTCTTTTTACCATGGGTTTATACACAGAAACCATGCCGAGTAAAACCATGTGTAACTTTATTTTCTAAGTAGTGTCTAAATACTAATTTTTATATCTGTAGTATTTTCAGTTTCAGAGTAACAGTTATTCGAAGAAAAATATAACATTATTTTCCACGCCACATTGAAAGTCCTGGAAACCATATTTTCAAAAATTATTAAAACATGTATTTTGTTATTTTGTAGAAACAATCTCTGTACTAGATTGCAAAACTTTCAAATTTGTATTAATGGTGTTCTTAATCAAATAATTCTTTTTTCCACCCCACATTTGAGTACCTAGAAACCAAATTATCAAAAATTGGTGAAACACGTATATCTTTATTTTGTGAGTAGATACTACATATTAATTTTTACATATGTAGCACTTACAGTTTTAGAGTAGCAGCTATTTTAAAAAACAAATAGCCATATTTTCCATCTCACATTTGAAGTCCTGGAAATCAAATTTTCAAAAAATAGTGAAACACTTATCTTTTTCTTTTTTAAGAAGAATCTAGAAACCAAATTTCAAAACCTTTTTATTTTTGGTTTTCAAAATCGTTGTTTTATAAAAAAGTTTGTTTTACTATTTCATCCCTTCAGAAGCAAAATTTTCAAAAACCCTTGGTTAGTGGGTACTTACGCCATAAAAGTAACATAAGTTCTAAATTTCACTTCCCTAGAATGAGGCGTTTTAGCTTGGCGTTGATTATCAGTCAGGACATGTTTTTTTATATATATATACTAGCTGACACAGCAAACGTTGTTTTGCCTAATAAGTTATTTTAGTTTTCTTATTAAAAGTTTTATGTACAAAATTATGACAATTTAAAAAATTCAATATCAATCCTTCCCCGCTTGCTCTCTCGTTCCAGCTTGCTCTCTCGTTCCAGCTTGTTCTTCAGTTCCCGCTTGCTCTCCCGCTCGCGCTTGCTCTCCGTTCCCGCTTGCTAAGGTAGAATAAAGGGAGATATATATATAAATATATATATATGGTTATTTTTGAGTCTGTCTGTTTGTAAGTTTGTCCTATATAATATATATATATATATAAACTCCTCCGAAACGGCTGAACCGATATTTATGAAATTTTTTGTGTACCTATCCTCAGACATACCAAACGTAAAAAAAATTTCATAAAGATCGGATAAGCCGTTTCGGAGGAGTTTGGACACAAACACCGTCACGAGCTTTATATATATATATATATATATATATATATACATGTATAATCTATATATATATATATAGATTATACATTTATATATATATATATATAGATTATACATGTATATATATACATGTATAATCTATATATATATATATATATATATATATATATATATATATATATGTATATATATATATATATATATATATATATATATATAAATATAGATTATACATGTATATATATACATGTATAATCTATATATATATAAATATATATATATATATATATATATATATATATATATATATGTATATATATATATATATATATACATA
Source organism: Erpobdella octoculata (assembly GCA_963978895.1). NCBI lineage: Eukaryota > Metazoa > Annelida > Clitellata > Hirudinida > Erpobdellidae > Erpobdella > Erpobdella octoculata. The sequence goes on from OZ022246.1 coordinate 22,592,484, forward strand.
TATATATATATAGATTATACATGTATATATATACATGTATAATCTATATATATATATATATATATATATATATATATATATATATATATATATATATATATATATATATATATTTCCTATTTAGTCAGTTCACAAACTCACACCAAAGTTTAAATTAAAATCAAAGTTAAAGTTTTAAGTGCTTTGGAAAATGAATCATGTAAATGGAAAAACGTTAAAAAATAATGTTATTCCACTTACAAGTGATGACACCGCTGGAAAATTAAAATTCCACAACATCTTGGGAGTTACTAGTTGCTACAAACGACCTAGACGTTTTTCCGATCTCACGCTGCCTTGTGGCATTCAAGAGCGAGAATCAAAGAGACGTAAAATTGGAGATAAAACTCTAATGGTTATTTGTCAAGCTAAAAAAGGAACAAAAAGAAGTCATGTGGATGATGACTCAGATGATGATTCAGATCGGGAAATGCAGAGTGACAGTGATGATGAAGAATACGTCGATACTGAGGAGCAAAGAAAGAGAATAAGAATAGTTGAATTCGAGAAAACCTCGGCATTGCAACTCAGGTCTTGTTTGAAACGATCGAATGTTAAAAAAGTAGAAGACAAGAAATATGTTGAAATCAGTCCAAAATCTGCCGCAAAAAATAAAAAAGTGGTTCGGTTTTCTCAAGAAGTTCAAGTTCATTACGATAAAATTCAGAAGAACTGTAACGTTGAAGTTTCGGATTTTGAAGCTTATTATAAAAGTGTAAGTGATGACTCGGATTTTGAAGCTTATTATAAAAGTGTAAGTGATGATTTGCGTCTGGATTTTAGTTACTGGGATTCTAGAAGTGCAGAAGAAACTGATAATTGTTTAATGGAAAATCCTGCAAGCAACCCTGCTCTTGTATTGAAGACGGATGTTTCGCTTATAAATTCATTTGAAAGAGAATTCTGGAATAAGCTGAGTTTAAGTAATGATGACGATGACGATGATGTTAAGCAACTTGGCGATAACGACAATGATATGGTAGAAAGCACAATGCAATTTCACCAAAAACAAGAATTTAGTACAAATGATGTTATTATGAGTGAACGGGTGAAAAACTTGAGCACAATGCTGGATGACATATGTAAGGTGCATCTCAGCAGCCAAAGTTTTGAAACACCCAAAGAAGACCTTCGTGAACTTGATATTGATAACTACGACGTTGACTTTCATGACAATTCCTCCAGAAATGACGAGGACGAATTTATTATTGTAATTGGCGATGCTAAAACATCAGGCAAAAAACAAAGCAATCAGGAATTGAAACTCAGAAAAACAGTCGAAACCAGAAGAACAGTCGAAGCGCTGGTACAACTAACCGATCCCGACGATCGAACTGCATCTATTCGTGACAGCGCTGAACTGTTTGAAACATTCAAGAAAAAAAGCAAACCTTTAGTCTGCAGAAATCATACAAAGAAAAAGCTTGACGAAGATGATGATGCCGAAGCTGATCCGGAAGATGATTGTTATTCAGTTGTGCCGCCTCGTCGGTTGAAAGTATCGAAATCTCCGGCAGTTTTCTGCCAGAGCATGAGAAACAGCGAAAACAATGAATACAAAATGGATCTTTCTGAAAATCTGGACGATGATGATAATGATGATCATTGCAGCGATGATGATGATGATGAAGAAGAAGATTTTGGTGATTATTATTGCAGTGATTACTGATTATGTTGAGAGAGTAATGACTTCAGTTATGATGATGATGATGATGATGTTGATGATAATGATACCAAACATAATGTCGCAATGGAAATGGACCGAGCTTGTTTTAAGCCTCATAAAGATTAGTAGGAGAGCTTCACTATTTCTACAAACAGGTCACGCATTTGAATTATTTCTATAATTTTAAGAAATTTAGTTTTATAGGTACGTTTTAATTAATTCCTGTAATACAACTAATACAGATTATAACTTGAAATAAATAAAACAACGTCAAATCAACATCATCTCGTCAGTATCAATATTATAAGATTTAACTTCATTGTTTCAATACACGCAGTGCAGAAGACTATACAACCTACATATTTTAAAACAGGTCCAAAATTAAAAAGATTGAGCGTAACGGTTATTTTAGATTCAAGAATTTTAGTTCGTCTACTCATATAAAGAGGCAAATAAAAACATTTTTATTAAATTTATTTTTTGACTTATATATATAATATAAATTTACTAGTGATAGCCCGTCAAAAATGACGGATTTGTTTAAATCTAATTAAATATTATTTTACGCATATATATATACATACATACATACATAAAAAACTATGCATGTAGAATAATTGGCTAATTCACAAATATTTGCAATTCGTTTATTCAGTTAAGGATTTCTTTGATAACAATGTTTTTTGTAAAAATTCTTGAGTTTTTCAATAAATCTCCTTGATATAAGGTATCGAATAAAAAGCGAGCAAACAAGAAACAAATTATGAAATATCTGTAATCGTTCTTTGAATAAAAAATTAGTTAAGCAGTTTTTGACTAAAAATCTGAAATCAGGCTGTAAATAATTCTGTTTGCAATGAATGGAAAAACTCGCATTCAGCAGCATACAATAACAAAACGCCTAATTTGTTCCTCTTAAAAATATTTTAGATAAAATATTTCCAAATATATTGCAAAATTCAGTTCAAGATATATAGTAATTTTAATATTTTTCAACTAAAAGAATCAAAGCAGAACATTTCAAAAGTTCAAGAAAACTAAAATCATTCAACCTCAGTCGAGAACATAAAACGAAGACAAAAAAAATCTTTAATAAATTTGTTAGAATGTTTGTAAAATTTTGGAGTGAAGCAATAGTGTACAGTATAGCCAAATTCATCAAGTCAATAATTAACACGTAGCAAATAAAAAAAATGAAAACAAAATGAGAAAAGACAGAAAAAGAATGTAAGGAGTTTAGTAGTTGATAAAAAATAAATATTATAGAGAAGCTCAGTCATCAAACATGCTGTTATTTTATTTATTTTATTGTTAATAAAAAAGAAAAAACGTTTAACAGTTCATTTAAATATTTAAAAATAAAAAATTAAGTAAAACAATGTGGGAGATGGGCTACCAAAATGAATTTTTTATGCTTATACATGTTCTCAGTATAAAAAAAATTAAGGTCTAGTTATGTTTTATTTTTGAATAATAAAAAGAACGTTTTCTTCTGCAAATTGTTTTTGGAGGTCAAAATCACATTCTGCAACATTTCAGAAAAAGATTGCTAAATGTAGACTTTCAACCAAACATTCCAGTTTTGATCATAAACAAGTGCCGATTGATTAACATATGCTGATGGAGCATCGTGGAGGATGCAAGTTTTACTTCTTGAATTTATTTTCTCAACACTGACAGATCGACATTGAAGAAGAAGAAAGCATTTAATTATACATTCCTGATTACTTCGACATTTTGTTGTAACAATTGTATTATTTGTAAGTTTATTGTTTTGTAAAATAGTCCAAATAGTATCTGAAAAAGTTTTTGTTAATTATAAATTACAAATACACATCTTCATTTTTAAGTTAAAAATAGCTATTTTTAAAACTGCTAGAATTTAAGAAAAATGATGAAAATGGTTATCTTTGTTTTAAAATTTTATTTGATCAATTTTAAGAGTAAAAAATACAATTATGCTTAGTCTCTGTGTTCTTCACTATTGTTGTTCGCCATTGAAACACAAATCCTATGCACGTATTTGATCTATCTACAACTGCAACTGCAGCTCATTAAAATAATTTTTATTGTTTCATTTTTCCTGCCTCAACCTCCATGGTCTGAAGTTATTAGAACATTGCAGATTTATTGGTTGCCGTGCCTTTACTACAGGCTTTTAAACAGTGAAAAAATTTGATAACCTTGAACTGGAAAAGCTTCAATTTCACAAATAGTAAACCATCCAACTCCATTATAAGGTTGTTGAGCAATAAGATATCTGTAAGCAGGAATGCCAGTATCACAGTATACTCTGTGACGAACACTTGATTGTGCTGGACTTGGATACTGACCGCACAATTGATAACTGCCTCTGATAATTATGGAACCATTTTGAAAATAATTTTGGTTGGTTAATCCAATTATAAAATAATCCATTCTGTTTGCTGAAAACAAAATTTGGTTTCAAGTTAAAAAAAACAAAAATCAATCCTAAAGAAAATTTAATTTGACAAAAGTGTTTCACCCAAAACGTCTCTACTCCACAGGTCCACGTAATTGATTAAATATTTATTTTGCATGTCCACGAGAATCCAGTTTCCTTGAGTTGGCTGATCATTTGTATGTGCGCAACTTCCATGCTCAAAATGTGGATCACGGTTACCGTCAACAGTTAAGTTTGCAACATTTGCGTAAAACGTACTACTTTGTGTGGCTGGTTTTTTTGATAAAACATTGGTCCTTCCTTGTCCTTAGAAATTGTAATTTATTAAAAATTGTTAATAACTCATCCTTAGCTATAATTTGCTAACCTCTTGTCGTAAATAAAGACATAAAAATCCAAAATATTATAGCTGACTGTTTTTCCATCAAGAACGTTACAAATCCTGGAAAAAATGTTTTTATTAGTTTCGAATAAGTTTTAAATTAAAACAAGTAAACCGTAAAAACCAGATTTTTTAACAAATTTCTGGACTTGCTAGCTTTTTATTTAGTGTAAAAAATTTAAAGGTCATTTTTTAAATTTATATATGTAAAAAAAATTTCAGTTGTACTTGATTTGTTTTTGTTTTAAAACATAGATAATTAATTTTTATAATTTTTTTTTATAATTTTAAACTTTAATAAAATGCATTGTAATGAAGAGCGAGCTTATATTACATCTCGAATGGATGACGGAAAGATAGTTAATTTTCACTTTCAAAGTTTGCAAACATTCAAGCAAGCCAGCAAGCAAGTGAGCAAGCAAACAAGCAAAACCGGCGCAAATTTAAAAATAAAAATACTCTGAAAATAAAAATTTGAAATAAAAAATTAACATGTCAGCCGTAAAAACCAGGTTTCCTCACAAATCTTTTATATTACATTTATATTTGTTGCAAATATTTTTTTTAATGGAATTTTTGTGAATTTATATATGTAAACATCTATATATTTGTAATTGGTTTGTTTTTGTTTTGAAAACATAGATAATTATTATTTGAAATTACGAAATATATGATTTAAAGTGGCTCTTTATTTCTTTTATTTCCGACAAACCTTCAGAGCCAAAATACAAGAATTATCTACACAAGAAAATCTAGAAATTCAAATAAAATAAAATAAACTAAAGAAAAGAAAAACATAAAATATATTATCATGAGTAAACGGAGTTTTATGAAGCCCCCCCCCCTCCGGTCGGTGTTCAGCGAAATACAAACCCACAAGAATCAGTGTTCGCTTTGTTTTCAAAATAAAAACGTGACATCATCATCATCCCCATTATTATCGTCATCACCTTCATCATCGTTATCATCATCATCATTTGAAATATTCATGATCTGGTCTAATACTGAAGGTCAAATTTTAATATCATAAAAAAGTAAACGACAGAAACTAAGCATCTCTTTTGCATTAACATTGTCTTATACGAAATAATTTGTATTGTCTTCTTTGAGAGAATATGAAGGCAATTGAATGCACGGTATAATTGTTTGTGTGAATAGTTTATTGAAAAACTGCATATATTTTATCATTTTTTAGGAAAAAAGTTTATTGATTATTATCCGTATAAAGTTATTTGTGCATAAATTGCTATTGTTCCAGTCAATGCATCAAAGGTTAACTCAAGTAAAACTTGGCTTAGTTAAAAAAATTTGACCACATTGCAATCAGGTTAAACTTTATTCGTCTGAATCGGTTATAAAAGTTTGTGACCTCATATGTCTTAAACGTCGTCTTAGATTTTTACGAAAGCAGTCCCGTCGTAGTATTTATTTTTCCTGTAAATATATAAGACTGAATTTCAACAAATCTATCATATGCTATCTAATTACTTATAATATTTACCCAATAATTTGTTTACACCTACAAACACTAAAAGCTGAGTTGGATATTTGTAGACATAATCTTTGCCAAAATACGTGTGGTGCGGACAAATCATTGTTATTATATTTTTTTACGATAGTTTATATTCATTTACACCAGGTGTTTTGAGACTAATGTAGCAGTATGTAGGAAATACCAAAGCATTTCTTTTTGCGGATAATAAATTGATCCTTTTAACTGTTACCTCCTTTTTATCTAGGCTTAGCACTGTCTCCTGAAAACAATGCAAATAATTACATTTCTTTGTAGTGGTTTTTTATTATAATAGCTTATAGTTTTTACACCAGGTGTTACAAGACTCAAATAGCAATATATAGAAAACACCGAAGTACTGTCCTTTGCTGATCTCAATTGGAACCTTCTCATCTTTTTCTCTTCTTTTATCTAGCCATGGGACTGGCTTGCCTGAACGCAGCGGACTTTATTTTTGCTCATTGTAATTTCAAAATGGTCACACCGCTATTGAAAATGCAGTTTAAGCTATATAAGTAGTTTATTATTTAGTTCATCCAAACCTCCGCCTTGCATTTGCAAGCCAGTCCCAAGCCTGGAGAAAGGAAGAGGGAAAAGTTAAAAAGAACAAATTATGATCCACGACAGGAAGTACTTAGGTGCTTTCTACATACAACCATTTCAGTCTTAAAACACCTGGTGTAAAGGACTATAAACTATTATAAAAAAAAATAATAAAAAAAATAGTTCATCCAAGATTTTGCGTCTACGAAATCAAAGCTGTCTTTAAAACACAGTAAAAACTGATATAGTAAATCATGAAAGCTGGAAAATGTTAAACAAATTACCAGGGCCGGATTAACCACGTTGCATATGTTTCAATTGAAACGGGCCTACCAATAATTCTAGAAATTTAGGGGGTCTACTTTGAAATTGACAACTTGACAAAATAAAGAAACAAATACTTGTACTTATTAGCATTTCTATAGGCTTGATCATTATGATTTGTTTATGAACTTTGAAATATCCTCTGGAAACCGCTCCGACCCTGTTCACATTGTCACATTCCTACTGTTTCCATTTATACTGGCTAAGTCATGCTCCCGTACAGCTCTTATAAAAGAATATGGGCATACATAGTCTCACAGACTCAATACTGCAGCAATTCTAGTAGTACTTAGTGATAGTACTACTGATGCTGATTCTTCCGATGCATGATAACTACATTGTAATAAGCCAACAGCATTAGAGTTTAGAGGAAAGTGGGCGTCTCTCTCGTAAGGCTGCTGACTGTATCGAGTTCCGATATGGATAAAGCAATGGCTAGCCTGCATCTGCAAATCATGGCAGTATGACATGGTACATAACATCGTGCAGTCGTACAAATTAAGCCAGTTCAAATTCGAACGTCCTAGTTGTAAGATTTTAACTATGGGCCCAGGGGCCTCATTTCAGCAAAACCTTAGGGAGGCAAAAAAATTATAAAACCTATAGAATCCAAAATTTAATTTTTTTAATGTTATATTTTTTTTCCAAACATAGCGGATAGTCGGGGAGGGGGTAGTCGTAGATACTTTTCAAAAAACTTGATAAAACTTCACACCCTTTTTTGCCAAAAAACTGGCACTGAAGCAAAAAGTAAGTTGTAGCCAGTGACGGATTTATGGGAGGACCCACATCGTGTGCCCCCGTTCATCAGCTAATTTTGGAGGCAAAAAAAGTGTTTAAGGTTTTCACACAAATTTTGTAAAAGTACCTACTACAATTCCTCCTCTCAATCATCAGCTCTGTTTAGTATAAAAATTTATAGATATGATTTTTTAGGGTAGTATTCTTTAGACTTTGCCTAGGGTGCCAAAAACTCTAGCTACGCTACTGCAGTTACTGGGTTGTCTTGATTTTTTTAAATGCTTTTATTTAACTTCACTCGTCTCTCTGTTTTTTTTTGTTTGTCTGTGGTGATCAAATCTTAGAAACAAAAATTCACCTACTTTTCGACCACCTAGAGCTCTAAAACTTTCAGGAAAGCTTTATTCTGGATGACAATACATGAATTTAATGTTTCCGACATGAATTAGGCATTAAATCAAGTAAAATCAACCAAATCAAATTAATTCCTGTCATTTAGCAACTGTAATAAAATCGTTTGACAACCGGCCACAAAGCTCTGACAATCGATATTTTGTAGCTATTTGTTTCGACAATAATTTTTTTGGCTAAATCCTTAGGGGAGGCAATTTCCCCCCCTGCCGCCCGCAAATAAAGCCCCTGTTGGGCCAAGAAAGACTAAGCAGCTTAACACTGATAAACATTGAATCTGAAATCGTTCAAAGCCTGATTTTCAGGATATTATCGACTCTTTTTCAATAATTAAGTCGCGTAGAAGTGTAGAAGAGATTTTTGACAATTTACAGCGCATATCGGTATGTTAGAGTTATGATTAAAAATGCATTCATATTATTTCATATTTTTAAAATAGTGTCTGTTTTATGTAAGACAGAGGGGCCTATTAATTTATTTGTGAAACGGGCCTACAAAAACTTAATCCGGCTCTGCAAATTACTAGAATGTAGTCATTAGAAACAAGTAAATGCTATTAAGTTTTTGTTTGGCCAGATTACACAAACTAAGTTAATAAACGATAGCAATAATCAGTTTTTAATTAAAATATATTAGACCTCGCGTTGAACATAAAACAGAAATATTCAAATTATCTTAATAAATTCTATTATTTTTTCGAAAACAGTAAATTCTTAAAAAGCAGTTTAAGTAAAAAAAATTACTTACTTTTAGACACTTAAAAAACTAAATTAGAATGCAAAACTCAGAACTCCAATTTCAGTTGTAGCAGCTTCAGGGATATTCCATCGCGTTCAGTGTTGTTTTTTCATTAAAAAGTATTTCGCGTACAGTTTAATCAATAAACGTTTAACCTAAAGAAGTTACATAAAAGACAATATGACAAATGTGACAAAAGAATTTTTCATTACTATGCAAAGTCGTTTATTTTCTTATTTGGGATAATAAAAGAGTATTGATTTCACGGAATAATTATTCCTGTGTATTGTTTATTGAGAAACCAAAGACGTTATTTTAGTTTTGCAGTGAAGGTTTTTTGATTAATGATTTTTTAAACGTAAATAACGTATGACGGTAATTCTATTCTTTGTTTCTAGAAACCGCATAAAGTTTTCGCATCACTTTGACTGAACGCTCTGTGCATAAATTATTTTTTTAGTATTGCCAGTACAAATGGATTGGGTTTTCAGTGTTTCCCAAACGACAGCAATGATTTTTTTTATTACCAATGCTTTTATTAACTCGTCGGCTCTGTTTCTCTGTCTGTCTGTTTCTCTGTCTGTTTCAAATCTTGCAATCAATTTTTGAGTCACTTCCTGATGATAGATTTTTTTCAAATTTTGCATACATGCTCAAGATAGAAGACAATGCAATATTCAATTATTAGTTTTACAATAAGTCAATTAATTTAGTTAATTTTCTTGAGGATTTTATCGAGGGGTTTCTTGAGGGTTTTCTTGAGGGTTTTCTTGAGGGTTTTCTTGAGGGTTTTCTTGAGGGTTTTCTTGACCACAAAACGCTAACCGACTGGCAGACTATTTTACTAAGTTAACACGAACCACACTCACTGACCGCGATTCTCAAGCGTGTACGAAATTTTCATGAAAATAGTTGAGATATTTAAATTCGATGCTTTTTGATGATATTTTTATTATTATTACCAATGCTTTTATTAACTCGTCGTCTCTGTTTCTCTGTCTGTCTGTTTGTTTCTCTGTCTGTTTCAAATCTTGCAATCAATTTTTGAGTCACTTCCTGATGATAGATTTTTTCAAATTTTGCATATATGCTCAAAATAGAAGACAATGCAATATTCAATTATTAGTTTTACAATAAGTCAATTAATTTAGATAATTTTAATTAATTTCGATATTTTGATATAATTAAGATATTTCGACTTTAACATAAAATAAAAGAGTAATATAAGAAACAATTGATTGCAAAATTTGTGTTTTAATTACATATAAGAGCATTGGTTTTAAAAATTCGTTTTTAATTTACTTGTTTGTATTTATATATGTTAAACAGACTATTTCACTTTATATAACAATTTTTAAAAATTGTTAAAATAAAATAGAAATCAACTTCTAGGACTTGCAAAATTTTTCAGATTAACAAATAAACAAGTTTAACAAATGGTTTTTTAACAAAAACATTGCCAGGGCTTTAATATTGCTGTTCAACATTAAAACCCAGTTTTTATGCACTTATTTAATTTTTCACAATTATTCAACTCCAGTTCGTTAAAAAGTTTTTAAAGTCTTGTTCAACATACTTCAATCTCATTGGTTTAAAGTCATTAAAACTTTGTCCATCAAAGTTATAAACTGTATTTGTTACGAAGATACGTACACTTGCTTTTTTAATAGAAAACATATGTGTATTTATTCGTACCAAAAAAACACTAAATAAATCTATATAATTGAAAAAGAATCACTTACCAAACGCTAAAATACGTCTAAGCCTAACTGCCAAATGCAAGGATGTCACGCGTGAGAGGACGTAGGGCGTGTGAGTGGCTTTCAAGTAGTCTGACAATGTCGCAATACATAATAACACAAAAAGTCTATAAGCCGTGGCTGTTTTCTCCTCTTTGTGAAACTCTCCCAGACTCTTCCTACTTTTATTTCTGAACAGATGTCTACGGGTCTTTTTGCACGTGTGATCTATTTTAGCTCTCAATTATTTTAAATATTATTATTTTAAGTAATCATTTTTAATAAAAATATTTTTAATAAACATATACACACATTTTTTAAAATTCTTGTTTGATTCAAACCACTGTGCAACCAGATAAAAACACGATTTAAATTTTAAAATTTGTTCCATAGTAGTGCTAATAAAAAATGTTAAACAGAATCTATTTAAAAATACTACAATTTGAACAAATATTTATTGAATGTTTTTCAAGTGATCTTCTGCAGCATTTTATATCAAGAATGTTAAATGTAAACTTTCAACCAAACATTCCAGTTTGAATCTTCAACATATGCTGGTGTATTAACATATGCTGATGGAGCATCGTGGAGGATGCAAGTTTTACTTCTTGAATTTATTTTCTCAACACTGACAGATCGACATTGAATAAGAAGAAAACATTTCATTATGCATTCCTGTTCACTACGACATTTTGTTGCAACAATTTTGTTGTTGGCCAGTATATTGTTTTTTTTTACTTTCCAAATTGTAGCTAAAAAAGTTTGCTAACAATTAAACAATTATAAAATTTTCGAAATAACAATTAAAAAATCAGTTTACGTTTATATATATATATATATATATATATATATATATATATATATATATATATATAAATCTTGTGTCATAGTGTTTGAAATTGAACTCCTCCAAAACGACGGAACCGATATTTATGACATTTTTTTTTACATTTGGTAGGTCTGAGGATAGGTCCGTGGCTATTTAGAATATTTTTTTGAATTATTTAAAAAAGTTGTTTTGCAAAAACAAAGGACAAACAGACAGACAGAGAGACAAACAGACACTCATATATATAGCGACCCGGAAACAGGAAAACGATCGAGAGAGCGGGAGAGCCACAGAAGCGGAAAAGCGACTGAAAGCGGGAAAGCGACCGGGAGCTGGAAAGCGATTGGGAGCGGGGAATCGATCGACAGCGGGAGAGCGATTAAGAGAGGGAGAAAAGCCGGAAGTGGGAGAGCGATAGGCAGCGGGAGAGCAACTGGGAGCGGGATAGCAAGCGGGGAAGGAAACGAAAGCATGAGAGAAAAACCACAGAAAAACCTTTTAAAACTCCGGGCAACACGGGTACCCCGCTAGTGTCATATAGATCAAAAAGTGGGTGGCTCAAACCCAGCCGACATCAGCTGCCGCAGCTGATGTTGGGAGATGTTGAAAAACATCAGTTTTTTCGTTTATTTCAAATAAACTTGAAAATAAAAAACTGAGAAAAATTATTACAATGTTTTTTAACATAGAAAAGCTTTACAGAAAATGAACACCACCTTGAACTGGAAAAGCTTCAGTTTCACAAATAGTAAAAGATCCTGTTCCATTATAAGGTTGTTGAGCAATAAGATATCTGTAAGCAGGAATGCCAGTATCACAGTATACTCTGTGACGAGCACTTGGTTGTGCTGGGCTTGGATAGTGACCACACAATGGATAACTGCCTCTGATGATATTTGAACCATTTGGAAAATTATCAATAAATCCAATTATAAAAAAATCCAATCTATAATCTGAAAAAATAGAATTTTTATTTTGAAAATAAAAAAACAGAAAGTATTTTGATTACGTTTTACAAACATTTTTATTTTAAATATCTTTATTATAAACGTCTATGTAATTGAATAAGTAACGGTTTTTCTAGAAGTTTTTTAAATTTTATAAATACTTTTTACCTTCTCTATCTCTATTCCACACATCAACGTAGTTTATAAAATAATTATTTTGCATGTCCACGACAATCCAGTTTCCTTGACCAGGCTGATCTTCTACGTGAGCACATCTCAGGTTTTCAAGATATGAATCATAATGTCCATCAACCGCCAACTCCGCCTCGCCAATTGCGAGCCAGTCCCAAGCCTGGATAAAGGAGGAGGGACAGTTAAAAGGATCAAACTTTGATCCACGACAGGAAGTACTTATGTGCTTCCTATATACAGCCAATTCAGTCTTAAAACACTTGGTGTAAAGGACTATAAACTATCATAAAAAAAAAAAAAAAACATCAACCGCCAAACTAGCACCATATAACATCCATAAACTACTTTGTATTGCTGGTTTTTTCAACAAGACATTGGCGCTTTCTTGTTCTTATATATTATAAATCTGATTATTGTTCTTTTATCAATGAAATTATTTTTAACTAAAAAATATGTTTACCTTTTGCTTCTAAAAAAGTAATTAACGTCCAAATTATAACAGTAATTTCCATTACTTTCAGTTTTTGTTCTTGTCAATACTAATTATTTTAACTTTTTTCAAATCAGTTGAAGCTGTTTTTTCGTAAAATTGTTTTGTTTTTTATTTATTAGAAACAAATAAAGTTTTATAATTTCATAAAAAATTAGTTTTTTTTATTTTATTTTTAAATTTTAATTTTCCGGTTTTATATGAATACATTAAACAAATTAATTGACATTATTTTTATTACAGTTATTATCTAAATTAAAATTATTAATATTTCAAACTACCCATTTTTTCTAGCAAACACAGCAAATACTGAACTAGATGAATGTCAGATATATTAAGACATACGATAAAGGTGAAAAAAAACAAAATATTACAACTGAAGAAACCTGAACCTTATTCATATTACTCGGTACAATCTATGTTGCTGTGTTTTCCAAGTATACACACAACATGTTTCATATCTTTACTGGAAAACTGTTTTGTACGAATTTTAAAGCTTAGAACTGGCTATCTCACAACATCTCATGTCAGATATTATAAAAAATGCACGACTAAAATGAAACAAAACAAGCTTTTAAAACTGAAGAAACTGTACCCTTAATTGTATTACATAGCACAGATTTTGTATTTGTGTTTTCCAAGTATATAACACAACATGTTCCATTTCTTAACTGGAATATATATATATATATATATATATATATATATATATATATATATATATATATATATCAAACGTTAGATCTGGCTACCTGCTACCTCACAACAGAACCTCAACAAATCACGCACAAGGGTTTTTGAAAACGGTAAAAATGCAAGAACAAATTAATAAAAAAAATCTTATGTAGTTTGACATGAGAACATTGAATGAAACACGTTTTTACAATTCTTCATAACTTAAATGTTTTGAATATTTTGAAACGCGACAAGAAACATAGAATTTCAATCAGAGTGCAGAAGCAGATAAATTTGAACAGCAATTAAAAAATCAAGAGATTGTCTTGATTGTGTAATTTTTTGTTTTTGTTTATAATTTTTCAAATGTTGAAAATTAAATAAAACAGTCCCACAACTGCTGGCATTTTTTATATGTATTTTACGATTACATGCCTACAAAATAATGTTAGATGTAGACCTTCAACCAAACATTCCAATTTGCATCATTAACAATGGCTGATTGATGAACATATGCTGACGGAGCATCGTGGAGGATGCAAGTTTTACTTCTTGAATTTATATTCTCAACACTGACAGATCGACATTGAAAAAGAAGAAAGCATTTAGTTATGCATTCTTGTTCACTTTGACATTTGGTTGCAACTATTGTGTGGTTGGCCAATTTATTGTCTTGTTTGAGTTTCCAAATTGTATCTGAAAAAGTTTGCTCAAAAATGTATTTTAAATAAAATTATTTTTACATTAAAAAAACAAATATTTAATTTGTCTAATAATCACTTGCTACTGAATGTTTCAACTGTTTGTAACAAAATAATAAACAGTATTTGAAGTTAAAGCCCTATGTCGATTTAAAATTAAAATAAACTTTATATATAAAAAAACAAGTAAAGGAAAAACGAGTTTTCAACACAAACTTTGATTTCAAATACACTCAATTTGAAAATACGAAAGATGCTCAAATTAATTTTTAATTGGATCATGTATTGTCATCTAATATGAAGCTATGCTGAAAGTTTCAGCTTCCTAGCTAGTCAAAAAGCTGGTTAAATTTTACTTGCAAGATTTGCGTACAGAGAAAGACACACACATACACAAACAGAGATTGTAACCTAAATAAAAGTTTTAAAAAATTTTAAAAACATTTATTATATGTCTATAATTATATCAAATTTAAAGTCAGCTAATTATATGATTTACTTGTTGGAAGTGCAAAGAAATGTAGGTTCTTCAAATAATCAAATTCTAATTTATACAACAGCAACAAAATATGACTAAAAATCTTTAAATATATATTTTTCCTAGAAAACACGACATAAAGTAACAAGTTAGGCAACTAGTTAAAAACCTCTGTTAACTTCTGATTTTGTTTGCCCTCAAATAATCCTGAAAATTTGAACTCAGAACTTGAATATTAGATGTAGAACTAAAACTTTTTAAGTCAAGAAAACATTAAAGCATGTTTTTGGTTGACAGTTCAATCGATAGATGTTAGATTTTACGAAGACAAATGAAACAACTGCTTTCATTGACAATTTAAAAAACCAATTTTTTATTTATATTACTTGACAGTATTCAATTTATAGATTTTACTTAAACGTTGTTTATACAGGTACGGAAAACAACGTGTTTTTGGTTGTATTTAGTATTCTTGCTTGATTGCCTAAATGGAAGCATTGTTTATTGATTGAACATTGAATATCTAATTTTTAGATTGAAACTGCAAACAGTTATTTAAAAAGTAAATAAACAATTGTGTTCTTTTCTAATAACTTGCATAATATTTTTTTGCTTAGCTGTTCCGACCAGTTGCAGTTACGCAGCTTGCTCTTATTATTCAAACCTTCCAACAATTGCTGTAAGTATTATTTTTTGAAATATAATTTTTAAAAATAGTTTATTATTTGTTGATAAACTGAACTACTAAGTAACAATTTCGAGTTAAATTATAATATATTTGAAAAAAAGTATTTTATTATAAATTGTTTAAAATCACCTAACGAAGATATTCTTTTTGTTAACTTGTGTACGGATTAATCCAGTGGTTCAGATTTGCATAAAACACTTGCACATTGCAATATTGTGATATAATAAATTTGAACCTATAAAACTCAAATTATTTTTTAGATTAAAATTTAGAAAGGCTTGAATTTTAAAGGCAGCACTGATTTTGTGAAACCGAGTTAGAACGCAATCCTTTTTTGTTTCCTTGCAACTTTGCAGACTATTTAATCGATGAACGTGAAAAAGTTCACTTTAAAACAAATATTGTTTTAAAAGTAGCTAAGTCCAGTTTATCTCAACTATGGAAGACAACCATTAACCCATTTCAATATCTCATTGACAATCCTAACGTCACTACTCGTCAAAATAGAACAAAGAAAACTACTAAAGATAAACGTCGGCTAGTGCACGCATTGCCATTGAAAATCAGGAAAATTTTTTATTAAAATTGCTTGTCAATGTTTAATGGTAACAGTCATGTTTAAACAAATAAAAACGATTCTTTTTCTTGATAATTTTAGTCATTTTTCATGTTTTAACGTTTAGACAGTCAATAGTAGGGCAACCCTTATATCTCTTATTATGGAAGAAATGTTAAATGAGTAATGATAACTACATGGCTACAGAAGCGGAAACCTAAACCCGATTTTACTGAAAGAAATGTAGGTTTCAACATCAACTCTTGCGAATATAAATGATCCAACGGATCCTGCACTACATCCTAATTCTACCACTGTTTCATCCTGCACCCCATTTCAACAACATAGTACGGTCCTACTACCAGATTCTGACCGTGCGACTGATCCAACTCACCACGATGACAACTCTCAAACTGACAGTAACCCATTTCAATATCTCATTGACAATCCTAACGTCACTACTCGTCAAAATAGAACAAAGAAAACTACTAAAGATAACTGAACTGAATTAATAAAATTTATACATTGTAAATACACAATTTTTTTAATAGCGTTTGTTGTTGTTGTGGATATATACCTGTTCTGATTACTCACTTTTTTTAAGATTAAAGGAGAACAGAACAAAAAGAAAACAAAAAGATAACGAAAAAAGATAATGGGACAAAAATTACCTCCTAGTGTCTCAGCTAGTTGTAAATAAATTTCTTTTAAAATTCAGAATTCGATTATTTGACAATTCTTTAAAGCCAACTAGGCAAACAATAAAATATTTTTCTGCTCAAAGAAAACGTGCAGACAGTTTAAAAGATAAACGTAAACAATCCACAGAAAAAAACTTTACTTAACAAATGTAAATAAATAGAGGATCCATTCTCATTAAAAATCAGAAAAAATTTAACTCTTATTTATAATATTTAAAAATGTCTATTGGTTGCACTCACGTTTATACAAACAAAAAAATAATGTTTTTTTCTTATTACAGTCATTTTTATACATATATATATTTCTAAAGTACGGTTTTTGTTATCTATAAATGTATATATTAGTATACAGAACGCCTGTTAAGTACTGAGCTCCTGATTTATCTGTGCGAGTGAAAAAAATGTTGAATGGCTGATGAAGACTGCGATGTTATTGATTATAAATAGCTCCAACAAAAAAAATGAAGTTTTAGCTTCATCAATTAAGGTCTTGGCAGTGTTAACAATAAAAGACATTAGAGTACCTATCAGCTAAATAGTGAAAACAATGAATGATTGAATTACATCAACACCTGTGTAAGTAGGATGCTGAAAACTTTAGGTTTTTGGACCTCAAGAACGTTAAAACGTATTTAAACTAATAGACTGTTTTTTAATAATTACAGTTAATAAAAATGATTTGTATTTAATGTTTATTTTTTTAATTAAAGAAATTATTTTGTGTCACAGATCTATTTTGTGTTACAAACCTATTTTGTGTCTCAGACCTATTTTGTGTCACAGAACAATTTGGTGTCACAGGCCTATTTTTGTCACAGACCTATTTTGTGTCCAAGAATTATTTTAAGAAAACAATTTGAAGAACAATGCTCAAATTATAGACTACAAATAATATATTTTTCAATAATATATTTCTCAATACTTACAGCACAAAACTAAAAAATCTAAATATAATTATGTCATATTTTCTAAGAATAAAAACTAAAAAATATCACATAAAGTTTGGTCACATGCTAAGTTAAACGTAGACATTAGTCATGGCTTGTTTGGAAACATATTCTTACCAAAAAATGTTAGATGTAAACCTTTAACCAAACATTCCAGTTTGCATCATTAACATATGCTGGCTGGTTAACATATGCTGATAGAGCATCGTGGAGGATGCAAGTTTTACTTCTTGAATTTATTTTCTCAACACTGACAGATCGACATTGAACAAGTTGATAACATTTGGTTATGCATTCTTGTTCACTGCGACATTTTGTTGTAAGAATTGTGTTGTTGGCCAATTTATAGTTTTGCATGATTTTCCAAATTGTATCTGAAAAACAAAGTTAAAAAAGTTTTTAAATTAAAATATTAGTTATTACATTCACATTTAAAAAATACAATAAATTATAAAATAATAATGTCATTCAAACTATACTTAAAATAAATAATAATAAATAAAAAAATTTAATTAATGGAAAATTAATTTTGCAATTTTGCAAAAACTGAACAATATTTTTAAATTTGTTTTGAAAAATAAAAATAACCTTGAACTGGAAAAGCTTCAATTTCACAAATAGTAAAAGATCCTTGTCCATCATAAGGTTGTTGAGCAATAAGATATCTGTAAGCAGGAATGCCAGTATCACAGTATACTCTGTGACGGGCACTTAATTGTGCTTTGTTTGGATACTGACCACACAATGGATAACTTCCTCTAATAATATTTGAACCACTCGAAAAGTAATATTGGTTAGTTAATCCAATTATAAAATAATCCAATCTAAATTCTTTAAAAAAAAACTTACTTTTAAGCTTTTCAAAAAAATTAGGAAAAATTATAATTTTAATGAAATATTTACCACCAAGATTTCTATTCCAAACGTCTACGTAATTAATTAGGTAATTATTTTGCATGTCCACGACAATCCAGTTTCCTTGACCTGGTATATCATCTGTGTGCACACAACTTCCATGATCAACCTCTGGATCGCTATTTCCATCAACTGCTAGGTTAGCACCCCAGGAGTTCAATGTACTACTTTGTGTTGCTGGCTTTCCCAATAAAACATTTGTGTTTCCTTGCCCTATTAAATTATAATTTATTGTTATGTGTCAATAACGTATTTCTAGCTAAAAAATTGAGTTTTACCTTGTATTGTGAATAAAATCATCAACATCCAAATTATAATAAAAATTCCCATTTGATCAAATCATATTTTGTAATCCCAACTGTTTGTTTAAATTTATCAAATTACTTTTATTATCAAAACTTAAATAGTGTTTTTAAAAAAATTTTATATCAAATTGTTTCATTTATTAATTTAATAGTTTTAAATAAAAAATAAAGTAATTTTAGACATTTAAAATTTAAAAAACTTAAAACAATGGTTTTTATACAAAGCAAGTTTTAAATAACTAAAATCAATTCTTGATTTTTGTTTATGTGTAGTATCTATAAAAACTTTAAAGCGCATTTTGTTATGTAATAAGGATTTGCTGGTCATTTAATCGATAAACGTATAGAAGTCTTATGAAAAATAGAATAAAGATAGTAAACCTGTTTTTGATTGAATTTTAATTGTCTTTTTCAAGTAATAATTTATTAGATCTATTTAATAACAACTGAAGCAAAAAACGTTCATAAAAATGCTAAAAATACTAAATCAATTGTTTTTGTTTCATGCTTGAATAAACATTTTTTAGTTTCAGCTGCTTCAGTTTTATTACTTTAAATTAAATGTTAAGTTAAATCATGTTCGAACCCAACAGGGATTGTTTATACAACTGTGACCATAGTAATAATTCAGAATTGTTTATACAACTGTGACCATAGTAATAATTCAGAATTGTTTATACAACTGTGACCATAGTAATAATTCAGGATTGTTTATACAACTGTGACCATAGTAATAATTCAGGATTGTTTATACAACTGTGACCATAGTAATAATTCAGGATTGTTTATACAACTGTGACCATAGTAATAATTCAGGATTGTTTATACAACTGTGACCATAGTAATAATTCAGGATTGTTTATACAACTGTGACCATAGTAATAATTCAGGATTGTTTATACAACTGTGACCATAGTAATAATTCAGGATTGTTTATACAACTGTGACCATAGTAATAATTCAGGATTGTTTATACAACTGTGACCATAGTAATAATTCAGGATTGTTTATACAACTGTGACCATAGTAATAATTCAGGATTGTTTATACAACTGTGACCATAGTAATAATTCAGGATTGTTTATACAACTGTGACCATAGTAATAATTCAGGATTGTTTATACAACTGTGACCATAGTAATAATTCAGGATTGTTTATACAACTGTGACCATAGTAATAATTGTATACAGTTGATGTTTCAAAAGATTCTTTAGCCATTTTGTGCAAGGGTAGTATTCAGAAATAAAAGAATTATATTAAAGAATTTGACAAGTTGTTCAACTGTTTATATCTCAAAACCAAAATTGAATCTTGATCAACGTAGTAAATATTTCCAAAAACAACCGAAAAAATCAAAAGTATTAATAAAAATTAAAGTTTTATCCGGTTTTAAAAAATTTCACATTTGAATTTTTAATAGCATTTTCAATTTCATGGAT
Source organism: Erpobdella octoculata (assembly GCA_963978895.1). Lineage (NCBI taxonomy): Eukaryota > Metazoa > Annelida > Clitellata > Hirudinida > Erpobdellidae > Erpobdella > Erpobdella octoculata. Next base: position 22,612,869 of record OZ022246.1, read on the forward strand.
TACCCTTGACTTCAACAACCGCTGCTTTTTAACAAAAATAATTATTTTAATGCTAAATAAAAATAACATTACTATTAGAATATCCGACTAAAATTTGATTAACAGTCACGTCTTGTTTAACTCTGGAACAACTGCTGGAGTTGTTTTTGACCCCAGAAAATGTTTGAAGTGACGCTGTACAAAAAATAGACGTTCAAATAAATTATTTATTTTGAATTTAAAACAAACTATATGTAGCCGATATCAAAACTATATCATTAGTTTCGATATAGGCTACAACGTAGTAAAACTGTAGTAAAACAAATAGTTGTAAAAATAATGCGCCCGCAACGATTTTCGTTGTATATGAATTAGACACTGGTATAAATTATGTTACCATAATGTGACCAAGTTATTCAGAAATTCTTCCGGGCTCATAGGAATATTATTTTATAAATTTTTTAGGGCGCAAGAAAAACGTTGTTTTTTTAAATTATTTTTTATGATGTAGAAATGTTAAACTACATTGCAGTCTTTTTGCAAGCATTTGAAACAGTTCAACAAGTAAAGATAAAATTAAATGCTTTTATTTTGTTACTTTATCTGAGTCAACGAAATAAAATTTTTGAATCTTAAACAACTGTTACGCCCAATTTTGTACGTTTTATTTAATTTGTTATTATTAATTTTGTTTATTACAACAACACTAACTTTCATATAAAATTGATTTTGTTTAATTTTAATTGATTTAAGGTAGGCAGTCGCACAGTTAAAAATCGCATGAAGACGTACGAGTTTGAGTTGAACCGTTTATATCTCGATAATTCAGGCGTCTATACAGTTTTTAGTTACATCAGGAGACTCTTAAAAAATGCGGGCATTCAACAAGACCAATGAATACACTTGGCCACGCCTACTTATCTTATATTTGATCATCACAGACAAGAAAACCAATGAATACACTTGACCTAGATTTGATCACCACAGACAAACTAACTAACCAACAAACAGAGAGACGAGTGAAGTTAAATAAAAGCATTTAAAAACAGGTCATAATCTATCTATTTATATAAAATTATATAGCTGTGCGAAGTCTGGCTAAAACTCAAAAACCACCAAACAGATTTAATTGAATTTGGTACACTTAAGTAAAACATTTAGTAGGTGGTTTATATCAATTTTAGACAAAATTTATTAATCCGCTGATGTTTTATGGTTGTAACGTTTTAGTCAGCGGTTGTAAAGAAGAGTAATTCTTTTTTCTTCAAAATAAAAATACATATAAATTATTTTATAACTAAATTTTTAAAAAATTTTAACAGTTTTTTATCAGATTTAAATGCAAATATCAAATAAATTTGTTTGTTGTTTAGTTGCACCCTAGAATTTTTTTATCGAGCTCATTTCTCTCCGAAACCGTAGCTGTACTTTCTGTAGTTTATATTACTTTATATTTTATGTTTTGATTGCCAAAAGGTTATTTTTTAAATGCAGATAGTTTTGTTTTTATTAATTGCAATGCCGAGGAAAAGACGAGCTGACATTGAAATCGGTCAAAAAAATGAGTGGAGCGGGACCGGGAGAGCGGGCGGTATATATGTATCTATATATATAAAAATGAATGTTTGTATATATGTATATATGTATATATGTATATATGTATATATGTATATACTCATGTCCTTTATGCATTGCTACACCATTCATCCGATCGTAATGAAATTTTCACACAACCTTGAGAGTCAAGGGGAATCAAATATAGGGAAAAAAATTTTGAAATCCGTCACAAAATGAGCGGAGCGGAGCGGGTGAGCGAGCGGGAACTATATATGTATGTATGTGCGTATGTATATGTGTATGTATGTATGTGTATGTGCATGTATGTGTGTCTGTGTTTATGTATGTATGTATGTATGTATGTATGTATGTATGTATGTATGTATGTATGTATGTATGTATGTATGTATGTATGTATGTATGTATGTATGTATGTATGTATGTATGTATGTATGTATGTATGTATGTATGTATGTATGTATGTATGTATGTATGTATGTATGTATGTATGTATGTATGTATGTATGTATGTATGTATGTATGTATGTATGTATGTATGTATGTATGTATGTATGTATGTATGTATGTATGTATGTATGTATGTATGTATGTATGTATGTATGTATGTATGTATGTATGTATGTATGTATGTATGTATGTATGTATGTATGTATGTATGTATGTATGTATGTATGTATGTATGTATGTATGTATGTATGTATTTATGTATTTATGTATGTATGTATGTATGTATGTATGTATGTATGTATGTATGTATGTATGTATGTATGTATGTATGTATGTATGTATGTATGTATGTATGTATGTATGTATGTATGTATGTATGTATGTATGTATGTATGTATGTATGTATGTATGTATGTATGTAGAATCGGATCTAAGAAAAAAACAAAATATTACAATTGAAGAAACTTGACCCTTATTCATATTACTCGGTACAATTAATGTAGCTGTGTTTTCCAAGTATACAACACAACATGTTTTATTTCTTCACTGGAATACCTTGTGTATAAATTCTGAAGCTTAAACCTGACTATCTCACATCATCTCCTGTCAGAATAAAAAAAAACAAGATTGTACAACTGAAGAAACCTTACCTATTAATCGTATTACATAGCACACATTTTGTAATTGTGTTTTCCAAGTATATAACACAACATGTTTCATTTCTTAACTGGAGAATATATATATATATATATATATATATATATATATATATATATATATATATATATATATATATATATATATATATATATATATATATATATGTGTATGTATATGTATGTATATATATATATATATATATATATATATATATATATATATATATATATATATATATATATATATCAAACGTTAGATCTGGCTACCTCACAACAGAACTACAAACAATCACGCACCGGGGCGTTGCTATGTAGAAGTGCTTTTTAAAACTGTAAAAATGCAAGAATAAATTTCTAGGTAGTTTGACATGAAAACATTGAATTTAACACGTTTTGACAATTACTTGAAACTTAAATGTTTTGAATAATTTGAAACACGACAGGAAACATAGAGTTTCAATCCAAAAGCAGATAAGTTGGAAAAACAATTAAAAATCAGGAGACTGTCTTGATTGTGTAGTTTTTGTTTTTTTGTTTTGTTTATAATACTTTAAAGGTTGAAATTAAACTCGATTATTTGACGATTCTGTAAAGCCACTTAGGTAAACAAAGAAACAATTTTGTGCTCAAAAGAAGGTGCAAACAGTTCAAATGAAAAACATAAACAATTCATATAAAAACAAATTGTTTGACAAATGTGAATAAATAAAAAAAAGCAGGGTCATTGAAAATCAGTAAAACCTAAACTCTTATTTATATTACTTAACAATTTCTTGGTTGCATTCACATTTATACAAACAAGAAAAAAAGATTTTTTTTCTTATTACAGTCATTTTTATACATATATATTTTAAAGTCACTAATAAGGTTTTTATTATCTATAAATGTATGTTTTAGTATACAGAAAGCTTGATTAGTATTGTTCTTCTGATTTATACGCTAGTGCTGAATGGTTGTTGAAGACTGCAATATATATTAATTATAGAAAGCTCCAAAAGAAAGAATAAGGTTCTAACTTCAACAACTAAGGTCTCGGCAGTGTTAACAGCGAATGGCAATGTAATAGCAGCTAAATGGCGGAAACAATGAATTATTGAATGACATCAACGACCTCAAGAACGTTAAAACGTATTTAAACTACTAGACTGTTTTTTAATTATTGCAGTTAAATAAAATGCTTTGTATAATCCTGTTTATTTTTTTATAAAAAAATATTTTATGTCACAGATCTATTTTGTGTCACAGGCTTATTTCGTGTCAGAGACCTACTTTGTGTGACAGACCTATTTTGTGTCGAAGAATTATTTTGGGGAAATATTAAAAAAAATGTTCTAGTTAAAGACGGGGCCAACAGGAAAACAAATGTCATATATTTCAATCTTGGTCCGACTCGATATGCTACAAGAAACTTGGATACTTCTGTTTCGACTTTTGTGTTATATTTGGGAGTCTAGCTTGAAATATTGAAATCGACTAATAAAGAAGAGGTATCATGTTTAGAACACACTGGAAATCTTTGTAGAGTAGACGTGCAATATTTTCCAATAGCATGTCAAGATCTCATTTTACAAGCATATCACAAATATTGCTATTTGACGATCCAGCTAAACGTGGAAGACAAGCTAACTCCAATTTGTTATGTGTTTGATATGTGGGAATGAGCACTAGAAGATGCATTTTTCTCCTGTCTAATAATCACCTGCGATAAACAATTACGTTTTTTGGACGATACCATTCAAGCAATATATAGGTATCCACATTGGTTTTTATTATATAATAAAATAATATATAGGTATCCACATTGGTTTTTATTGTCCGGAAAAGGGTTAAGTAGCGGTTCTTATAAGTAGTATGCACGATCAAGCCAACGTAGATCAAGCGCACCCAAAATAAAAGAAAAATATAGCTCTAGATTACAACGTTAATAAAGGAGTTGTTGATATAGATTAAACTGTTGCTGTTTCTTTAAAATAACGTTCCCGTTGTTCAAGCTGTGTAAGACATAAAAACAAACAGGTGTTTGCAACAAGGATTTGTGATGAACAAAAATCATGCTAATATGTTACACAGCACATGTGCATTTGTTTTTCAGCTAAACGCTGCATGTTTTCTTTCAGTAGAACGAATTGAAAACGTGTGACAAACATTATGGCAAATATGAAAAAAAACTTTAAAACAAGTAAATTTATTGAAAAATCAATAAACATTCTGCAATTTAATGTGCGCCAAATAGAACACGACTGGCTCTAGTGAAAACAAAACGCAAAGTTTTAAACCTAACAAACAATGCACACGCACAAATTATAAATGAGAAAAAAGAAATTAGCAACCAAAAAACAATTAACAAAAGTTTTCAACAATTTACCGACAAATGATTTTGTTTGCATGTATTTAAATTGTGTATTGAAGAGAATCTGCATTTTTTAGATTTATAATAAAACATTTTGTCCTCAGCAACTTAAGCAGAACACTTACATAAAAGCATGTATAAGACAATACTTGATTAATTTTTTTATTTCATGTTTAAACAAGTTTTTTCAGTTTAAATTATTAATGACAAATTATGTTTGAAAGCAACTCACTGCTGCTAGGAATTCAAAAATTATAATCAGAAAATTTTCAAAAACATTATAATTTTTAAATTGAGTTATTGCTCACTGATCGCAGTATAATTAATCCCAAAAAACTAATCCTAGAAGACTTTTTTCTGTGTAAAACTAATTTGATGTATAACTTATTCTATATACAACTGGTCCTACAAACATCTGATTCTAAGACAACTTTAAAACATTAAAAGAAAAAGTTGGGGAAAAAATTTAAGAATGATTTTTTCACTCGAGTACGAGTACGAGTATCAAGTACTACATCTCTGGTACTCAGTACTGAGTGGAAGAACGAGTACGAGTACCAAGGCTTCGAGAACATGTCCGAGTACTAGTACAAGTACCAAGTACTACATCTCTGGTACTCAGTACTGAGTGGAAGAACGAGTACGAGTACCAAGGCTTCGAGAACATGTCCGAGTACTAATACAAGTACCAAGTACTACATCTCTGGTAACAATAACGTACTTTTAAACACTATTTCTAGCCATTTTCAGGCTTTCGACATTATACCGGTACCGAACCGGTAGTACTGGTTTTTGGCCCAGAAATACAGGTATCAGTACAGGCAAAAATACCATAACGGCACAGCCCTACTCAAAATCTAATTTTACAAAATATTTTAAACACGTTAAATAACTTATTGAATTTGTGAAACCCAATTTACAGAAACTGAATAGATAGAAATGTTATCAAATTTGACAATGTTTAACGTGGCGTTAGACGCTAGACTTCCAGGCCCCGAATCATTTATCTAACATTTTGCAGAACATCCAAATACAGTTTATAAGTGCGTTTGATAATTACCAAAACTATTCGCTGACCATTCCACTTAAGCAAAAAAAGTTCAGTTTTATAAAACTGCTTTCAGTTTTCAAGTAAATTTATTTGATTTGAATTATAAATTATAACGTACCACAAACCCGTTTTATCAAGTGCAGAACCAATGCTAAATGCTTATTTTCAGTAACTGAGGTTGTATTTTGTTTTCTGGAAATATCTCACAGGACATCACCAGACCATAATGAACTTCACCGCAAACTTCACCGGACATCGGCAAACTTTATCTGACATTGGCAAACTACACCCGATATTGACAAATTTCACCGGACCCCAATGGACATCACCGGATCTCACCGGACATCGCCGGCATTCAACAAGTCTTACTTATCTTCACCTAATTTTAACAAGCCATGCAGAATTTTACCGGATTTCACGATATCTGTTGCAAATTTTTCAATTAAATAAGTTTTACTATAAAGTTTTGAAAAAATTTTTGTTCGGGTTACAGACACATCGGGGGGTTGGATTATTTTTTAATTGTTTAAGCAAGGTCAACCTTTCTGTTAAATTGTATGCGGATTAGTCACGTGGTTGAAGATTTGAAGAGCAAAACACTCGTACATTTCAGATATTAAACTTTTTCATCAATGTCAATAAAAAAATTAACTACAAATAATATATATATAAATACTCACATTACAAAACTAAAAAATCTAAATGTAATTATGTCATATTCTCCAAGAAAAAAAATATCAATGATGAAGTTTTCGAATAAAGTTTGGTCACATGCTAGGTTAAATGAAGACCTAAGTTATTGCTTGTCAGAAGCATATTCTCATCAAAACATCTTATATGTAGACCTTCAACCAAACATTTCAGTTTGCATCATTAACATATGCTGATAATTGGTTAACATATGCTGATGGAGCATCATGGAGGATGCAAGTTTTACTTCATGAATTTATTTTCTCAACACTAACAGATCGACATTGAAGAATAGAAAAACATTTAATTATGCATTCCTGTACATTTTGACATTGTGTCGCAACAATTGCAAAGTTGTCCAGTTTATTGTTTTTCTTGATTTTCCAAACTGTATCTAAAGGATTTTTTGTTAAAAATTAAATTTAAAATAAAAACATACATTTTAAAAACAACAATGATTTTATTTTTGCTTATGACAAAGATAAAGGTCATGCTATTAGGAAACCACTTCCTGTAATACACTTTAGCAGCACCGGGAACGGCTCGTGCATATGGGATCACACAGTGTTACTTGCCACCAAAACGTGTATCCGAAACTGGGATGTGCTGAAACCTATTACCCCCAGTCGCGAAACTCGAACTCATTTATCGACCACTGTAAGATGAAAAGCTGATTTGGCTTGAGCAGTTTGAGTGAATTCCTTGCTCAAAGGAATAACGCCTCGCCGCAACTGAGATTTGAACCCACGGTGGCAGGAAGATAGCATAACTGCTTTCATCACTGTGCTACAGCGCCTCACAAATCAATTATTTTATTTTATTCCTGTTCATTTTTTCCTTTTCTTTCTTTTTTCATTTCTTCATCTTTTAACCCTTTCTAGTTTTTTCCAGACTAGTTATCAAAACCAGTAAAACAAAGACCAAGATGTTGATGCAAAAGACCAAAATAAAAATTAACATATTGATACCCATGACCATGATCAAGTCCAATGTCTGTCAAAACAAAACCAAATTCAAAACAGGAATGCAAAAGAAAGCGTTTTATAAAAAAGTGTTTTTTTTTTAAATTGAGTTTTGAAGTTTAAGTGCTACACAGCAAATACGTTTTGGTAATCATCATTCGATGGAAAGCCTCCTCTTAGTGACTATCATTGAAGCATATTGGGGGAGGTATTTGTTATATATTTTATTATTTTTTATTTTTAAGTGTTTAAAAAATTTTTAATACACAAATATTTAAACAAGAATTTTTCATTTAAATTTTCTTATCTAAAACGGAATAACGTCACCCATCGAAGTTTTAACTGAACTCGACGTTGTTTAACTTCGTTGATCGGACGAGACGCAGTGTTTTTAAAAATAACATTTGAGCTGAAATAACAGAAAAACAAAAAAACAAACAACATTGCAAGTTAATATAAGCGTTATAATAATAAAATGGTTAATAAAAATATCAGTTATTACTTTCATATATACAAAATTACAATAAATTATGAAAAAATTATGTTATCAGAGAGATTTGTAAACTAAATAATAAGAAGAAATAAACTTAATTAATGAAAAAAGATATTTTAACTTTTGCGAAACTAAACAATTTTTTTAAAATTTGGTTTAAAAAATAAAAATAAAAAAACCTTGAACAGGAAAAGCTTCAATTTCACAAACAGTAAAACCTCCTTGTCCATTATAAGGTTGTTGAGCAATAAGGTATCTGTAAGCAGGAATGCCAGTGTCACAGTATACTCTGTGACGAGCACTTGGTTGTGCTGGGCTTGGATACTGACCACACAATGGATAACTGCCTCTGATTATATTTGATCCATTTAGAAAATAATTTTGGTTCGTTAACCCAATTATAAAATAATCCAATCTAATTGCTGGAAACAAAATTTAGATTTAGGTTTTTCAAAAAAAATAAAAAAAATTATTATTTTATAAAAATATTTACCAAGGTTATTTCTATTCCAAACGTCGACGTAATTAATTAAGTAATTATTTTGCATGTCCACGACAATCCAGTTTCCTTGACCTGGCATATCATTTATATGTGCACAACTTCCATGATAAACATCTGGATCATGGTTTCCATCAACTGCCAGGTTTGCACCCAATGAGTTCAATATACTACTTTGTTTTGCTGGCTTTCCCATTAAAATATTGGTGCTTCCTTGCCCTTATAAATTATAATTACAGCTGACAGGTCATAATTATTAATAAAATTGTTTCTAATGTAAAGTTGATCTTACCTTTAATTGCAGAGAAATGCATTAAAATCCAAACTATAATGATAGACTCCATTTTTTTTCAAATTATAAGTTATTTTAGCTGGTTTTTTAACTGTCTTACAGTTTCATTGTTAGACAAACCTGAATATTTTGTACCAGTTATTTTTATTATTGGTGCTTTATTAAAATTGTTATAAGTTTGTAGATATTTTATTATCAAATGCGTTTTGTAAAATACAAATAAATCTAAATTTATATCAAATAAATAAATAGTTAATTATACACTTAAAAATTCATATTTTAAACCAATGACTTTTTAAATGTTATAGTTCACATAACTTAGCTTGTTTTGTATTGCCAAAAACTTCAAATGCTGGTCAAACTTATCAAAATCTTATTAATTTTTCAATTATATATTAGTCAACGACGTGAATAATTTAAAGAATAAAAAGTTAAACCTGAGTTTAAAAAACAGCAGCTTATAGTACAAGTCACGCATTTTTGTTTTTAAAATAAACACTACAGAGAGTTTTTTAGATGAACGTCAAATTTGGAAAAAAATTTAAAACAAATTAATTTCTTGAAAAATCAATAAGCAATGTGCAATTTATTGTGCGACTCTAATAAAAACCAAACTTAACACAAATGGTAAATATAATAAATAAATTTTAAAACTTAACAAACAATGCAAACTGCATACAATAGATGACAAAATTGAAATTCTCAACCGAAAATCAGCCAACAAAAATTTTCAAACCTCATCGAAAATATTTAAATAAACAACGTGATTGATTTATTTATTGTTGTTAAATTAACGACAACAATTTTTTTTTTGCTTAATGGGAACCAAGATCAATCAGATTTATTTTAGCAAATAATTTACAACAAAACATGCAAAAAATGATTGTTATTTTTCAATTGTTTATGCCAATTCGTGTTTAAATACAATTGAAATTTTTTGCACAATATGTGCTGCTAGGGATTTTAAAATTCAAAATAAAAAAATTTTAAATTTCTATTGCTTTGAAATCTTTAAACAAATTTTTTCTTCAATTTTTTTCTTTTTTCCTTTATGTTTTATGAAAAAGTGTAAAATTTTTTACTGAGTTTAGTTTTTTTCTTATAACTTTAAGACAGTTCAATTATTGTTTAAATAAACTTCAACGATTCCCGCTTCTTCAACATCCATTGCTGTTTTACTCAGCTAAATATTTTTAAGCGAACCAAAAACGGCAGTAAAACACTGTTTGAGCTGTGATCACCATCAGTCATCATGTCTTCAAGCTATCAAATAAAATTTTAATCATACCGGCACTATAAACAAATTTTTATAAACTCAAGTTTTTAATATTGTAGACAAGTGAACTTTATTCAAAAACCTTTCTAACAATTAACAATTTACTTTTTTATTACAAACTTTTATTTAGGTTACAATCTCTGTTTATGAGTGTGGCTTTCTTTGTATGCAAATCTTGCAAGTGAAATTTAACCAGTTTTTTTACTTTCTAGGAAACTGAAATTTTCAGCATAGCTTTATATTGGATGGCAATACAGAATTCAATTAGAAAAAAAACGTAATTTGAACATCTTTTGTATACATACACACAGACACACATACACACATTGAGTTTATTTGAAATCAAAGTTTGTGTTAAAAACTCGTTTTTTTTTCTTTACTTGTTTTTAAATAAACTTTAAAGATTCCCGACTTTCCAGCATTCACTGCAACTTTCATTAAACTCATTATTTTAAGCAAATCGAAATACCAACGCTTTTAAATTATTTTCAAATACAATTCAACGTGATTTGTGCCAGAAACATTATCATGATCATCATCACCTTGATTATTGCCAATGGAGCTCCTCGGCGGTCGAAACATCAGATTTGTCAGCAAGTCTGCAAGCCTGTAGAAATGTCATCCTTCACAACGTCCAGACATTTTTCCGCGGTCTTGCTTGGCCTGTTACCATAAAACCAGCCGTTGAAAACATTCACTGGAATCCTTTTTACATTCATACTCTTAATATGACCTAAGTAAGAAAGCAATCTCCGTTGGATTTTTCTTCAATAACTTCATTTGATCTTCAGCGCTGAGTTTATTTTTTTATTTCTCCATTTATCTTTAAAGCTGACACCCCAAATTTTTTTCCAAAACAGGAATTTTAAAAACGCGCATTCTAGATTCATCTGTTTGTTTTCATTGCTCATGTTGTTGAGTTGTGTAGAAGCACTGAAATCAGTGTTTCATGCACTTAAACTTTGGTCATCAAGCTGATGTTTCTACGTTTTTTAAAATGTTTTGTGCGAGTTGGCAGCTCCTGATGCCAAACGTCTCTTGCCTTCAACCTCACGTTTTGCCTCTTGAAAAATCAATCCGCCTAAATAATTTAAATTGATCAACTTGCTTTAAAACTGTTCCACCGACAATGTTGAAAGACAATAATAAAATTATATATGTGACAATTACATGTCACCATTTTGTAAAGCACATTTTAATTGTAATAAACAAACGTTGTTTATTTTATTGAGAAACTATTGTTATAAATTGTCTATTTGATAAAGCCCTGCATTATTTCAATTTTTTTTCTTTAAAAATCAAAGAAGTAATTTATTCCTGGAGACGCACAACGTTTGTTGGCTGGTGTCTTGCAGAAATAACAGGTATTCTATAGAAACACAGCAATAAGCAAACCACCATTAAAACAAGAAAAGACAACAAACATAGGCGTAAAGTTAATATAATGCCGAATGGCAAGCACATAACAATGAAGAACAAAATTAAAATTACAAAACAATTAAACCAATAGTTTTGGCTCATTTAAAATTGCTGAGACCAACGACATAAAACCTTTTTTCTGGTTGTTGAGATATTGTTTTTTTAGAAAAAAAACAATTAATTAGATTGTTTTGTTCTATGTTTGAACAGACATTTTTGCAGTTTCAGTTGCTTAATCACTTTAGTTGCTTAGGCTTATCGTGTTTTAACACATCTGAAATTGTTTATACTGTGGCCTAGGTACATTAAGATTCGTATAAGATTGAGTGTTGCTAAAAATTGTTAGACTTCTCCACGCAGCTATTGATCCTCAAAGACAAAAAAATCACTATTGCAGATAAGACTAGCGTGTGCGGTGTTTATGGCAAGGCTGACAGTCCCACATATTGGTCGCTAACTCCACAAGCGCACATTGGACTTTAACCCTTAACCGAAGTTGGTACCCATATTTCGGCCACTTAAAGCTGAACCGCTGAATTATCGTGAGTACACGTGTGTTGGCTTTTTGCTCAAGAAATTACGTGCCCGGACCGGGAATCGAACCCGGGCCCTCGACTCTCAAGGCCGGTGTCTAAACCACTAGACCAACACGTCTCATCAGCTATTGATCCTCAAGGACAACAAAATCACTATGGATAAAAAATTAATATAAAACGAATTAAACAACTTTTAAGATAAACATACTGTAATTTTGTTACATGAAAAATAAAAATGTCAACATTTTTTATTAAAATGTCAACAGTTTTTATTAAAATGTGTTTACGGACGGACGCTGGTGGTATAGCAGTAAGGCATCAGCCTATATTCCTAAGAATCTCCGGTTTCATTCTTGCCAGCGTTTGCAAGTAGTGTAGGTATGCGCCTGTAAATGGCTGCTTCTGGTTGTTCTGAGAAATGGGTTTACGAGTGATTTGTTGCCTAAATTTCTAAGGACTAAGGCCACGTTAAAAATTATAACTTCAAACAAATCAAACTTTCAAGCTTACAAAAAAAAACTAAATCTTGACACCAAGACTAAATTTTGATCAGTGTTCAGAAAGTTTTAAAAACATTAAAAACCAAAATTGCCACAAATTGTTTTTAATTGAAGTATTTTTGCCACTTAAATTATACAGTGTTCTTCTAAAAAAAAATTTAAATCTCAGTATCGCCAAGTCTGCAGCATTTTACTACACTCAAAGTTTTCAAGTAAACGAAAATTGGCTTCAAGACAATTTAAACTTAAGATACATTTATTATTCACGTTTTTTTATTAGATTGAAAAATTAAATGTAGCGTGGAATCATTGGTCAACAAATTTTAACAAAAAAGGTTAGATCAGTTAAATGTAGTTCTTCAACCAAACATTCCAGTTTGTATCATTAACAAGTGCAGATTGATTAACATATGCTGATGGAGCATCGTGGAGGATGCAAGTTTTACTTCTTGAATTTATTTTCTCAACACTGACAGATCGACATTGAAGAATAGAAAAACATTTAATTATGCATTCTTGTTCACTACGACATTTTGTTGCAACAATTGTGTTGTTGGCCAGTTTGTTGTTTTTCCTTATCATCCAAAGTGTATCTAAAGTAGTTTTCGATAAAGAATAAATTTAAAAAAAACTAAGGAATACAATTTTAACGTTTTAAAGAATTAATATTGAAATTAAAATTAAAATATAAAAAGGATAAGAAAACAGAATCATAATTTCCCAGCATCAATAATTCACTCAATCAATTAAACACACACTTACGAAAGCACAGGTAGATGACCGGGTTAAATATCATTAAGCATCGTATTCAGGTTCACATACACATACATACACAGAGGTTGTGAAAAATGAAGCAAAATGGAATGTGAAACTTGAACAACGTACTTTTTAAGTAAAAATCTCTATTACTATTCACTTTGCGTGGTTGTATTATTTAAAATAAAAATATTATTTATTCTCATTTATTATTATCAAATTTATTCAAGAATGTTTCAGTAAGACAATAATTGCTCCCTCAAATTTTTCTTGGTTCCAAGATAGACATGTGTGTCTGTCAATATGCGTGTAGAGGCTTACCTGCTGGTTATTGTAAAGATAATCATATGAGTATGTGGGTATGCATGTAAAGACTTACCTGTCTGTTATGGTGATGATAAACGCGTGTCTATGCAGTTATGCGAGTGGAAGCTTACCTGTTGATTATATTTAAAAAAATTAACATGGCCTAGAAGTCATCCGACTAACGTCACGTTAAAGATTGTGGCCTAGAAGTCATCCGACTAACGCCACGTTAAAGATAGTCAAAATGAATTGCATTGAATGTGTGTATGTGTGTATGTGTGTATGCGAGTTTGCGTGAGGAAATTTACCTGTTTATTATTGGGTTGTAAATAGACGGCATGTGTAAATATTTTAATGCTTTAATTGGGTTGTTGTTTTTGTAGCTTTAGTTGAGTTGCTGAAATGGAGGTCAATAAATATTTAGATGAAGTTGAATTTGTTTGATTAAAACAATTATCAACCGTATTTGAGAGATAATGTTATTAACTGTATGTGTTTATGAGTGCATGTGCAGTGTACAAACGTGCTAGTTGTGTGTGTGCACGCCTGCAAACATATACCATACAATTCTCCATGTTTTTCAATCATCTATAATATCTATATTTGATTATTTTCAATTATGTCGTCAGATACTTAAGAACAGAAACGCTAGTGCCAATCAGAAAATCAAAATCTAATAACAAATAGTTGAACTAACTTAGGAACTTTAAAAGTTTTTTTTTAAACACCTGGTCTCTAAATAAAATAAAAAAAACAAACAAAATGTAACCTTGTACAGCAAAAGCTTCAATTTCACAAATGGTAAACCACCCTGCTCCATTATAAGGTTGTTGAGCAATAAGATATCTGTAAGCAGGAATGCCAGTATCACAGTATACTCTGTGACGAACACTTGGTTGTGTTATGCTTGGATATTGACCGCACAATGGATAACTGCCTCTGATTATATTGGAACCACTTGGAAAATAATTTTGATTGGTGACCCCAATTATAAAATAATGAAATCTAATTTCTGGAAAACATTGGTTTTGTTTTGTTTTAATATAATAAAATTTTTACCATTCTATAAATATGTTAATTCGATAAAAGTTTCTTACGGTTACTGTCCCTATTCCACACATCAACATAGTTAATGGTATATTCAATCAGCATATCTACGACAAACCAGTTTCCAAGAGTTGGCCTATCATTTATATGTGCACAACTTCCATGTTCAAGAATAGGATCATAATTGCCATCAACTGCCAAGCCAGCACTGTATGACCACAATGTACTACTTTGTGTTGTTGGCTTTTTCAATAGAACATTGGTTCTTCCGTGTCCTTAAAAATTAAAAGAACAAATTGTCGTTTGACGATAATTAATTTTTAATTTTAAAAATTGCTTACCTTGTGTTGATATTAAAATTAAAAATATCCCAATTATCGTATAGAACTGCCTTTTTTTGAGTTTCATTTTTATATTGCTGCCAAAAATTTAGATTTTAAATATTCAATTTAACTTAAATATTTTGCACGTTCTTCTTTTAATATTGAAGAGTTTATGTAATTTTCTACACTTTTCAGGTTTTGCTATTTCAACAAAAAACAATAACAAAAATAGTTTATTTGTTGAAAATTTAAATGAGTTTGTGCATATTTATAGCTGAAAATTATTTCAATCAATAAATTTAAGAACTCGATTTTTGGACGCACCACCGATTCATTCAAGCAAAGTGTGTGTCGGCATGAAATTATTTTGTTTCCAAGAAACGTTGCAGACAGCTTAATCGATGAATGGGCAAAACTCACATAAAAAATGACAAATGTGATTTGTACATGCAGGAACATCAAGTTGTAGAGAAACCTAACCCTTATTCATATTACTCGACAATTTTCATCATTCGTTGATTGTTGACGTTCTTGTTTACACAATTGAAACTGTTTTCCCAATTTCCTACATTCTTATACCTGTACACTTTTGAACAGTCACTGGCAGTGGCGTAGCCACTATCAAAGAGTATGGAAGTTCTCGGGGCAAGCCTAAAATACATAGGCGTAGGGAAAGTTTATGCGGTTGTGGGGCAAGGCTGGCGTCTGTCCAAAAAAAATTGAAATCCAATTATCCAATTTAAAAAATCTTCATTTTTTTCTAAAAAATAACTTCATAACCGAGAATAGTCGTGGATACTTTTCCCAGAAAAGTTTTAAACCCTCTCTTTATTTTTCCTCCACTTACCCAAAAAAATTATTTAACCACTCAATCTGGGAAGGTTTTTCACCTCCTACCCCCGTTTGTACGCCTATGCTAAAATATACTGAGGTTCATCATACGGTCAGCACTTAAATTTTAAAATACAATTTAACCTAACTGACTGGCGTTTGAAACATCATCATCTTGGCCATTGCGACTCAATAGAGCGACTCGGTTGCCCAAACACCAGATTTGTCCGCTGCTTTCAATGTTCAGCAAGTTTTGCAAGCATTTAGAAGTGTGACATCTTTTTTTATACAACCCTTCTCCAAAATTTCCGTGCTCTTCTCCTCGGCCTGTCCCAAAAAAATCAACTGTTGAGCATTTTTACTGGAATCTTCTCTGCCTTTATTCTGTTAAGTAAAAAAGTCGTCTTCGTCAAATTTTCTCTACAACGTCACCCTTAGTCTTCAGCTCTGATTTTTACAAGGCTTATATTAACCTGTTTGCTGTTTGTTTCATGGATTATTGTAAAACTTGTTTAAGACGATTCTAATGGTTGTAAGAAGTTGACTTTTTGCATGCAGGTGTATATCCGGTGACAATATACATTTATCAATTTTCAGATTTAAAAAAATTAAAAAAAAAGATTTAAACCTAAAAAACAAATAAGTAGGAAATATTTTAACCACTGGCTAAAAGTGAAACGTTTGCACGTGCAGAATGGGAAGTTAGAAAAAAATTAAGTTATAATAAATACAATACACTTAAACAAATAAATTTGATAGAAAATATGATGTCTTGGTTAATCGAATACAAGATTCGTTCAACACTAAATACAAAAATCAGAGTGATTAAATAAGGCTTATATAATTTCAATACAAACATTTCGAAAACGGTCTGAAGTAATTTTTTAAATTTTTCATGTTTCTGAGTAAAATAAAAGTACAGAGAGTATCAAGCTGACGTCTTAAGACTTTCAAATTATTTTGATAAGTGGGTTTGATGCATCTGTTGCCAACTTTTTATCTCAAGCTCAGTATTTCGGTTTTGCTTAAAATATTCAATTGTTCTATTTGTTTTAAAACTGCTCCACATATGTATTTCTGTTTTGCTGGAACTAATTCGAAATCCAAAACTTAAATTTTTCGTGTATAGCTGATTAATCTGTGGTTGTAGATCATGCTGATCATTTTATAAAAACGTCATGTCGTCTGCAGAACGGATATTATATAATCTGTAGCCAGATACAAAAATTCCTGTTATGTCCAATCCAGCAAGAGCCATAACTAACTCAAGCATAATGTTGAACAACAGTGATGAAAGTACGCAGACCTACAGAACTTCCATCAGCGTCTCAAACCAGTTTGACATTTCATCATTGCCAGAAACAGGTTTTTATAAGTTCAAGTATACGATAGTGTTTACAATTAAATTTTATTCAAATCAGTCTCCAACTAAAAAATTTAAACGGGTGTTTCAAAATTGTGCAACAAAATAATATGTGTTTTTTTTTTTAATTTTTCTAACTATTATAATTACAACATTTGGATCTTTATCCTTTAACAAGCTAACATTATCTTTTTAGATGTAGATCTTCAACCAAACATTCCAGTTTGCATCATTAACATATGCTGGTTGGTTAACATATGCTGATGGAGCATCGTGGAGGATGCAAATTTTACTTCTTGAATTTATTTTCTCAACACTGACAGATCGACATTGAACAAGTTGGTAACATTTAGTTACGCATTCCTGTTCACTTTGACATTTGGTTGAAACTATTGTGTGGTTGGCCAGTTTGTAGTTTTGCTTTTGTTTCCAAATTGTATCTGCAAAGTGTTGTTAAAACAGTTTTAAATAAAGACATCAATAAATATTTTCACAAATAAAAAATTACAATAACTTATAAAAACAATATTCTACAAAATATTTTTAAAATAGATGATAATGAGTAAAAACGTTTTAATTTGTGAGAAAAATGATTTTCCAAATTTGCCAAAACCTAAAAATGTGTCTAAAAATTGATTTGAAAAATCAAAATAACCTTGAACAGGAAAAGCTTCTATTTCACAAATAGTAAAAGCTCCTACTCCATTATAAGGTTGTTGAGCAATAAGATATCTGTAAGCAGAAATGCCAGTATCACAGTATAATCTGTGACGAACACTTGGTTGTGCTGGACTTGGATACTGACCACACAATGGATAACTGCCTCTGATAATATTTGATCCATTAGTGAAATAATTTTGATCAGTTAGTCCAATTACAAAATAATCCATCCTATTTTCTGGAAAGAAAACTTCGTTTCAAGTTTTTCAAAAACCACTAAGAAAAAATTTATAATTTTATAAAAATATTTACCAAGGTAATTTCTATTCCAAACGTCTACGTAATTAATTTTATAACTATTTTGCATGTCCACGACAATCCAGTTTCCTTGACCTGATAGATCATTTATATGCGCACAACTTCCATGATTAATCTCTGGATCACGATTTCCATCAACTGCCAGGTTAGCACCCCATGAGTTAACTGTACTATTTTGTTTTGCCGGCTTTTTCAATAAAACATTGGTGACTCTTTGCCCTTATATATCAGAACTTATTGTTATAAGTCAATAACATATTACTAGCTAAAAAAAATTGAGCTTTACCTTGTATTGTAAATGAAATCATCAACATCCAAGTTATAATAACAATTTCCCGAGCAATTTCCATTTCATCAAATCCTAATTTCTAATCCTAACTGGTTGTTTAAATTTTTAAAGTTACGTTTATTAGCAAAACTTAAATATTTTTCAAAATGGATAACTGACAAAATCAAAAACAGCAAAGCAAAAATTGTAGCCATATTTTCTGTATCATTCAACATAATAAATATTATGACTGACGGTTGAAAACCTATTTTTTAACAATTGAGTTGAACTCATAGAAAAAAAAACTTTGATTTATTTCTTGAAAATTCGTTGTTAGCAAGTAAAGCAGAAAACGTATGACAATGAATGGTGAAGATGAAATTTGACTAATTGTTTTGTTTCCTGTTTGAACAGACATTTATCCAGTGTCAGTTGCTTAATCGATTTGGTTGCTTAGTTTTATCGTGTTTAAACACAACCGAGATTGTTTACACTATGGTAAAGGTAATGTTAGTATTAGATTGAATGTTGCTAGGGATTGCTAGTTTTTTCACGCAGCCAGGGTATAGCTCAAAAACCAAAAAAGTCACAACTGAGAAAACAAATTTGAGCAAGCAATTCAACAAACTTTTTGGAAAAACATCATCTGACATCACATCATGAAAATTTACAAATCTAGTAGCTTTGATTAAATCGTGTCTACGTTTACAATCAAAAATAAATAAATTTTGACACCAAGATTTAATTTTGATCAAAGTTCAGAAAGGTTCTAAAAAAAGTAAAACCAGAACGGCCAAAAACATCTTCTGTAAAAAAAAGTTATCTTTTCAACTTTAAAACATTTAAACTTCAGTAATCGCGTTTTTTGAATAGAAAGATGAAAAAAAATCTAGTAGGGATTAGACTCATCACTAAACAGATGATATTTTTATTTTTATTTTGACATTAGTCTGTAAAACAAAAACGTTTTAAAACCTACATATGTAATGTATACAAAATTAAAAATGATGAAGTAAAAACACGTGCTAAGGGGAAAACAATAAAGCAGATGTCGAGTCTCTTCCTCAAATTTGATTGTTATGGTTTCATTTTCTACATTTTAGAGTAATTTTCTACAAAATCTAAGCAAAAGATTGTTAAATGTAGACCTTCAACCAAGCATTCCAGTTTTGGTCATTAACAATGGCTGATTGATTAACATATGCTGATGGAGCATCGTGGAGGATGCAAGTTTTATTTCTTGAATTTATTTTCTTAACACTGACAGATCGACATTGAATAAGACGAAAACATTTGGTTAGGCATTCCAGTTCACTTCGACATTTTGTTGCAACAATTGTGTTGTTGGTCAGCTTGTTGCTTTGTCTTATTTTCCAAATTGTATCTGAAAGAAACACATTTTATGAAAAACTAACAAACAAAACTTTAACAATTTAAAGGTTGTTATAAATAACAAAAAAAACAATAATAAAATACTATTGTGTTATGATTAATAACGTCATACACGTAGTGAACCAATTATTTCAATTCATTTATTTTCTGGGGTTGTATGTATATGTATGTATATATATATATGTATATATAAGCCAGTTTCCTATTTTGTAACCTCAGGAGCTAGTTAAGTTAAGCTAGAGAGTAGAATTAGTCGGTTCGTGAAATCTAGATTTAGATTTTTAGAGAATAGACTCTGTAGTTAAACAAGTTGAAAAAAGTTATCTAATAGAATCAAAAGAGTTGTCAGAATTAAGAGATTTCTGAAACCTGAGATATAATTAGATTGAGTCAGCGCGAAAGAAGTACTAAGCCGAATTATAATTCGAGAAATATTGTGCTATAAATAACTTCA
Organism: Erpobdella octoculata; assembly: GCA_963978895.1. Lineage (NCBI taxonomy): Eukaryota > Metazoa > Annelida > Clitellata > Hirudinida > Erpobdellidae > Erpobdella > Erpobdella octoculata. Next base: position 22,633,318 of record OZ022246.1, read on the forward strand.
AGCTTCAACGTTACGAATCGCTAGAAAGCATATTTGTCTACGTTTACAATTGGGCAACTGCTCTACCACGACTTTTACGGAATCATATCTACATGACCACCTGATCAAACTTTGAGATGTAAGTATTTGTGACATTTTTTCACCGTCGAACGTAACGCTATGTGAACCAGCGTGTCTTTTAGGGCTAGCTTCCAGAAAGTTGTACAGAATTTTAATAGCACCTAAAGCTTTGCAGAATGGTTCGACTTGTTACTGTATCTTGTTTTGCTAGATTTAACAGGTGTCAGAATTTTCGCCCGATACTGGGGGGCTACAACCCCCCCCCCTTCCCGCCCCCCGGCTCGTACGCTACTGCTCCTCCGCTCCTGGTCGCTTTTCTGTTCCCACTTGCTTTCCCGTTCACGGACGCTTTCCCGTTCCCGGTCGCTTTTCCTTTCCCGGTCGCTTTTCCTTTCCCGTTCTTAATTTATAAGATAAAGTCAAAAATATATAAACGCATACCTACATTTACGTTAATGTATATAGATCATAAAATTTTAAAACCTTGAACAGCAAAAGCTTCAATTTCACATATAGTAAACATTCCTGGTCCATTATAAGGTTGTTGAGCAATAAGATATCTATAAGCAGGAATGCCAGTATCACAGTATACTCTGTGACTAGCATTTAATTGTGCTGGGCTTGGATACTGACCACACAATGGATAACTGCCTCTGATGACATTTGATCCACTTGGAAAATAATTTTGATTGGTAAGTCCAATTATAAAATAATCGAATCTCTCACCTGAAGAAAATAAATTATTTTAAATTTTTCAAATACAAATTAAAACTGAATTATTGTAGAGAAAGTTAAATATGACAAGACACTCCTCACCAAAGCTATCTCTACACCAAACGTCCACGTAATTGATTGAGTATTTAATCTGCATGTCCACGACAAGCCAGTTTCCTAGTGTAGGTGCATCATATATATGTGCACAACTCCTATGTTCAAGAAAAGGGTCATAATTCCCATCAACCGCCAAACTAGCACCATAAGACCACAATGTACTACTCTGTGTTGCTGGTTTTCTTAATAAAACATTGGTGTTTCCTGTTCCTAATAAATTAACAACTATTGTTTCTTATTATTAATTAATTTTTAGCTAAAACGTCTTGCTTACCTGGTGATGCTAATGAAAACAAAAATATCCAAATTATCATGGAAAACTCTATTTTTTTTAATTTCATTTTTTTTATATTTCCACCATTTACTTAGGTTTTTGGCATCTAGCATAACGTAAACATTTAACAGGTGCTTTTTATATAGGTACCCACTTAAAACTTTTCTGAAATTTTGATAACTGTAAAGTTTAGTTTATTTTTATTTTTAGTTTAGAAACGTCTATATTATTACAGCTGAAAATTATTTTAATAAGTAATAGTTGATAATAATAATAATAATAATAAATACGTAATAACTCACAGCCTAACTTTCCGATCTGGGACTGGTTTTTTAAGCTGAGTAGGTAAGCAATAAATCTCTTTTTCTAGGAATCGTTGAAGAGTTTATTCGCTGAACGAGAAAAATTCACATTAAAAAATTATGATAAATGTGAATAGCTCATGCATGGTCATTGAAAATCAAAGAAACCTAACCCTTATTTGTGTTACTCGACAATTTTCATGGTTCTTCGGCAAAGCAGATACACACCATTTCGTGGAAAAACAAAACCTCATTCAGCAATTGCATCATGCAAACGCCTTGCCCTTTCAATTTGCTTAGAGTACGGAGTAACAGTTGCCATAAAGTGCCAAGAAATTCGAATAACAAGCAGGGGCGCAGCCAGAAACTTCTTCGGGAAACTGATTAGTTAGGAGAAATTTTAGACCCACAAAAGTCAAGGCCTAACGATAATTAGTAATAAAAAACCATAGGACATTTAATTTGTAACATTTTCGATAACTTATTAAATATTTAATTGTTAGCTCAAATATTTCTCCAAATACACGGGCACAAACGTCACATCAACATCAACATAGGCAAGCTTTCGGGGGGCCCGTGCCCCTCACCCCCAACCCGTAGGTGCGCCTAGCCTACGATGACAAGGAATGTTATGATAACTATCTTGACTTTCTGGCCCTTACTGAAACTTGCAATGACCTGCTCTCTCGTCTTCTCCAACATTATCTCATTCCTCAAAATCACTCATTTTTGTAGGTTTCTAGGAGTATTATGCTATAAATATAGTCAAACAATAATGCTCTTTATTTTTTTAGGTTTATTTTTAAAGACATAAAATGAGACGAGTGTTAGATTTTTTAGGTATTTTAAGGACATTATAAAGGATATCTGGAAAATTTATAAAAAAAAGCAGTGGCGTTAATAAGAAAGGGACTTTTTTAAATGACAATTATATGAACATGATTAAATTGTTTTTTGAACATAATCATCATTATTTATTTATTTATTTCATGATGCGAGCGCTTGGAAACCGATCAACTCAGAACGTCGACATTTAAATATTTAACGTCGTGACGCTTCAAGGATTATATAATAAATAATCAAAGAACGTTGTTGCTGTTCTGCAAGCTGCATAACCCGAGCGAGCACCTTATTAAAATTTAATAATTAAATATTAACATAAGTAAATATCCAACTCATCTCATATGAAAATAAACAAAACACCTTAAAAATCTTCATAAAGTTGTCATAAACCCTTTTCTTCACATTCACCACGACTCTCAAAATCAGTTCGTTTCGGACACGAAAACAAGAACTCAACTTTTGGATTTAAAATACAACACATCTCCAGACAAACAAAAAAATGGAAAGAGAAAAATCTAGAAAGTAGAGCACCAATTTGCGAATTTATATAAAACGGAAGAATGCAGTTTCGTTTATTGTTATATATTATAATTTATGATATTATATAATTAATGTGTGCACCAGGAGAATTACTTTTTTCATTCGTAAAATGGTAACAATAAGTTACATTCAAGTGCTAGTTTCCTTCAATGTTCGATTTAATAAGGCACCACAAACAAACAGAATCCCGAGCTCTTGCTTAGATTGAATCGTAACAATTGATTGAAACAAACAAATTCTTCGTCAACAATAAACAACTGAATTTTAAAATTAAAAAAAAATATATATATATATATATATATATATACATATATATACAATAAAAATTAGAATAAAAAATTAGGAATTGCATGCTAGTACTACGGATTGCTTGTCTTGAGACCTTGTAAATTTCAAAGCTTGTAGCAGCTCTCTGGCAGGAGGGGGAGGTAAATCGTCCAGCTCGTAGAGATAGAAGTCCTCCGGTTGCCGACCGTTCCGGAATCCGTCGACCCCCATCTTGATCTTCTGCTCGACCATTCGGTTCAGCAACTTTATCGCGTTGTCGCTTCTGACGTACGTCATCTCGTCGTACGAGTCGAAATAGTCAGTCCTGTCGTTTGGAGTGCAGTCGGCCGTCGATGGAGAATTCAACCTGATGAAATTGCTCAGCTTGGTGTCCGAACTTCTAGGAGGAGGTACAGGTATGGCTTGTTTTTGCTTACCCTGACTGTTAACGTTGCCGGTGTGATGAAGATTTTGTGAATAGTATCCGGGTTCGGGAGTGTAACTGTTACCAGATGCCCGGTGAACATTTCCGGCCAGTAAACGGTTTTTGAGCGAACTGCTGCTTTTAACGAACGACCTATTGAGAGAGCCGTTTCTGTTGAAATCGTGCTGCACGATCATCGGGTTGTGATGAAGTAAAGAAGGCGCTTCGTAATGGTGATGCACCGCCGGCATCATGTTGATTTTCTTCTGAGCCAAAAACTGGAAGATTTCGGGCGTCGGAGGAGGCGGAAAGTCGAGCTTCGTGTCGATTACGGCATCGATTTTCGCTTGGTTTTCATCGATCGGAAGAGAAGACTTACGCGTCAATGAATTCCTGTTGAGAGTCGAAGAACCGTAAGGTCCGACCAGATGTTTAACTCGTTCTCCTCGGAAGTTGTCTTCGAGCAGATCTTGACTTTTCGACTTTGACATAGAACTTGCAATAACCATGATATCAGGAGGTGGTAGTGATGCACCTGCCGACTGCTTTAAAAATAACGATCTATTCTGGAATGCTCCATCCTGAAACGTCTGATATCCACGTTGGGAAACTTCGCTGTCTAAATGTTGACCATTTGAAATCTCACTGATGTAGTCATACAAAGGATCATCGGAGGAGTTCACGATGCTGCCGTTCAGACTAGGCGACTTTACAACGTCTGGCGTCTTGTGAAGTCGATTCCGGTCGAAGGACGTAGACAGCTTTAAGGGAGTTCCATTTTCAAGGAGCTGGTTTCCAGAAGAAGTGTACTTGCTACCTGTTCCACCATCAATCAGTTGATTTCTGGGCAGTGTGCCAACAATATCTTCAGAGTGTCTCATGTTCAGCTGCCTGCTTACGTTAGAAGTTAGTGGAATGTTAGGCCTACTTCTTAAACCCATCTGATAATCACTGCTCCTCAGATCAAAAGATGGCGACCTCATTTCAAGACCTTGTGGCTGATGACCCATGGACGCCCTACTGCCTGAAAACGAGGCATTTGCCAGGGTGTGAAACTTGGGACTTTCGTCAGAATACACCGAATCGGATCTTCCTGACTTGAAAGCCGACGGTTCGATACTCGCGTTGAGGTTGGAACAGTCCCTCAGTGATATGGAGGACATCTGAAGTCTCTGCTGGTTGCCGGCAACTCTGTCCAGTTCATCTTCTATCAAGTTGCTCCAACTAGCAGCAACTGGATGCTGTTGAGGAAGCACGGAGGGAGGAAGTATTATCGGACGCTTGTAGTCTTCGTACAGTAATTTTCCGTACTGTGTGACATGAAAATAAGAATTTACGGCAGTGAAAATAATGCCGAGATTTCATTTTCGTTAACGTAAGATTATGAAACATTTTACAGTAGAGTCATAAACACATTAAATATAGAAAATAAATATAGTTATATAAATAAATAAATAGAAATATAAAATGGAAATGTCAAGAAAAGAAATATTTAAAATATAACAAACAAACAAAACTTCTTCCAGTAGTAAAATGAGAAATAACCTTTACAAGTCTTAGAGCATCGACCCAGGCCTGGAGAGATTTAGCGTCTTCCACGCACAAAAATTTGACCAGGTTCTGTGAATTCGTCTTGGACACTCCGGTCGACTGAGAAGACAAATCGTAAAAATCTCACGCAACGATGACCAACAACACGACATTTATTAAATATAACAAAAATTACTTCGCGTTTTAATGACTCATTTATTTCTAAATGCAGCAAGTGACGGGAGAAAACTCAACTGACTAATAGATGTATTTATCACGCGTTATTTCCCATTAAAGTCAATAAAAAATACTAAATAAATAGTTTATTAAAAAAGCATTAGATACAAAATTCAACTCAAAAGTTATTTTTATTTTACACTTTAAAACAATTTTTTTAAACCCAACCCAAAAAAGATAGAAACCATAACAAATCTTTCAACAACATATTCGCTGAACTTAAATGGATACCAAATAGAATATCTTGCCATAAAAACAAAATTTCTAATATTCATGGCATATTTAATATTTTGGAAGAGCACTAAGTTTAAAAATTAGAGTTTCCAAATCAAGAACCATCATGGGAAAGAAAATTTTGAAATTCCAAACATAAAAAACCTATAAATGTCTTCAAATCAAACCTTTAATGCGAATCCAAAGCGAAAAGGCGCCTTGAATCTCTTGTCCCAATCCTGGAGATTGGTGAAAATGTCGACACTGTCTAAACTGTACAGGCACGTGAGATCTGACAACTTCTGGAAATTTATTTTTGCATAATAAAACTTAAATAAATTAAAGATTTTATTTATTAATTGGATGTGACTGGCAGAGAAACGTTGAATGTTTGCCAATAAAATAAATAAATAAAAAATTTTATAATAAGAAAAAATTGCAATAATAATACCAATAATAATAAAAATAACAATAATAATCATTTTTTCCTTACACTGGTCTTTGCCTTAGCACTGTAATACAGTCCTGAAGCTCTAAGTACGAAATGGAACTTCTTCCAAGATTTTTTCCCATCGTACTTCATGTACAGGGGACCATCGCAGCCCGGTACGAATGAATCACTCAAAAGAGATTCTGTTACCTTGATAAGAGTTCATTAAAATCTTATCAAATCAAGTTGCAAAGTACACTGTAATAATTTTTTTTTTGTCAAATAAAATTTCTCCGACATAAACTCTTTGAAGTTGAAATAAAATTCGAAATATTATAAATGCTGAATAATAATAATAATAATAACAATCATAATAATACTAATAATAGTAATAACCATATTAATAAATAGGTACATCCCTAATTGACATCAACTTACAGCCAGCAGTAACTGGCACCATCTTTTATTTGTAAAATAATTCAAAGTTCAAGCAACATGCCACCACAAAACGGATAGGTATAAATCTTTCCTTTTCATGTTCAGCTATTCAACATATATATATATATATATATATATATATATATATATATATATATATATATGTATATATATATATATATATATATATATATATATATATATATATATATATATATACTCCCTTTAATTAACTAAGTAATTAATATATAAATATGTTATAAAGGTCATTAAAAAGTTTAAATTAATTGAACCTGTCTATCACTAAAGAGATCAAACTTCTTTGGTATCTGTACAAACCAGAGTTTGTTGTCTGAATTAGGAGGCCACTTTTTTATTTGTTCTACTACCTTCAGATGTCCTTCCATCAATCTCTCTGCACAATAAAAAAAAACAAGAGCTAGATACGATTGCGATGACGACGACAACGCTGATGATGGTGGTGGTGGTAGTGGTGATGGTGGTAGTGATGATGATGATGATGATGATGATGATGATGATGATGATGATGATGATGATGATGATGATGATGATGATGATGATGATGATGATGATGATTAATTACAGGTGAAAAAAAAATAATTTAATTAACTGTGACAATTAAATATTCCACAATATATTAAAATTCAATAAATCAGCTGAAAGAAATCATCCATGCATGTTGAAAGTAAATAAATGTCTTCAACTAAAGATGACAACCACCAAGGTCTAACTAGAATGTAAGACGATTTCTAATTTCAATTAAAATTAAATCTCATTAAGAACGATCAATAAACAGGCGGAATTAATTATTGTGAGATTAAGAAAAATCCACCGACCCATGTTAATGTCGTTCCAATGTTCAACTATGGACCAGTCTTTAGAAACTGGATGTCTGTACTTTTTTATGAGTATACAACACAGTTGGTGTATCGTCGTGTCCTTGCCTATCGATATCATCTTACTGCTTCCATCTTCTGAATGTATCTTCACGCAAACCTGTCATATAATGTAATTTATCACTCAATTTATTATCTATACTCTAATTTAATAGTGCAACAACTCAACTCAACATACATTTCATTAAGAGTTTTCTTTTGAAAAGTAAAATACTCCTAACGATCTCAAAGACATGCTGTTTAATTAATAATTACGTTTGAGGAAGTGTGTTGTGGCAAGTGTGGTTAGTGTGGCAAGTTTGGTTAATGTGTTGTGGCAAGTGTGGTTAGTGTGGCAAGTTTGGTTAATGTGTTGTGGCAAGTGTGGTGTGTTGTGGCAAGTGTGGTTAGTGTGGTTAGTGTGTTGTGATAAGTGTGGTTAGAGTGTTGTGGTAAGCGTGGTGCCTGGCCATGTTAAGCACCGCAAACCTTAATTTTTTAAACATGAATGATGAAAGGACTTTTAGTTAAACTAGAATAATGGGGTGACGACGACGATGATGATGATGATGATGATGATGATGATGATGATGATGATGATGATGATGATGATGATGATGATGATGATGATGATGATGATGATGATGATGATGATGATGATGATGATGATGGTGATGATGATGATGATGATGATGATGATGATGATGATGATGATGATGATGATGATGATGATGATGATAATGTTGATAATGTTGATGATGATGATGATAATAGTGATGATGGGTGCAAGGATAATGACGCTGCTGATGATGATGGAAGTGATGGATTTTCATATGTGTCACACATAGAACCACTCATTCGAACTCCAAAGTCGACTTCATTAGTTTGAACGAAACTCGTGTGACGTAGAGATGCAGAAAAGAAAACTGAGAAAACACATGTGTTGATGTAAACAGGAAGCATTGTTTTTATTGTAAAACTTTTAGCTTCCGTAGTTTTCATTTTCATACAAGCACACAAACATGATGACGACATATATTTATTTATTTTAATAACTAATAACTACCGCAGTTTTCACACAAACCTGCTAATTTAATTTTTTTAACACGATGATGATGATGATGATGATGATGATGATGATGATGATGATGATGATGATGATGATGATGATGATGATGATGATGATGATGATGATGATGATGATGACGACGACGACGACGATACAGACATATGTGTGCATATTTAATCGATATAAAAAGTCTACAAAAAAAAGAGTACACCAACAGATGGCGGGAGTTAAGCAAACATTTCTTCTCTTTCAAGTTTCCCATCGAATGAAAAAGATTTTAAAAATGAAAACAAACACACACACCCAGTATGCAAACATGCTTAATCTAATAACACGACGGTATAATTAATAAATAGTAATAAATACATTAGAGCATGGACTTCTTAATAATAAATTAGTCCACGCATCAGAGGTGGATTAGCACTTATTTATTTATCCTTTAGTTATAAACAAATTCAATTAAGAGTTGTATATAAACACGAGTATACTACATTCAAATGCGGCAGAAGACAAGTCATAGAAGATGTCTGCCAGTAGTGGAACTAAATAAAACAACTCCTGAGGAAATGAGACTTCTAAAAGTACTTAAATAAAAAGTTTTCAATGAAAATAAATATCAGATTTATAAGCCTCTTAAGTTTTTGTAGCAGACCGCGAATTTGCATAAATCAGCTTATTTACTATTCAAGCAAATGATTTAATGCGGCTGAAACATTGAGAAGGTTTTAATATACATATATTTTTTGTTCTTATTCAGAAGAGGTTTGACTAATGGGAGCTCATGTCGCTTGGATATATTTAGGATGGAAAGAGAAAGCAAGGATTGAAAAAGTAGAGTAACCTGAGACACACTGTGCGGATGAGCGGAGACTTGAGAAAGTCCTGAGAATGAATTGGAATGATTGTGGTGGTGCTGGAAACTGTGGTGGAGAGAACTGTAGATTTTGCTGCTCCGCGAATCGTTAGATTTGCCGGAAGACGCCGAATCGTTGTTCGTCGACGCCGAAGTTCCAACGCTGTCGCTGGAGAAGTTACTGTCGTAGGACAATGGTCGCTGGTGATGGGGAGAAACGGCGATGAAAGTAGGGTCTGGTCGACTCCCAGGAGATGAGCGGTGGTTGATCGGATGAGAGTGCGAAGCCGTTGAAGGTCGATTGTATTCATCGTCGAAAGCAGAGGAGCTCAGGGTCATTGCCGAGAGGGCTGCTGATGATGGCGGTGGTGGAAGAGGTGGAGCGTCGTCATCGTCGTCGTCATCTTCATCTGGAGTGTTATTATTCCCTACTGCCGACTGTTCGGGTTGCTCCTCGCATTCCTCTCTTAGTACGTCCAGTTCCCTTAAAACGCTCTCTAACTCTTTATCCAATTTGGCCGATTTTAGAGCGTTTTCCGTTTGAATGATGGAGTGGATCTTGCGCGATTCGAGGAGGGAAGCCAACGATATGGAACAATCGTTGTTTAGTGTGGAATAACCGTCGATACCTTCGTAGATATTCTCCGTAACGTTCATGTCACTTTCCACCATCTCCTCGTCGTCATCGATTTCGTCACCGCTCTGAGGCTGAGATTCGTAAAACACCGGCGGCTTGTCGGAGAAAGAGACGTTGTACTTGGTCTTTTTCCTCGGAAAGTAAGTCTTCGATGACGACGAAGAAGATCTGAGAAGTGAATTTGAAGATGTCGTCGTCGTCGTCGTCGCTGCTAGGCTGCTCGTCGCTTCGCTGGAATTCTGCAGCTGAGCTCCCAGTTCGCTCAGGCTTTGTATAATAGAGTCCAGGTCCACTTTGACTTCTGCTCAGTTCGAACAAATAAATAAATTAATAGATTAAGATAACGGAACAACAGTGCACGAAGCAGTGGGAGAGAGAGAGAGAGAGAGAGAGAGAAAGAGAACATTTAGAGAGAAAAGCGACAGAGAGAAGAGAAAGCAGGTTGTTATTGGGGAACGTAAATTATGTTACTTCTAGTCAAGCAATAATTTAAAATAATAGATAATAAATATGTAATAAGTTAAAACAATTATTATAAGCAAACAAAACCCTTACTTTCGGATGTACAAAATAACAGGATTGTTAAACATAATAATTTATGAAAAATTAATACTCAATCATGATTATTAATTAAAAATTAACATTCATTCATATTTATTCAAAAATATTCAAAAAAATTATTTATTCATTCATTAATATTAATTAAAAATTAATATTTAATCATTAACATTTAATATCCACTCATTAAAAATATATATTCATTCATTAAAATTCATTGATGAATATTGATTAAAAATTAATATTTTTAATTAATTTCTATTTTTATTTTCCATTAAAAAACACACCCACACTGTCAATCAATTGAAAGTCTTTCTCACCTGTCATTTGACCAATTTTTCTTTAAATAGCAAATCAGTCTGGACCGAATGCGTTCTTGTTCACCTACAAAAATAAGAACAAACAAAAAAATATGTTTTAGAAAAAAAATTAAATTTTACGAAACATAATCAGGTTTAAAATATTCAAAAAAATACTCTCAGATCTGCTGGGTGATGAATGTGAGAAAGTTTCAAGAATGTGCAAAAATGTAAATTGTTACAATATAATATCGATGTCTGTCGATATTATACATGGATGTGTATTAAACTAATTATTTTAAATACTATAATTATTTCTCTCTCATGTATTTTATTATTTTTAATCAACAATTATAACATTCAAATTGACAAATTAAAGTAACTGCTCGCTAAGAAACGAGTTGTATCAACAAAATAAAATTAACAGAACTTGGCTACTCTTGAGAAGTTGTACATTGTTCGCTATTATCATAAAGTATGCTTCCGTGTCTAAATTTGTGTATGTATGTGAATGTGTATATATATATATATATATATATATATATATATATATATATATATATATATATATATATATATATATATATATATATATATATATATATATATATATATATATTATATATATGTATGTATATATATATGTGTGCGTGTGTTATAAATGTGTAGTGTGCCATGTGTTTTGAAATGGACGTTGACAAACTGCATAAAAAGTTTCAAAATTGAAACATGAAAGCATTTTAAAGAAAGAATTTATATGTATGTGTATATATATCAGAAGAATTCTTACAACAAAATATTATTTATCCAAATAACCAATTAGCAGTTAAGTGGTGAAGAAGTCAACTGTTTTGTAGTTTTATAATAATTTTGAAACGTCTAGTAGTACATGTAAGTTAAAATAAACTGTATTCATAAATTGGGAAAATACTTAATTTAATGCAATAATGTAGCTAAATGTGACTGCGAAAAAACCGCCGTAACGTAATTGTCAACTGAAGATGGCAATTAACAATGAAATAATAAAGTAATAAAAATACACATATAATGAGAGAAACATGAAACATTACTAGTGTTTTTAAATAATAATAATAATAATATTTGCTATTTATTTTTATTATTTATTATTATTATTATTATTACTATTATTATATACGAGAGCAGAAGGCACTTTGAAATAATAACAATGTGAATTCCAACCATCTGTGTACAGATGTCGCCACTAACAAGCAAGACTAAAAACTAAAAACCTACTCAAGTAATACTTACGCAAGCAGCTAGGCAAACATACAGCACTACTTAAAGGTTAAATTCAAATTTATATTTAATAAAAAAAATTCAATTATAAGAGGAAATTAATGGAAAATAATAGAAAAAAAATCAAATTTTGAAGAACAACAAAACAATTGTCCACAGGGAGGTAATGACACGGGGTGGTAAAATAAATATTGGGGGTCCCAACACAGGGAGATGGTGAAGGGGGTTCACCCACTGCGTACAAAAAAGTTATGTATGTGGCATAACGAAAAAGGTAATCAAAACTTTGGTTTCGTTTAAAATAAATGATAAATTCAAAAACATGACACACTTTTGTGAATTTTATAATAATGAAGAAATTCTTCGAAGGACTTCATTAATTTATTTGTTTTAAATCTCATCTTTCACTTTAGCTGTAAATTCGGTAGAAAGATAACAATCCTTTTCCATTAAAGACCAACTGACACAGAAACAGAATATGAGACGATTATGATGACGACAACGACGACGGCGAAGATGACGGCGGTGATGATGATGATGAGGAGGACGACGATGACGATGATGAAGATGATGATGATGACGACGACGACGATGAAGATAATGATGAAGACGAAGATGAAGATGATTATCATCATGAGTTCAAAAATTGAAACTTCAAAGTCGAACGGTTACTCATCCGCACGAACATTAAAACCATAAATACCCATCATGTGAACAATATTTCATATTAAAGATAAAACTACAAAAGATATTTATAGCTTTTAATAAACATATGAAACATTTAATACACCTTAATTTTCACAGTAATGGCGATGTTAAATTAAATTTAAAAAAAACCGCAGGTTCTTGATGTAATATGATAATTCCTCACCATGCGGGAAAAACAGCCGATTATAAAAGACAATTATCCAACTTTTAACTTATACATTTATACAAACAAATAAGAATGCTAATTTATAGGTGTATATACACATACATACATACAATTTGAAGCTACATAAAGAATCGGAACTGGCTTACGCACATTCACACAATTTAGAGATACAAAACAATCGGTGCAACTAGACATTTCAAATGCTATTTTTTTTAATGTTTCTTTATAAAGGAAGGGTGGGGGATGCGCAGGTCAATTAAATTACATAATAAATTAAATAAGCAATAAATAAAACATTCAGGTTAATATATTGTATGGTATTCAATGGTTTGAACTTTGAATCTCATTTGGAAACGGATGGAAGATCAAAATAAGTTCCAGAAAATATTATAACTGGTGAATGAAAATATGATGTCAGTACTGTGACATTGTTTAACTTAAAATGCATTGAAATTATGGGAACAACATTTGATAAAACTATTAATTAACCAGATAATTAAGCAGATTATTATCATTAACCTTTATCGAAATCGTAAAATTATCAACGGTAATTATTAAGTTAATAATAATTATTACGTTTCTCTAGGACAAGGAAGACAGCAATTATTTATGAATGATCTCAATTTAACGCATAATTTCATAATTCTTGGAAGACAACATCAAAAGCATTTCCTTACTTTGAACGGCTTGGAAATGCAACACATAATGGTGGATGGTGGTGGTGGTGGTGGTGGTGGTGGTGGTGGTGGTGGTGGTGGTGGTGGTGGTGGTGGTGGTGGTGATGATGATGATGATGATGATGATGATGATGATGATGATGATGATGATGATGATGATGATGATGATGGCGGTAATGATGACGATTAATCAAAATCTAAGCAGTGCTGACAATCTTTAAAAAACGATAAGGTATCATTTAAGAAAAAAGTGCGAGAAACAAGGATGAACATAATAACAATAATAATAATAACAATAATAATAATAATAGGTCATGAATTAATGAAATATGAAGAAGCCAGCCAGCTGAGCACTGAGTCTATTTTGCCTGTATACATATAACTTGAGCAGCATTATAATGTCATGACACCGTAACACCCTGACATCCGATAACTGAATCACATTCAGAATTTATGTTATTAGTCATATTAAAATTTATTGAATTGTCACGTGTATGTATATAATTTATATAATAGTTATAAAATATATTATAAGCCCAGGTAATCAATCTTCTAAGTCTAGCTTGCTGAAGAAATAAACTAACTCCTGGATACTGGTGAACACAAAACCGAAGTTACTTCACGAACCTTTCACTGACCCCGCCTAACTCCCATCGTGGGATGGGGTGGGTAGATACGTGTGATCGTATGCACATTAATTACTCTAGATTATTGACATAAGGGGGCAATCCATAAATAAATTTTCGGTCGTTTTTTATCCATTCCCTCTCACTCGTAACTTTTCGTAACGAATGGTCAGACCCTACTCAAATATGATGTCACAAAACATTATGGGACGTTTGTAATATAAATATAAAATTATTGAATGAAAATTAAATTAATTAAAATTAGTGTTGTTTAACATTCAATGTATAAATTGTCTGTTTATTTGGCTATTTAAATAATGATTATAATAGTTGTTTAATGTGACGTAACATTTATCAAACCCCTTCCTCTTTATCGTCACACATCGTCACAAATGTCTGACCCCCCACCCCCCTTTAAGTGTGTGACATCCTTTATGGACGACCTCTAACTAAATAGAAAATAACTCAGAAATTCTACAGTAGATCTCTATAGTACAAATGTTCATATTATTATCTTAAGTATCTTAACTAATAAAATGTTATAAATTTATCATATTACCAGCAATAACCCGTCAGAAATTACAGATTCGTTTAAATAACAACATATAAAATTATTATATCGTTATCTCGCGATTGCAGCGCCACCTACCTACCAGCAACGTTAGGCGATCTTCTTACATGCATACAATTATACATTTTGGAAATTATGTATGTTGATTGTCAGTAGTCAGTAGTACTGATATTTCTGTCAAAACAGTCACTGAAACTACTTTATTACTTCAAGTAAATCGGCTAGTAACTTAAAAACTAATTAACTGTACGCTTTAAGAGAATTGGTCAAATTTTTAAAGAACAAAAGTGTATTTAATTTAAACTCATTGAAATGCCATCAACGTGTTCATTATTTCCATACACTTTGAAATCAGTGAATTGTGTATCCAACCGGGTAGGTGTACTAATAGAGAAATGTTTATATGATGGTCGGGTGTACAAATCAGACCACTTACTGACTATATTATTAATAAGCAGAATAATAATAATAATAATAATAATAACCAGCTTGAAGTGTCCCTTATTGTTATTGTTGTTACTATTATTTATTATTATTGTTGTGAACTGTGTGAACTAACAGTGACAACCTTTCCCACAAATTTATAACAAAAAAACGTTTACATGTACATTGTTTACACTTTATAACATAGATATATGATATATATATATTGTTACAACAAAATTGAAGGAAATGAGACCTACTAGGAAATTCTTTACCTTCAAGTCACCATCGTTCAACAGATTTTACAGAGAAGTTGTAAAATTCTGTTTGTCAACCTCTGCTTATAATTTAAATTATTCAACGAAGCTTCGAAATTAATCACGCTACAATACCTGTTGCTTATCATCACCATCGAGAAATTCGACACGCAAAAGAAAGTCCGTCGAACTTATGGACTGTACACAGTAGGTACACTTTACAGTTTTTTAGTACATTTGACGACGAGACAGGTGGAACGATACCATAGCCTATGAGAATCATCCAAGACTGGTTAAATTGCTAGCTGAAGGTGAGGTCGAGTTACCGGTCCTTGTCCAACTTATTGCACTTTAGTAGTTGGTGGGCTGGAGTGAGTCAAGCCATGTGCCCACGAAAGTCTTGTGCTTTACAGCGGCCTCTCTGCCCCAAAGCCAACACACGGACAGACATTTCGCGCCCATAAACACGTCACAGAACACTCAAACATACATACCGTCTAAATTGTCTCAGACAGATACAGACGTTAATTAAGCCACAACATCACCAACAAGGAATTAGACACGTGAACGTCCGTCGAACCACGGACTGTACACAGTACACTGTACAGTGTACAGGTGTACGAACGCTATAAATAAAATAATATCTATTACAAATTAATAGTCAAATGTAATATATAACAAACTCACTTTGTACGTTTCAGTAGTCCGTCACACACAGCCTATAAAAATTGATATGTTTCTTGTCAACGCTTTGTAAAACAAAAAATAATAATTAACACGTACTCTCCTTTAGAGAAATGTTCTAATTCTAGATAAGTTCTAGATAGTCTGATAAAAAAAAATGTATCCGGACTTCACAATAGATAATAGAACATCATTGAAATAGATCCTATACGTTCGCGTGTACATCCACACTCAAGTCAGCAGTATATGTTGATCGATAAGTGTACGCACCATAATACCTGCTCCCACTATAATAATGATAATAGTAGTAGTATAACGACGTTGTATTCGTACGCGCGCCTACCTAACTCACAAGTCAGACTCAAAGCACCACAGTACTCAAGCCAAGTGTAATCTTAATCACTTTAATTTAACTTCTGCAAGCTTTAAAGTATGCGAAATGCGTACTCACGAGACGAAGGCGGGTGAGCGCAGGAATGAAAATATTTCAATGAGACGGTAACAGCACACATGGTCGTACACTACACGACGGCACTCTTACTTACTATACTCTCTATGAGCGACAGACCGTTCGATTACATTCTATACTATCCTATTCAATGAATGAATGCCATACAAACATACACACGTACACACATACGGCTTGGCCTCAAGATTAAAAGTGAACTCCAACCACACTAGCGAGTTGTCGATGAAATACACTTTTTTACCGACTCGCATACCTATTCACGCTCATCTGTCCATTAAAATTGTAAGGCTTATACTATTAATGTACTTAATTGATTTCCCTTCTTTTTAGGAATTTTGTTGCATTTGAAGAGCGTCCCAATATCTCGATAATTGCCGTTATTATTTATTATTATAAATTGGTGGACCGTCCTTCTTACTGAGAAGCCGCAATTGTGAGAATTGAGACGCAGACAGCTCTGACATTCCGCATATAACGATAGAAAAACAAAATTTAAATACGATTTAATTCAATAATGGATTAAATTATCGTATAATTTATGTAATATTACCTACGTCTGAATGTATCCTTAGTCCTTACAAATCACTTCAGGTGTCATTCTCGTCTCCATTGTTTTCTTAAGAATATTTACTCTAAAAAAGCACATTCTCGACTTTAACTATTTCATGTAGATGAGCAGCTTAGCCAGCTAGCAATCAGTTTAATAATGTAACAAATCTGGGGTTTTCTTTAATTCGAATAAATGTCTATTAGAACCAGAGTTGAGAAAGACCTTTTTTATATTTTTTTATTAACTTTCACTTGTCCGGATGTCCATGGGATGTCCGCGGACGTTTAGAAGAGTGGGAGATCATTACAAAATTCACCGACTTCAAAAAAAAATAAAATTTAATTAAAAAAATAACTATGAAAAAAATTAAGAAAAAAAGTTATTAAAAAATAAATTAAAGAAGCAATGACGACAAAAATTTTAATCGTCATAGTAAATACAAAAATCTTTTGTTTACTATTTACCGGGGTAAAATTATTACGATACGATGTCGCTATGAAATTTTTCAGCTTTCTTAAAAGCATGTTTTCAATTTTTTAAATTAATTTTCACTTGTTCATAAAGTGGCTTATAGGTTACTTACGCGACCCAAGAAAACCAATATATCACGTACATGGCGTCGAAAGACTAGGACTAGTTAAGTAGTTGTTACAATGCTACAGTTTAGCAGCTAAGTTACTGTTGTAAATCACTAAGTGTAATGAAATAACTTTGATCGATGTAACGTAAGAGATGTGTGCACAATTGTGTGTGCAAGCGTTTGACCTTGTTTTCAATGACTTACTTATCCAAGTTTGAATGTATGTGTATGTTTGTTTGTATGTCTGTGTGTTTGAGAGAGAGAGGAGGGAGTGATTATGAAGACAATTACACTTCCGACTGAACTTTTAAATCTTCAAAACATCTGGGTGTGACCATAGTAACGAGTTGTAGTACTTGTTGAGCATTAGCTGCTAGTATGGTACATATTAAATACTATTGAAATTTTACCTACTAATGATTGCGTGAGCCAGGAACTCCTCGGATGCACCTGTTCAGGTAGATAGATTGGCTTCTACTAGTTGAAATCAATAATTAACTAACTTTCATCTGTGTATATCTTTGAAGTCATTGCTACAACAATCAGCAGGCTTAACGATCCGCACATCACTGGAAATTTCCATTATCTAAACTTCTTCCGCTTCCTCCCTCCACCCCTTTTCTAACGTCACCTGACCCAATAAACACTCGAAGGATGAGATAAACAATACAAAGCAATCAGTGATTCTGATTCAAGTTTATACCATTAAGGCATTTCTTCTTTCAGCTAAACCTTCCTGGCTGCAAATTATCTATTTTTTATTAACTTTTTGGCGTTTTTCACTTTTATATAAAAGTCAAAATAATTTCAAAACTCCATCTTCCACTTCCGTCGGTAAAAGATTAGATGTTTTTTTAATAGTTTCTTCTTTGTCTCGGTTCCCTCCTCTCTCTCTCTTTCTCTTTCTCTTTCTCTCAAACTCCTTTCGGTTTTCTAATTCTTTGTTCTGTACGTCCTGCAGCTGTAATTTAGCGACTTGTACTAAACGGGTTTCTTATGGCAGTCGCTGTTATTTCAAAACAAAGAAGTCATTACATACGTGCGAAAACGTTCGTTAAAAGGTCACAAGTTCAAGTTTAGTACGCGCACACGTTCGCTAGTAGTCTGAGCTTTGCACTCAGTTGGTTGGCCTTGAACTGCCGTAGCGAATAGCTATGTGGTCATATTTCCAAACAAGTGAAAACGGTAGCGTGGAGTTGAGTCAATGAAACTCTGAATTGCAGCACATTCGTTCGTGTGTGCGTGCGTGTGTGTCAGAGTGTGTAGTGTGTACGCGCGCGTGTGTGTGTGGGTGTGCCTGTCTGTGTGTGTAATTTGTTTACGTCGACGTAGGCGTGAGCGGTAAAACCCTAAGATGTGTAATCTGTTAGTTTCAATTTAATAAACAATTTATAAGTGGATTGTTTAATTGGATTTGAATGCATAAATATCAAAAATACATTGTAATAATATAAACAACACTTAAATAGCGTTTATAGCCACACCCACGATTTTTGTCATTCTGCAACACTTTTTATTTTAAAAAATGTAATTTGCTTATTGTTTACACATACGTTCTTGGCCAAATCATTTTTGTTCAGTGTTTGTAATGGTTATAAATATGGAGTTAATAATATGCCCTTACATATAGTGGATAAGATACGACTCCCCCGACACTACGACACAGTCTAACTTCTGTCAGGTCAATAGAACTCTCCATTTGAGGTCAGCCATCTGGTGACAACAAAAACAATGCAACAAAAAACAGTAGGTATAGATCGTATACATTGCAGAAACATCAGATCGTATAACAAATCTTCATCTTCTCGCCATCATATATTGTAACTTGTTATTTCTTCGCACTCACTTGAACCGGCCCAGGTTTGACCGGTAGTGTCAGGTCTTGACTTCAAACAATAACAACTGGACAAACATACGGTCAATCGCTTGCGGTTCAAAGAGCAGTTTACTCACCCCCGACACTTGACATTTCCATCTTACTTGGAACGGAACTATTTAATGTTAACAAATATACTTGTACAACGGCGGACGACTTTGCTGCATTTGAAAACCACGAAGAACCCATTTCGACTTCCACCCAGGTCCTTCAAATTGTTATCGATGTATTTTATAAAATAAAAATAGTTTTGGAAAATAATAGAAATGCGCCCCATTCCCACTAGAGGTACATATGCGAGGGAATCACTATTTGTTCATCCCCAAAGCCATCCATCTTCACTAGTATCATCTCCGTCCCCGTTAGTCTACATCCCCATCTCCAGCCATCCCCTCAGTCCTTAATCCCCATCCCCACCTTGTTTCATTTCTATTTTCAGTAAATCCTGCAGTAGTCATTATCTTTCAGTATGCATTTCATAATTACAATAAAAGATTGATAAATTGATACATGTCTAAAACTACAATGACACCGTAACAAAACTAAATAGTATTCATTATTTTATGGAAATCGATGAATAACTAAAAGTATATTAACGCAAAAACTCATCCCCATTCCTGCAGTAATCCCATAGCGTTTTTTTCCCAATGCTTTTATCTACTCGTCGTCTCTGTTTGTTTCTCTGTCTGTCTGTTTGTTTCTCTGTCTGTCTGTTTGTTTCTCTGTCTGTCTGTTTGTTTCTCTGTCTGTTTCAAATCTTGCAATCAATTTTTGAGTCACTTCCTGATGATAGATTTTTTTCAAATTTTGCATACATGCTCAAAATAGAAGACAATGCAATAACCAATTATTAGTTTTACAATAAGTCAATTAATTTAGTTAATTTCAATTAATTTCATTGTTATATGGGAAGAAATATAATAATTTATATTCGTGACTAGCAGAACGTCATGAAAATTAAATCAAGCTACAGTGGCTTGGTGGATAAGTCTCTGCCTAAGAAGCTCGAGGTCATGAGTTCAAGCGCATTGGGTTTTAAAAATTCGTTTTTAATTTACTTGTTTTCATCCTCATTGCCCCGGTATTCCCGCGTCAATCGTCTCCATTTCAGCCGAATTAATGCAAAATACGCCGTATTCCCGCTGTCCCCATTACTCCCCATTATCGTGCACACCTGACACCTCTAATTCCGACCGCGTAATAATATGAACACGACAGACACAACAAATTACAGTTATTCTCCAACATTCATTCGCTAGTCTCAATCACATTCGTTCACGGCCGCTTCCAGTTTTTTCCGTGCACTCTACAACACCTGTTTGTCTGAGAGAACGAATGAAGGATCAGAAAGAATGATTAGTAGCTGGGTAGGTTTGCAAATGAATGAATGAATGAATGAATGAATGAATGAATGAATGAATGAATGAATGAATGAATGAATGAATGAATGAAGCATGTTGAATGCAATAACCTCATCAATCAGTATACAGCCGATTACACTCAACACAGACGGCAATCACGAAGGTATTCTCAGACATTTTGGGGGAGGCGGATACTGGAGGCTTTACTGGCTATCAGCAGCATTTGACACTGTTGCTCATCAAATAGTCCTACATAGACTCAAATCATCTTTTAACTTTGGTCACTTACCCCTCAGGTGGATCTGTTCTTACTTGAGTGAAAGAGTCTCGTACGTCAGAGCAAATAACATGGACTCTTCGAAAACAAAGGTTTCTTGCGGTGTGCCACAGGGGTCGGTTTTAGGTCCAATGCTCTTCATGATGTATACCAGTGAACGTGAAAACATCATTGCTGGCCATGGACTCTCTTGTCACTTTTATGCTGATGACACTCAAATCTACGGCCTGAAAAAACTACGGCACTTCAAACTGTTATATCTACCTGCATTGATGACGCTTAAGCTTGGATGCGATTAATTCGTCTCCAGATAAACTCCAGCAAGTCTGAAGCAATCTGGTTTGCTTCCAGTCGTCGGACAGCTCACTGTCCAAAAGAAACGGTACGGATAAGTCCTGATAAGGTGCACCCGTCTGTATCTGTTCCGAAGCTTGACATGTTTCTCGATGTTGATTTGTCGCCACGCACACATACATATCAGATACACTGTTCGAGCGTGCTTCAATATTCTAAGGCAGATCAGGAGTGTAGCTGCCTCTCTCCCTGCCTCTTTCCCTATCTCCTTAAAACACTGGTGTCCTCTCTTGTTCTCTCTAAACTTGACTATGGAAACTCTCTCTTCATAGTTTCACCTAAATACAATATAAACCGTCTTCTTTCGATCATCAACGCAGCGGCACGCTTAGTCAATGGTGCAAAAAAGATTGACCACATTAGTCCCATTCTTGCGGACCTACACTGGCTGCCAGTAGACAAACGGATTAATTTCAAGTTGGTTCTACTGGTTTGGAAATCTTTTAATAATCTAGCCCCCAAGTATTTGTCTTCTTTATTTCTCAAAGTTTCTGATGTCCCAGCTAAAAAAAAGATTAAGATCTTCTTCAACCACTTCACTCTGCCTACCAAGAACTCGGATGAAAACGGCTGGCGACCACATGTTCTCCGTCGCCGGCCTCAGGCTTCGAAACCAACTTCCGTATACAGTCACCGGCTCGACTACCACCGACGAATTTCGCCATGGATTGAAAACGCATCTCTTCGTGGCCTAGAAGTCATTCAGAAATTATGCCACGTTAAAAATTAGCAAATTAAATTAAATTAAATTAATCGCAGGAACTAAATAGTTTCGGCGAAACAGGAATCGGCAAAATGGAATTCGGACAAACAGGAAAAAACCGACTCAACCGGTGTAGCTAAACAATGCATCGGACCTACTGTTGAGCACCTGTAAGACAACGGACTTACCACCCCGCTCATATAAGACATCGGATCTGTTATGCAACGAATAAGGCTTATTACACAACAGGTAGGGCCCGTTGAATAGTTTCGGACTGCTAATGATATTACGTAATACAAGTCGAACCTTGGGCTAGAATTATTGCATAATACGTCCGATGCAGTCTTTAGCTACACTAGGCTCAACGACTTCACTTAACAATACAGTTTATAGAATTACGATAACGATATCTACTACGACCATGCCTTTTTTATTTAAGCAAAATAAGAATTAACAACATTTGGATTTTTCCTCATAGCTGCAAAGAATATAACCTAGACAATAAACTAACGCTAGGATACCAACGATGCAGCAAACCAGACATCCACAATCTATATCTATATCATCATTTTGTTGGTTCGTTGCCCGCACGGCCGTTGTGTC
Source organism: Erpobdella octoculata (assembly GCA_963978895.1). NCBI lineage: Eukaryota > Metazoa > Annelida > Clitellata > Hirudinida > Erpobdellidae > Erpobdella > Erpobdella octoculata. The sequence continues at coordinate 22,656,161 of OZ022246.1, forward strand.
AATTTGAACCGCATGTCCAGTATCTAATGCAATTGGTTTCCTAAATAAAATTACCAATATCTTTTTAAATTGCAAGTCCAAAGTGCTAATGATGATTTTTAAAAAAAACGTAAGATAATCACTTACTGCTGAATTAAAACGTCTTTCTCATTCACAATTATTTATCTGATCCAGGATTTTGTATATAGATGATGTTCTGAACATTTGCATCCTTGAATTTTAATGGCTCAAGCATTTCTTCTTCATTTGCATTTTTGAATTTTAGTGGTTCAATCATTTCTTCAATTCAACAGCTGTTACCTTCTTTTTAAAACGTCTTCAGAATCAGAAATAAAGATAAAATTAACTACAAGTCTTCTGATTTAATTCAACGATTATCGGGCTTAACAAAATGTTAAACATCCAATCCAAGTTACCGAAAATGAATGCAACGAACAATAATAAACCAAACCGGAATTATTAGGCAGACAATGAATTAATCAAAATAATTGAACAATGAATACAAAAACAAAAACTATAACACTTTTGATTCTTTTTGATTTCAAAGTTTTTCGATTTTATAAAAATAATAATAATAAAATAACGTGCTTAAATAAAATTTAAAAAAACAATTTTTTTTTCAAATTTAAGTGACAGTGCAATGTTGTGTTCCAATTAATCAATAAAGCCGGATCATCAATCGTTCTATATTTCCGGGCACTCACTCACCCAATCACTTGGCGTAGCATGTAATGTCTACAAAAGCTTATCGGTTAAATTTCCGCATTAGTGACAGTTTCAAAAAAAATAAAAGCCATATATATCAGTGGATTTTTTTTAATTAATGACAGTTACAAATAAACATAAGTTATTTCAAAATTACAATGTCATTTTCAATATTTTAAGTCCCAGAGTTTATAGGTCGCGGCATTTAAGTAGAACGTTGACAAAGGTTTGTTTCGTATGTCTTGAAATGGCTTAATAACTATTAACATTGATTTATTTAACAAAAGACAATGAAAAATTATAGAATTGGAAAAAATAGGAGGTTTTCGATAATATTGAGAAGATAAAACTTTATCGAATTAAATTAATAATTAATCGAATAAATAATTAATCGCAAGAATTAAATAGTTTCGGCGAAACAGGAATCGGGATTCGCCCAAACAGGAGAAAACCGGCTCAACCACTTCAGCTGAAGTAGCTCCAACACAGTTGATGCAATTAGGTTAACGACATTTACTACAACCATGGCTTTTTATTTGAGCAAAATAAAAATTAACATTGTTTGTATTTCTTCACACAGCATTCAATAGCATAACAAATACCAAAAAATAGCGCTAGGAATAAGAAAACGCAGCAGCAACTCGAACCACGTCCAGGATTTGTGTCATCATCTTGTTTGTTTCTTGCCCGCACGGCCGTTGTGTCAATCTGAACCGCATGTCCAGTATCTAATGCAATTTGTTTCCTAAATGAAATTACCAATATCTTTTTAATTGCAAGTCTAAAGTGCTACTGATAATTTAAAAGTAACGAAAGATAATCACTTACTGCTGAATGAAAACGTCTTTCTCATTCACAGTTATTTTAACTGATCCAGGATTTTCCATATAGATGATGCTCTGATCATTTGTATTTTTGAAATTTAGTGGCTCAAGCATTTCTTCTTCATTTGCATTTTTGAATTTTATTGGTTCAATCATTTCTCCAATTCAACAGCTGTTACCTTCTTTTTAAAACGTCTTCAGAATCTGAAATAAAGATAAAAGTAACTACAAGTCTTCTGATTTAATTCAACGATTATCTGGCTTAACAAAATGTTAAACATCCAATCCAAGTTACCGAAAATGAATGCAACGAACAATAATAAACCAAACCGGAATTATTAGGCAGACAATGAATTAATCAAAATAATTGGACAATGAATACAAATACAAAAACTATAACACTTTTGATTCTTTTTGATTTCAAAGTTTTTCGATTTTATAAAAATAATAATAATAAAATAACGTGCTTAAATAAAATTTAAAAAACAAATTTTTTTCCAAATTTAAGTGACAGTGCACGTTATTTTATTATTATTATTTTTATAAAATCGAAAAACTTTGAAATCAAAAAGAATCAAAAGTGTTATATTATGTAAATTAGCCTAACTGGCAACGCAACTTTTCTATCCGGTTTCTGGTTTCTAGATTTCCGCAAACTGGCACATTATCTGAAAATGAAAACATTATCTAAGCCATTACTGCTAAGTTAAAAACAACAAACATTTTTTTTTTTGCTAGATCTCAGATTGTTTTGCTATCACCAAATAATAAATCGTATCTTTACGCATAAAACGAATATGACCTTTACGTTTACCTTTAAGGCGCACACAGGTATATATGGCTTTATGAACAAACTAGCAGTGCCCGTAGCGGCTTCGCTCGCATGAAATTAGAGAGTATGAACCGTGCATCCATAGTAGAGATCATTTTTTTAGGTCTCGGCTCGGCCCGTCGACAAATTAGCCCAGCCCGTTTTAAAAACCCAAACTCCTGGCCCGGCACAGCCCGTCTGAATTAGGCCCGGCCCATTTTTACAGGCCTAGAAGTTCTATATACTTGATGAAAAACTTCGGCCCGTCCCACCTTGACCTCAGGTTTGGCCCGGCCAAACTGAAGACCCTAAAATCACTAAAATATCTATATACTTGGTGAAAAGCCTCGGCCCGTCACACTTTGATTTAAGGTTTGGCCTGGCCCGTGTGAAGACTCTAAAATAACGGCTTGGCCCGGCCGATGATAAACTGAACTTAGCTACTTTTAACCGGCACAAAACTTCAAAATACTAATTTTTACATTTGTAGCACTTACAGTTTGTGAGTAGCAGTTATTTTGAAATCAAATAACCCTTATTTCCACCCCACATTTGAGGTCCTGGAAACCAAATTTTCAAAAAATGCTAAAACACGTATTTCATTATTTTTGGAGTAGAAACTAAATACTAATTTTTACTTCTGTAGCATTAACAGTTTTTGAGTAACAGCTACTTTAAAAACCAAATAACCCAAAAAATGATGAAACACGTATATCTTTTTTTTTTGAGTAGATACTAAGTATTAAATTTTACATCTGTGGCAATTACAGTTGTTGAGTAGCAGTTACTTTAAAAACCAAATAACCCTATTTTCCACCCCACATTTGAAGTCCTGGAAACCAAATTTTCAAAAAATTGTGAAACCCGTATATTATTATTTTTAGAGTAGAAACTAAATTCTAATTTTTATTTTTGTAACATTAACAGTTTTTGAGTAGAAGCTACTTTTAAAACCAAATAACCCAATTTTCCAACCCACATTTGAGGTCCGGGAAACCAAATTTGTAAAAAATGCTGAAACACGTATATCTTTATTTTTAGAAAAGAGACTAAATAATAATTTTTACATCTGTGGTATTTACTGTTTTTGAGTAGCAGTTACTATAAAAGACAATTAGCCCTATTTTCCACCCCACATTTGAAGTCCTGGAAACCAAATTTTCAAAATTGCTAAAACACGTATTTCATTATTTTTGGAGTAGAAACTAAATACTAATTTTTACTCCTGAAGCATTAACAGTTTTTGAGTAGAAGCTACTTTAAAAACCAAATAACCCAATTTTCCAACCCACATTTGAGGTCCGGGAAACCGAATTTTCAAAAAATGGTGAAACACGTATTTTTTTATTTTTTAAAAAGAATCTATATACCAAATTTCAAAATCTCCTCATTTTTGGTTTTCGAGATATACATTGTTTTAGAAAAAAGTTTGTTTTCCAGTTTTTTCCCCTCAGGAGCAAAATTTTCAAAAATCCTTTCTTAGCGGATGTTCACGCTATAAAAGTAATATAAGTTCCAAATTTCACGTTCCTAGGATAAGGCGTTTGAGCTCGGCGTTGATTATCAGTCAGTCATCTGTCAGTCAGTCAGTCAGTCAGTCAGTCAGTCAGGACATGTTCTTTTATATATATAGATGAAATTAGATTGGTAAAATTTGTTTAATACCAGTGGCGGATCCAGGAACTTGGTAAAGGGGTCTCGAATTTTTTTTATTTAATCGTTTATATTAATTTCGACTTTCTGTCTTTCTCTCTCTCTCTCTCTCTCTCTCTCTCTCTCTCTCTCTCTCTCTCTCTCTCTCTCTCTCTCTCTCTCTCTCTCTCTCTCTCTCTCTCTGAGTACAAACCCCTGCACGTTATTAAATCGATGTGAAATTAAGTCCATAGACTCGTCAGGACTAAACATTAGTTTTGAGATGGTTATTCACGAAAATAAGCTTTTTTTACAAAATTGTATTTAGGTTACAATCTCGGTTTGTGTGTGGCTTTTTCTGTACGCAAATCTTGCAAGTAACATTTAACTAGTTTTTTGACTAGCTAGGAAGCTGAAACTTTTTGCATAGCTTTGTATTGGATCACAATACATGATTCAATTAAAAAAAAACTTAATTTGAACATCTTTCGTTTTTCTAAATTGAGTGTATTTGAAATTAGAGTTTGTGTTGAAAAACTCGTTTTTCCCTTTATTGTTTAATTCTTTATTTGAACTCTCTACTAAAAAAATCTATGCGATATTGCGTCATTGTTTATTTCATAGAAAGACAACGAATTTTGAATTCCACTTTTAACCATTTCACGTATTACTATCGATCTGAAGTTTTTTATTTCGATTTTTTATTTATAATAGAATATTGTTTTTATACTAACTTTATTATAATTATTGATTATCAGATTTTCTTTTCATGATTGCAGATATCAATTTTACACTGAAAATCTTCTTTTCATTTATGTAGTTTTTAGAATTATAGACTTATATATTCATGAAAAATATTTGCATTAAATTGGTATCTTTCTATTTCAAATATATAAAGGATTTTTAGTAAACGAAGTTTTTTACGGTTCACTTGTTTAAATTTTGATTGTCGTTATGCAACCCGTCGTGAAATATCTTGAATTTATTTTGTTTAGTAAAACCAAACAAAACGAATTGAAATTAAACATTTTTATTTTTAAAAAACAATTCATGCAAAATATATTTTTAATAATATCTAAAAAATATAGACCTTCACTGCCAGGTCCAGCAAAAAAAAGTTTAAAATGAAATGGTAATGGTAATACTCAGCATTTTTATTAAGCTAATTGCTAGCGTGCAGACTTCTATCGGCATGTGTGTGTGTGTCTGTGAGTGAGTGTGTGTGTGTGCCTACTGTCGATAAGATATTTATTTTTGTAATCTAAGTTCCGAAGCGCATGGATGAAATACATTGATTTTCGTTGTTTTTTCATACATGTGTTCAGACGGGTCGGTTCGTAATTAGAATCGGATAATCGGTTTTTGATAGCTCCGATCGTTACGAGCATTCCACAGAAGCGTGTGAACTCCATCGGGTGGAATGAAAGCTCTTTACGACTGTTTGAGTTTTCGGCGGTCACTAATTAAAGGAATCGAAATCCCTTTTTTACAATGCCCGAGTGACTCGTTTGAAATTTGAAATACCCAGATGTAATGCTGCTTTTAATTAGATTAGATTTTAGATTGTTCACCACCGCTTCTAATGATTGAAATCGCGAAATGTTTATTTAATTTTATTTTCTGCGCATAAAATTTTTTAATACTTCCAAATTCAAAAATAAAAATATAGGTCACGTTATTGACTTAACATTTGAAGAGAGAACATAATAATCTATTTAAATAAAAATAAGTCGCTAAATGTGTTGCTAAGCGCCAAACTCGAGAACGACTGGACCAAGTGCCACGAAATTTTGATACAACATAGAACTCATTAAAGAAAAGGTTTTTATCTATTTTTTTGAAAAATAAACTCATTATTTCATTTTGTATGAGCAAAAACCCCCCTAGGCCAAAAGTCCTTATGTACGAATATCAAAAGTTATTGCGTAACAAAATTCAAATTTAGTTTACATAACAATGTTTAAAGAAGGTTTCAAGCATCTTTTACCAAATCTATTTTACATTTATAGGCAAAAAGGTAGGAAGGCGAAGAAAAAATGGGAGCGGGAAAGCAAACGGGGATGGCAACTAGAATGAGCGGGAGCGGGAGAGCACGCAAGATGGAAACAAGAGCGAGAGAGAAAAATGACAGAAAAACCTTGAAAAACTTTGGGCAGTGGCCTCTATCCCTATACAAGCGGGCGCAGCTTCGCCCGGCAAAAAACAGAGAGGAAAAAAGAAAAAAAGGGGATAAGGAAAAAATAAAAACCCGACTTACATATATTTTCAGGCATATGAATTACAGTTGAAGTAGAAATGAACGACGTGTGGCTTCACAACATTAACCCGAGATTCTTTAATTAACATTTAATGACCATCTTATCTCATTTTATCCGGCGGGATGAATAATTCGATACGTTTCACAATGCATGGACTCCTATATATTAGGAGCTAGTATATAGGAGTCCATGCACAATGTGACCACCTTCATTTATGGATGAAACTAACTTTTTGCTGACACCTTTGTACTCTGTTAGTTTGTATGAAAGTGAGCCTAACATAGCTGTTATTTTGATTCTGTTTTATTTACTGCGTGAAACGTAGCGCTGTTCAAGCAAATACTTTGAACATAATCATGAATATAAACGTTATTTAAAACGATCAATTTTTATGACACAAAAAACAAGCTGTATCGATAATATGTACTTATCACACAACAAACTAGTTGGGAAGAATTACAATGGACGAAATCATTACCAGAAATGTTCAGAAGACTTAGCAGCATTTTCCTAATTTTTATAAATTTACGAAGTTTAACAGAAACTGTCTTTTTTACAATTATAACATTTTTTATTGTTCCACCTATTTTGTATCAAAAATGACGTCCTTGAGGCATAAAAACCAAAAAGAACCCACTACAAAATCAGACCCAATTTCGAATGAGTAGGTAGAGGCCCATTTCAAAACCATAATGACAATGGATCCACTGTGCCTTTGGGTACTACCGGGTAGTGAAAAATATTCGTTTGCTATACTAGAAAATTTAAGAAATAATAATACAAGAATTTTAATGCAGTAAACTAAAAGTTAATTTAGAATAAAGTAAACAAGTGCTCTATTACGTGTACGTGAGAACTGTGAATGGGGAAGAGGTAGATAAAAAAAAACATCTTAAGGTATAAGTAAAGCGAAAACTATATTTAGTAGGTAAAAGTTATAAAGTTTTATTTATTTGGGAACGAGTTTTCGATCTATAAAACTTCTAAAAATCATCTAGTAATCTAGTTGTGTAGGTAGTCGTATGGTCGTATGACGACGACGTCGTATGTTCTCATTGCTGGTTGCGGAAGCTCTGTCTATTACATCATATTTTGATTTGGCTTCAAAATTTTAATATTTAGAAAACTTAGTTAGGATCTAACTGTTTGGAGTACGATTAGGAGCAGTTGATTAAATGATCACTTCAGGGTCAGTTGACTTATTATTAAATTAAATTTAAATACATTTAAATTTTTTGTGTAATTTCGCCTGCCATGATTGTTAAATTAGTAGTTAACTGTGTTTTATATTTATGCTTTTTATTATTTTATATATATATATATATATATATATATATATATATATATATATATATATATATATATATATATATATATATATATATATATATATATATATATATATATATATATATATATATATATGTATTCAAACTGTTAGGTGTCCAGAAGCACTTGATGTCAAAAAGCAGCGCAGGCGATTATTTCTTATTAATCAATGAAGAAGAGACAGATCTTGATGAGGAACTAATTCTTTTCTCGAAAGAACCAACCAACCACGACCAGCCGAGCCTGCACCGTCGATTATTAGAAAGCGTCGGGAAAAGAGCGCAGGCTTGTAAAAAGAAAGCAGGAAGGACAAGATATCATGATCTCCGCGACAACCGAGTTCCGTCATCGACTCCGAAAAGAGTCCACAGGTTGTCAGAAAGTTTGGCACTTGAATTGGGTCTCTCCACTCAGAATATTGAGAGAGAGGAAACTGTGAAATGCGTGGTGTCAAGTATATTGTTTGTAATTGTGGTTATAACATTAATACTCATGGCGATCTTAAAAAATCCTGAGATGTAGTTAGAACTTTGCTGCAGTTATTAAGTAATTTATGGTAGACTGATGGGGTTGATTCAATAACATTTTAACTTAGATTTAATTTAAAATACAATGAATAAGTTTAGTAGAAAGGGAAACAGGTCATTATGCATTTGCTTCTGTAACATTTCATAAGGTTGATATATTCTTCTATGGTTTTGCTGAGCTTGAAAGTTATTTTTGGAAATCAAATTTTTTTCAAAGCCTGCTTTGTGCATTCAATTCTGTTTTCGGAGGTTTTACCGCTGTAATTCTAAAAGTATTATATTTTATTAATTAATTTCTTATTTGTTGTTTTTTTTCTGGTTGTTTATTTTTTAGAAGATGTTTAATTAAGCTTCTCATCACTCAGGACTCTCTCTTCTCTTCTTTTTTTAAAATCACATCAATTAATTAAATTCAACATTTATACAAGATCAAGACCATGACTAGGCATTTGTTGTTTCAGATTTTCTTTTTTTTTAATATTTTTAAATGAATAAAAATGGCCTTATAATGAAATAAATTGCCAGCAGGTATAAATTTGTTTACTTGAACTACTTGTACTGAAAGCCAAAAGCCATGCCAGCAATTTGAAGAAAAAAAAATTGCTAAAACTTGACTGTAGTATAAAGTAATTGATAGTTGTGCTTATAATAAATTTAGAAAAATATTCTTGCAGATTCTTTAAAGTGTTTATTGAAGTTCAGCTTGATTCACTGGCACTGGAATCCTCCATGGCTTGTTGCTGTCTTTTTGTCATTTCTCGTGCACAAGGTTTTGAGGGTCTCCCAAATACTTTTGTTTTTGTCCCTGGTCAGGTTTTCGTACACCGGATTCCACTTTGAATCGCTGCCTCTGCTGCTACTGTTACTACTGCTCGACTCTCGACATTCTTCTTTAGCTCTTTTAGTGTTCCTGCTTGCTGCTTTCTTTTTTTGAAGCTGCTTCTTGCCGCCGGATGACTCTTCTCGACCTCCGAGACAGTCTTCGAAGCAGTCTGAAAGAAAAAAATCCAAATCGTTTTCACAGTTGGGAGCATTTTCTTTGTCGCCGAGGTTTGTTGCGGTAGGACTGCACTGGTCGTTTTCGTCATCTTCTGTTTCTTCCACTTCTTGAAGCTCTCGAACGGATCTCAACCTTTTGACCATTCGACAAGTGTCGCACTGATTGTCGGCATCATCGCGGTCGAAGAAGCCTTTATTCAGTTTGTACTTATTTTTCTTTGAACACTCGTTTTCTTCGTCGCTGCACAAACCCATCTTCCCGTCCTCGCCTCGGCCGGATAAATCGTTTGCATTCTTGAGTATGCTTTTACAGGAAGTTTTCTCCGATTTCTGTTTCGTTTTCGAGCAAAAGTCCGAACTCTTCCGCCGCTGCAGCTGCTGCTGCTCTCCGCACGATTCTTGCCAATTCAACGACGACGAAAAAACCTCGTTGCTGCCTCTGTTGTTGGACCTGTTGGCGCACTTCATGAAGCCGATGTTGTCGCAGGAGTCGTCTCCGGCGTTGTTGCCGTCGTCGTCGTCGCACGACTCTTTCAGGTATTTAATGAATTCGTCCTCCTTCTTGAAGTCGGTCGGAGCCGAGAAGTGGTTGATCGACTTGAAGCCGCCGTTCTTGCAGTCGTTGTTCGACGTCTTGTTTCTCTTCGTGACGAATTTACTACAAGAGTCATCGGAGTCATTGCCGCTCTTGTTTTTCGATTTCTTCGTGACGAATTTACTGCACGAGTCGTCCGAGGCGTTTCCGTTGTAATCGTCGCCGCAATCCATTCCGCCGCCGCTGCCACCCTTGGACTTTTTCGTGATGAATTTGCTACAGGAGTCCTCGTCGTCTGATTTGTCGTTTTGCTTGAACGAAGATGTCTTCTTGTTTTTCATGAGAAATTTACTGCAAGAATCTTCGTCGTCAGATTTTTTCGCTCCGAAGCTTTTGCAAAAATCTGACATGTTGAATTTTTCTTTAGCCTGGCCTTGATTTTTTTTAGTTAAGAATTTGCTGCAGGAGTCTTGATCATCGTCTCGATCTTTTTTCGACAGCATTTTAGAACAAGAATCTGCGTGATCTTTTTTCTGGTTCTTAGATTTCAAGCAAATGTTCGAGCATGAGTCTTCCGAACCTTTCATTCCTCGATCCCCTCCCCTTTTTTTAGTAACAAATTTACTACACGAATCTTCGTCTTCCGATTTATTACGGTCCGCTTCTTTTGATTTTGAGCAAACACTGGAGCAGAAATCTTTATCGAGTGTTCTTTTTCCGTTGCTTTTTTTCTTTTCGCCATTTTTCTTTGTCAAGAACTTACTGCAAGAATCTTCATCTTCAGACTTGTTCTTACCGAATTTCTCTGAACACATGTTGGAGCAGGAATCTTTACCTCTTTTTGACTGTTCATTCTTTCCAGATGAAAATTTGCTGCAAAAATCTGCATTACCGGATTTTTTCGATCCTTTTGAGAATAAATCTGAGCACATATCTTTTTTGGAGTTTGAAGATTTTTTCTGGAACTCTTTGCAAAAGTCATCGTCATCACCATTTTTATTTCCACATCCTGTGGAATTGTTTTTCTTCTGCCGAAAGTTGCTACAAGAATCAGAACAATTAGAACTCGTGTTCTGACAAAAGTCGTCGCTTTCTTCAAAGTTCTTATTCGCAGTCTGGCGTTCACCACAACTGCTGTCGCCGTCCAACAAATTTGTGTACCTCTCGGTAATCTCTTTACAAAACTCGGCAATATCGCTTTTCTTCTTGCCCGAAGACTGATTGTTTTTAAATTTATTTTCCATATTTGAGTAACCATCAAGACAAGCCTTTGCTTTCTCAAAGCCTCTGACATCCTTACATAGTTCATTAATAGCACGGTTATCTTTGGACAGTGATTTGCTTCTTCTGTTCAAGTCGCTTCCGCCCCTTCCTCTCGCTCCTTTACTTTTTCTGGAGCATATTCTACTGCACGATCCGCTATCTGTAGCGTCTGTCGATTTATTTTTAGCACCACAAATGTTACTGCACGAATCATCGCTTTTGCCGAGTTTTGAAAAGAGAAATTTCGCGCAGTCATCGTCCGACGTTTCGGCACCATTTTTTCCATTTTTGTACTCGTTGCAAAGGTCTTTCATAAATTTATTATCAAAATTACTGGTTAGACAACTAAGTTTTGACTTGCCTGTCGTCTGCTGAGAGTCTGAGCAGTCATCTTTCATCTGATTTTTTCCACCTTTTTTTCTGAATTGCTCGCAATAATCGTCATTTCCGAAGTTCTTTGAATCATTCGATGTTTTATTCTTATAGCCGCTACCTCCACATCCCTTGCAGAAATCATCGCCCAGACCATACTTCTTATTTGAATAACCAGTTGCTTTGTCGTTGCCGTAGCCGTGAGCGTTCTTCCCGCCTGTTATAAAACAGTCGTCTTCAGTGTCGCTTCCGAGTTTAGTTTCCTCCGATTTGCAGAAGTCGCTGTCATCGGTGTTTTGAAACATTTTATCACCGCTGGACTTCAGAAACTGGCTGCACAGATTTTGACAATCGTCCTCGTCATCGGTATCGAAATTTGCCAGGTCGTTGGTTTTGTTCTTCTTCGGCTGGTCGTCGTAATCGTAGCACAGTTTCATCTGACGGACTGGCTTTTTGACGAAACACGAGCAAGCCAGGCAGCCCGAAAGACCGTCCTTATCTTTGGAATCGTCGCATAAACTGCTCATGTCAAATGTTTTAATCTGAAAAAACGTGAAATGAACATTTAACATAGTAACAAATAATAAGCTGAGTCAAAGGTACAATTCAGAGGTGTAGATGAGGTGGGTTGGCCCATGGATTGGGATAGATTAGGTTGGGTTGGGTCTAATATTTTTTAAACATGCGTGGGTTGAGGTGGATTAAAATTAAAAAAATCTTAAATACATTTTCAGTGGGTTGGGTTAGAAATTCAACTTTTTAAGGTAGGTTGGGTTGAGTGAGTGATGGGTTGGGTTGCCAAAAATGACCACTGGTACAAGTTCATACCTCACACGTGTGTTTTCCTGTTCCGTTGCTGCTGGAGAATTTCTTTTTATTAGAACCAGTTCCCCCAAATTTTCCGTTCCCAGAACCTTGGCAAGATGTTTGATCTGTTTTTTTCAAATTCAGATACGACAATGCCTACAAGTGTCATTTATACAATAGTTATGTTTTTTTATTAATAAAAATAAATAATTGATAATAGTTATTCACTTCATTGTCAAACGAGGTGATTATTGTTTTGGTCTTGGTGTCATCAGAACACCAAAATGGTTGATTAGTAAAGATAAAGCTAGGATTTGGAGATGATATATTTTCCAGCTTATCTTTGGCATCATTTGCCCAAACTGTAACAATATCACCGACTTCGACAAAACTGTGTGGTGGAAATTTGTAAACAGCGTATACAGAATTGTCATAGATTTGTATGAGCAGATTGTCGTTCATGTCCAGGACCTGAAAACGTTTGAATAACTTCTTGTATATTTATATATTAAAATTATCTGTTTATTGAGCCAAAGGTGAAGTATCGAGCCCGCCATAATCGCGCCTCATGTAAAGTACACCTACTGTAGTTCCCGACGACTAGGTCATTAGGTAGTAAGCCATCATTTAATTACGGATGGTGTGTAGCCAGTGTTTTATCCAGACATCGTGACTTTGGGGAAAATTTGGAAATTAAGGAGGGGGTAAGAACGTCATTTCAGCTAAGAGTTGGAAGACAAAAAGTTTCAAAAACCCACACTCTAAAATCTTATACATTTTTCATTTCAACAGAAATAGCTGATGACCGTGGGAGGATAGTTAGAAGTACTTTTTCTAAAAATTTCTATGCACTTTGAAGTGAAAAAATAGTTGATGACCTTGGGGGTAGGCAGAGGTACTTTTTCTAAAAATTTTCTGAAACCTTACGCACTTTTTACTTCAAGAATATCTAATGACCGGGCAGGTAGAGGGTAGTCATAGGTATTTTTTCCAAAATTTTCCAAAACTTCTTACTTTTTATCCCACAAAAATAATCGTTCTCAAAATTGATTTTGGAAAAATTTCACAATAGGGAGGTGGTGAATTTGACACTGTTGGGATAAAAAATCTTTCCATAACGCATCTGGATAAAACACTGAGTCGGGTCGGTAAAAGCGCATATATAAAGTAAGGTGGTGGTATCGGTATATATTTATTTAAATACTTGATTAATATTTTATTATATATATATATATATATATATATATATACATATATATATATATATATATATATATATATATATATATATATATATATATATATATATATATATATATATATATATATATATATATATATATATATATAATTTTTTCCATACTTCATTCGAAATATTCTTTAGCTTGATAAACTGGCCTTCTTTGTCGATGTCTATTATGGCAACTCCGAAGAGCAAACTTCATGGAAAAAAAACGTGAAGAAAGCTTTGTTTTAGAAATTGTTGAGAATAAACAGTTAAAGAAATGGCACAAACTTTATGTAGTTGGGATTAGCGCGTGGAACATCAGAGCCTTTAGCTTCTTTAGAAGTCAACGAATGAATTTTGTCTTTTGTGTGCTGGCTCCCAGCTTCTGACTTTGGGATGGATTGAATGTGAGGTTTAATGGTTACATCGCCTCCATATGCAACCTGAGTTTTGAATGATGACGATTTGTAATGAGAGACACCATCTTCGGGTTCCTGTTTGTATAAAGCGGCTTCCACATCGACTTTTTCAACTTCCAGTTTTGCTGGGATGGCTTCAACAAGAGCTTCAGTTGGTTTTTTAGATACAACAGCTTCTACAGCTTCTACGTTGGCTGTTTCAGCTTCGTGTGTTGACGGAACAGCTTCTACTTTGGCGGTTTCAGCTTCGTGTGATGACGGGACGGCTTCAACAATAGGTTCATCAAGAGCAGGCTCGACTGCCTCTGGACCAACTTCAGCTACAACAGCTGGCTGTACATCTTCTGCTGGCTGTACATCTTCTGCTGGCTGTACATCTTCTGCTGGCTGTACATCTTCTGCTGGCTGTACATCTTCTGCTGGCTGTACATCTTCTGCTGGCTGTACATCTTCTACTGGCTTTGCATCTTCTGCTGGCTGTACATCTTCAGCATTAGCTACCTCAGCTTCGGGTGACGGCTCGATATTCGTTTCAACATTTACGACTTCTCCATTGATTTCTTCGACTGCTGCAATTTGTTCGTTGTTGGCTGCTTCTGCTTCCCCGGCTGTCTCAGCTACGACTTCGGTAGGATCGTCGTCAAGCTGGTTGTTATTCCTTCCTCTCAAGATTGAAGAACCTGATGTCCTTAAACGTGGATCGTTAAACTTAAAACCATTTTCTCTTGACGATCTTGACGCAGTGTTGTTGACATTTGTTGACATTTGAAACATCGGTTCTCTGATCGGGTTGATCGTCACTCTTAATGGACTCCATTTACTACCAGACTTTTTTATAATACTGGAATTAGTCGGCTTAGGTAGTGAACTGCCTTTTCGGAAGACAGGAACTAATCCAGCCTGTTTTTTGTTTTCCGATGGCTTCCTAATTATTGTGCTTTTGTTATCGACTGCTTTTGCTGGGTTTTGTTTCGTCTCTACAGATCTGTCGACAAAAAATATAGTTAAGCACATCAGTTTTAGATATATAGCAGTTGATACCATCAGCTTTAGGGCGCTCACACTTTCCAAAAACTGCTGCTTAGCAAATATAATTTGGAGCGCATATTTAATTTGTTAAATGATGCAATAATTTGTGGATTGTTTTGCATAATACGGCTTAACCTGGTCTTTCGAGGTTCATATTTCAAACATTCTTTTTTAGTTTCTGTCAAAAGGGCGTCGTCACCCTAGAGATAATCTTAAACCAACATCATTATCATAGTAATCGCCATCATCATCGTCGTCGTCGTCATTATCATCACCATCATCGACATCAACAAAATGGTTTTCAAACGTAAATACAAAAAAGTAGACCTTTTCTTTGGCAAATCTTTCAGTTCGGTGCTTGTAGGATCACTTCCTGTTCAACGTTACATACTTATTATTATAATTACAACAGGAAAGCTCCAAAACTAAACAAAAGAAACAAAGACACTAACTGACCTTTCTTTTTTGTTACATGCTTGCTCTTGAGAAAGTTAACCTTGAGAGATGTTTTTGAGCTATTTGAGAGAAAACACATGGTCATCGTGAGATTGTCAACGAGAATTAAAAACTAGTAGCCAAAACATAAGCACAGTAATGAAGTAGTACAGTAGTACCCTTCATGGACTACATCCTAACTCTACAATTATTTCTTTTCAGACAATTTTTCTCCAGCTGATTTGTTTTAACCTCACTCTATACTATCCCATACCACTCCCTAACCACCCCTTACCACCCATAACCTGACATATTTTTTAGATTTTGCAACTTGATTCCGATTGAATTTTAGCGTCGTAAATAAAAATTATTGCTATTAACTTTAGCTGACAGTGTCCAAAATTTTGAAGGCACGTTCAGAAGAATAAAATAATTTAGGAAAACATTTATTTGGTATTATTGACATACGCTAGATTTTCAGAGTCATTCGGGGGCAACTGGGCAGTGTCCAAAGTAGCCTGAGTGGTGCCGTTTGGCAGTTCATTGTCAACATTCACTATGGCCTGCGAAGCTAGAGAGTTGTTTGGCGCCAAACATTCTGTTATTTCAGGAAGTTTTGACGGCAAAGAATCAAGATAGACGGGCGACGCGTCCGGGATGGTTTCTGGTGACGTTCTCGTGGGGTTGCTTTGCTCCGAACAGCCCTGAGTCGCCAGTGGGAGTAGGACCGAGACGGCTGGCATTTGTCTTGCAGAGAGTTTCGAGTTCTTATCAAGATTAGCTGTCTGGAAACGTTACGAAATGGGCTAATAAGAGTTGGTTAGAGCTATTTATATAATTAAACCAATAAACTGCAATCGATTACTCCTCAGTTAATTACCGACAAGCACTCAAAAAAATAGCAAATAACCTCGTTGCCGTGGGGTGAGGCTACAGTCCTTGACTTTTTTGAGTCCGATAATAATGAAGACTTCATTCTGTATAAAACCTTTGAAAAGGTGTTACCTGGTCGGTCGGATGCAGATTTTTAAAAATGTTAAATGAGGTAACTTAATGTATTCGATTAATTTATATACAAAAAAACACCTTCATATACTGCTAAAATTGCTGTTGTTTACTAATTTAGCCAAGTAGCTTTCGTAGTGGTATCTCAAACGTCATTGAGAATACGAACGTCATAAAAACACAATTTAAATGGAAATTTTGATAATTAATTCTGCATTTTAATTAGTAAACAAACATCCCATTATATATGTATGTATATATCTTTCGTGGCGTATTTCTAAAATTCACAGTGATCAGGAACCCTTGTAACCTAATTATCTGCAAAGCGCTGGTTTGTCGTTTCTACCGTTTACTGATTTGAGAAATGACAATATATATATATACATATATAGGTCCTAGTAATAAAATTCAGGAAAGTGTAAAATTGGCCTTTTTTGTGCGTGCGACCGTTTTCAACTCTCATGAAGTTATCCAAGAAAGCGGCGACATAAGACAAAATACATGTAATACAATTAAAAAAAAAACTTTTTACAAAGAAAACATTGAAGCAACTAAAATAATTTTAACCTTCAGCAAAAAGCGTAGGGTGCAACCCTTGGGTGAAATGGGGCACGGGCTGATTTATGTTATTTCTATAATTATGCCCTGATAAGTGAGGCTAATACAAAGCGTCTAAGAAAACAGATTGTGGTCACAGAATAGATGTTTTATTTCCTCAAAGACGTTAAAATCTACAACGAATTTAAATAAAAAAGAAAACGACGACAAAAATAAATAAATAAATAATTGAAAACTGATTAAAATGAAACAAATTAAAATATAAACTCGTTCAAATTATTGTCAAATACGTTGAGAGAACTGAAAAAATAAAATAAAATAGCTAAAAAGATGTTAACGTGTCGGTAGATGCTCAGCTTGCCTTTGACATGCTTCCAACACTCAAGGCAACCTTTTTACGAAACAAAACGTAGGCAATCGCCAGGAAAACAAAAGATATGGACTTGTAACAGAAAACGACACCGAACATGTACAATCCCATCTTTTGACTGGTATAGAGCAGACAGGAACCTTCCGAATCTGTGCATTTCATCTTTTGCCACAAGAGACAAGTCTTGTCAATGATGATTCCGAAGATTATCGGCGCTGGTATCATGCCTAATTTAAAAACAGCAACTCTGACTATATCTTCACTATTTTATTTTTTTTGCTTGTTATAATAATTTGAACGATAATTAACCTAAAAGTCTAGCAGCAAGCCACTGACAGCCAAGAGCTAAGCTTTTCTGGGACTTCGGAACACATCTAAAAGTATAAACAGCTATAATGCATGTAATCATTAAACCATTTGTTATTATGATAATATATTAATAGAAAATGTTTATCATTTGCATGTGAACTTCTTTATCTATTCGTTTTCCAATTAACTCCAAGTTATTGTAGAATTAAGACAGTCTTAAAATTTATTATTGCAATTAACTTCATTTATATAAACTTTAAAATAAAGCTTAATCACAAAACCTCAGCGTGGCAGTGAGTACAGGAGTACAGCAAATGAAAGTGATGAAGATGAACAGAGAGTAGAAAGGCATGAAAAGACCGAGGAGGTTGCACTTGTTCTTACACTTTCCCTGGACGGCTGAGTAAGTCTGGTTGTTGTTGTAGTTGTTCACTCTCTCGTATGAGGACTTGTTGCGACCAGTCATTCTTTCTTCGACGCACGTGCAGCCCTTGTAATACTGCAGCCAGGGTAATATTTACAGCGGCATTAAGTATTTACAGCCTCATTAAGTATTTACAGCCTCATTAAGTATTTACAGCCTTATTAAGTATTTACAGCTTCATTAAGTTTTTACAGCCTCATTAAGTATTTACAGCCTCAATAAGTATTTACAGCCTCATTAAGTATTTACAGCCTCATATAGTATTTACAGCCTCATTAAGTATTTATAGCCTCATTAAGTATTTACAGCCTCATTAAGCGATAACGGAGGCATCATTAAAATACATTTCGATAATTAATGATACAATTGAGATATTAATTTTTTTCTAAAAAACAATTTAGAACCTTAACACTTGCTCCTTCATCGCACTTAAATGTGTCGTAGGACATGCAGCCAGCGTGGCATGGAGACAAGTACGTCATGTCGTCACTACCACAAATCAGGTCCAAATCGAAGTGGGAGCAGCCACAATGCCTGTTGCACGGTACTTCTAGGCTGATATTCACGGGCCTATTACAAATTTAATTTTTCTTTTCTCATTTCGAAGGCATTAAAAAGTTAAAGATAACTTTAGAGAAACAAAAAAGGTTGAGCTTCGCTTCGAAGTCAAACATAGTAGTGATTGAACACTTTGTTGATGCATATTGCCAACATTAAATATTTAAATTAATTTACAGTAACTATATCATTCAATTAGCTAATGCATTAACTCTCTTTAATTACAACTACCACTGATGTCAGCTAGTAAGTTTCTCGCTTAACGATCCGGCCATCCCATTTGGATATCCGCCAGGTACTTTGCATATAAATAAATAAGTATGCCGTTGTGCACCGGAAAATTAGTAGCCTAGTTTAATAGTCCCTGTTTTAAAAAGTCTTTATTGATTTCTAAAATAACTCGTTAGCGAAGCAGGCGAATAATAAACACCGTAGAACAGTTCCAGCCAGGTAACCCTTGAAATGGGCAAAAGTGAAAGACTAGAGCGGAAAAGTTTATAACCTACTCGGTCACTTGAAGATCATCTTCGTATGGAGAATTTATACCAGCATACTTCAAGTCTTCGCATCTCATGAGAAGAGTAGAAGTCAAGAGGATGCCCACTGAGATGAGAATCAGAACAAATCTCAAAGAGCTGACACCATCCATGTTGAACTTCTTTACTAAGAACCCACCGAGAACGATTCCCAAACCACCAGACGGTATGGTGACCATTCCTTAAGGGCAAAACCATTAAACATGGTCAGATAATTTTAGTAAATTCATGCTAGCTGATAAAACGGCAAAAATGAGGCATTTTATGAAACCCGTTTAAAGTCAGCCATGGTTTTATAATTGGATTATCAAACGAACTGAATTACTTAACTAGCAAATATGCCGACATTCATATACAAAAAACTTATAAAATGAAAATAACATAACATTCTTTCAATATCATTTATTTCTTTAAGTTAGTTGCAAAACATCAAAGCATTCTAATTGCACAAAAGTATAACTACAGATAAGTTGTTAGAAATTAGTGAATTTGAAAAACTCTTAAATGCAATAATTTTTCTTTAAATATCAAATAAAATTATTTTGTAGTTTAGAGATCAGTATAAATTGATGTGTTGTAAAAATATTTTTTGACTTCCGCGTGTAAATTAGTTGAAAGGGACTACTGAACCAGCAATTATAATAATTAAAAATATGTTCACTTGTCCAACTAAAAATAGCAACAACTCCTAACCAATGAGTTGTGCTGCCCACGAAGGCGTGAGGTTGAAACTCGATTCAACAAATTTTGGTGCAAAACTAACAAATCCTCCAGCAAGAGCACCTAATTAAAAAATTAAATAACTTGGAAAATTTATTTTACAAGAAGTGCTGGAAATAGACGGAAGAGCTCTTCACAAATTTTTCTGATTAAACAAGCAGAAATAAAATCCGAGCCAATTTATTGACATATAAAAATATGAGTTGAAAGAGAGATACATAAACAAGCAAACAAACAACTATCAGATAGATAGGAGATATGTAAACAGACAAACAGATCGATAGATAGACAGGGATATTTATAAACAGACCGATACATAGAAAGGAAGATATATAAACAGACAGACAGACAGAAGCGTCATTTCAGCAATTCTTTGGGAGGGGTCAAACCTTATTTAAACACCCAAGCATTGAAAACTTTGTTCTACTAAATGCTTCACACTTTTGTTTCAAGAAATAACTACTGATGACCGGGGGGGGGGAGATACGTTTTTCAACATTTTTCTAAAACTTTCACTTTCGCCTACAAAGAAATAGCTGATGACACCCCTGCGAACGGACAGATAGATGGGGATGTCAAAAATAAAATACTTGAAAACCTTCTGCTGCACAGCTGATGTTGATGAACGCAAAGATGGGATTCGTGAAAATAACTTTTAATGACTTGAAGAAATGAGTTTTGTCGACGTCAGCTTTAATGTCGTCGTTGTAGATGTCATCCGATTCACTCCTGATGGTATCCAAGAACTTTTTGTCTAATTAATTGTAAATATCGGGCACGATTATCGTAGATACAGTTGTTAATATAAACCCATTTTTGTTTCAATTTTAGTACATAAAAAACATTAGTACGTTATTCATATAAATGCGTTAAACTTATTAACATCAACAGACTGTTTGCAAAAGTCCTTAAAAAATTAGAAACAAATCAATATCCAAGACTTAGATTCAAATTAATATAATGTAAACATTACAAACAAAAAAACAGTTTTTATTTATAGGATCAGAAATACGAAAAATATAGATAACAACTTGGCATTTCGTTAGGGAAAGCAGAGATGGGAATAGATATGATGAGAAAAAGACATCCACTAAGTAGGAATCCCAGCCACCAAGCACCCACCCATTGATGGTGGGTTGGACTGAGGCTGGTGCTGTGTTTTTAAAAATTTCATTAAACAAGTTATAATGTTAATGTGTATGTTTTGTCAAACGTTATTATATGAGCAATAATTGTTAATGCCTGAGTCGGGATAACGCACAAATGAATTTAATAAAAAAAGTTGACAATTCATTAAACATGATATTATAAATAGCTATCTTTTAATTTCAGATGCATTAAAAAAAATATTGTACAAAAAAGAATCACAAATTATGAAAATAAAGTAAGTCAACCGTGATCCGAAATCAACAAATATTTTAAGGAAATGCCCTCCAACGATATAACCGACTGCAGGTCCAACCAGCGCCATACTGTAATAAATTGCTGTAAAATAAAAAATATGCAATTAAATATTAAACACCATACTCGAAACATTTAATATTTTAAACAAATTCACGTGGTACAAAATGCAAAAAACGATAGAAGACACAAACAGAAAAACAGTAAAAATCAAGGCAGAATCAGTCATAAACATCGAAGCAGAGGCAGACATAAACATCAAGACAGAGGCAGACACCAACCCAAATACAGAGGAGTAGCTTTCTTTTCAGAATTTTCATCGATGTATGTCACACACAGTGTGTAAATTGGAATGCCTCCAATTCCGTGTAGCATGTGTCCGAAAAACATCAAGTACATGTAGTTAGAATTGCCCGTTTTTTTCGAGTCGCGATCCCAGAGACAATCCGTTGTCTGGTTGGCTCTTGAGCACAGAACCGTTTCGTCTTCCGTTGCGACAAAAGAGTAAGGTCCAACGAGAAAATGAGGTAGAGCGAATACGAAAGAGCCCGTACTGTTTTTGCATTAATTTAATCATAGACATGCTCTTGAAACAGTTTTTATTTTTTTATTGATATTGGAATAAACATGTACGATTAGGTTTTATTCCGCATTTTTGTCTCTCTATTTTTTTTTTATAGATTTATGACATATTTTGAAAACACACAAATAAAAAAATCGCAATTACATGCTTCAACTCAATCATATAACAGGTGTTATCTTTGCTTCCGCTTTGCAACAAAAACCTCTAAAAGTAATGGTGTTATATGACTTTTCGGACATTATGAAAGCATCCTTAAAAATTATTTAACTATCCTACAAACATGACCATCTCCTCTACTCTACAACCTAGAATCGACAATGTATAATTTGGATAGTTTTCAGACAAGTTACCTCATAACAAGAGCACCAATAGCGATCCATTTCGGCTTGTGGCCAAGTCCACCAAAATAAGAAACTGGAATGAGACAAATTATGGCACCCAGGTCATATCCAACTGTCACTATGCCACTCTGGACGCTGCTCATATCAAACCGCTTCTCCACTGTCGACAAGATGACACTTACGAAACCGCTGACGACGACACCCTAAAAATGATGCATGCATTGCTGTAATTGTGTGAAACAAGCAATATTACTTACGTTCTATTACAATTAAAAAGATATTTTCAATAAAATTGCATTTACCTGTACAAACACTAGACAACATGCGACTGGCAAAAACGCTTCAATTCGTCCAAATCGTTGCAGCCAGGCTGGTGTGAATTTACCCCAACCGCAGGCTGTTTTACTTTGTTCTTGATCTTCATTTTCCTGTATGTTTTTTGCAGTTTTGTTTTCCAGAATGTCTAGTTTTTCTTGAGCTGAGTAATTAATGTTTTTTTGAAACTTGTTTTGAGAGCAATTTTCAGTAAGTTTACTATAATAATTTTCAACATGCTCCTCTATTTCACTCATTGATTTGCTTCCAGAAACTACTGATCATCAAGGGGACTGGAAGACGCCTATGGAAAATCATAATTTGCATTTTTTTTAACTTTCAATGCGTGTTTTTTGTTTTGTTGTGTTTTAATTAGAAAATAGGATAAAATAAAAACAATTTAACAAAATAACATTATCGGCCGCGAGTTGTTTACACTTTTTTTTGAACTAGAGCGGTTTGTGTACAGCTAACATATCAGTGAATTTCGCGCTGTTTGTAAGATTTTAAGAAACAAAACAAATAATTATGTTATATTTTAAATTTAAAGATGTTTAAATTTTTTGCATCTAATTTGTGCTTTTTTACATTTAATTATTTCTCATCTTTTATAAATAACTTAAACAAGCGCTTAAGGCAATGTGACAATTAACATAACCTCAACTGACAAGTTTAATGTTTTAATGTTTTAGTGGTCTAGTCACTCTAGTCTAAAACTAAATAAAAATAAATGTGATTTTTTTTCACTCAACAATGGTGCAATAATTGGATTTGACTGTTTTAAAAAGTATATACTAACTAGAACTTATATTAGTAATTATTAATTACCGAATTGGTTATTATTGAGAATTGTTAAAAATCCTTAAAAATTTGCTATCTACTTCCATCCCGCTTTGTCTTAATGTTTTTTTTTTATAGAAATTTGAATAAACTTAGATTTGTATTGCACCGTTAAACATCTTTATTCGTATAGCTTATCAAGTGAATTTGGTTGCTTATTAGACTTTCAAGCGGCTCAAATTGGTTCGGTTAGCAAAAAATGAGCCAGAGTACAACTATTTGTCGAAAATTCTACTATGGCAACACTTCGTGATTTGACCTGACAACTCTGTAAATGCATTCAATGTTTTTGATGTGCCGCACTTGAATAATAAATTGTTGTTGTGCAAATGTGTAGGTAAGTAGTAGTAGGTAGTAGGTACATGTATCAGTATATGATGCAGTATTCGATGGGAGATGAAGAAATATAAGAGAAATAGTTTAATGAAAGAGAGAGAGAGAGAGAGAAAGTAAAATGAAAGTATATATATTTAAAGAGTATGTGAAATAAGATTTAAAAACATCTACTAGTTCCATCACTCTTGATCTACATAGTAAACTTTAAAAATAGCTACTGTGGCATCAACAAGTGAATGTGGTCCTACACACACACACACACACACACACACACATATACATATATATATATATATATATATGTATATATATATATATATATATATATATATATATATATATATATATATATATATATATATATATATATATATACGTTTAATATAAGCAAATATATTAAGAGTGACAAAGCAACTGCGGCTTTTCAATGGTAGGCCTACTCGTGAAAACTTTGTCAGTTTTGGTGTTCAGCGTACGTCCGCTTAAGTGCTTTTTGTTAGAAAATTTTCAAGTTAAAAATAACTTAAACTGAAAAATAAGTATTATTAAATTAATAAAAAAAAACATTTAATTCAACTAGACTGAAAAGGTGCATATGAAGCAGCTGTAGAAATAACAGCTTCACTTAAATCTATCAGAAATGTTTATATAGGATTCGTGTACATTACTTTACTCGCGTTAGAAGTCTGATGATTTATTTAATAACACGCTCACAAAAAGGAATCCTGGTTAGTGTTTTCTTCTCGTTAGATTGCAACCAGTCGGGCTTTGCTAAATAACATTTAAGAGTACAAAACCCCATCTTGTGTAATAACATCAGTCAGTGTACAAGGTTAAAGGTTGCACCAGAATTGTAAAAAAAACAACCTCTTTTATTTGTTTTACTAAATTTCAATGGATTACTGCTGTTGTTGCACTCCTAGGCTTTTCACAAGTAAACTGAATGTTTTATTGAATTTATGTTAACGTGGTAAATAGTGTTACTACTTCTTGACATAATTCAGTTGTTCATAGCCTGCAAGCATAAGTTTAAGGAGCGAGTTTGTAAATAAATTTCGAAATAATGTTTAAAATATTAATCAATTTCAACACGCACCTGTTACAAATGTTAGTGAATGAGATATCGATTTTATCAGTATGTTTACAGTCGGGTTGATTGTTTACAGGAACTCAGTATTTCGGGCGCGTTCTATAATTGCATTCGTTTGTATCTTAAAAAAAAAACCCAAGAAACATTAGAAACTTCCCCGAGCTTTTGCGTTTTGGTTTCTATTCAAGGAAAAGCGGCACGTGGTCGCGGAAAGCATTGAAGTTGCTGTGCTTCAATGTTGTGATTTTGCACAGAGAGAGGTTTGAATTTGTCTAAAAGCTCAATTTGTTTTTTGCTTTGGCCTTGAAACCGCTGGTTAAAAGATTTTAATTTTATCAGATAACATTGACATAATTTGGAATTAAGTTGTATTTTTAAGAGAGAATTTAATTTCAAATTGAAAAAAAAATGTATAATTTTCTTCTCAAAAGACATCAAAGTTCATAACGACATGGCAGGGCGTATATTTGTAGTTAAGAAATTTCAATTTTATCAGATAACATCGAATATAATTTGGAATAAAGTTTTATTTTTAAGAGAGAAATTAATTTCAAGTTGAAAGAAATGTATAATTTTCTTCCCGACAGACATCATAGTTCACAATGACAGGGCGAAATTTGTGATCGGAGTTTTTGCGAACTATATTAGGACTGCAGAGACAGCATTAAGGATCCAGATTGAACAGACGGCGCAGTCTGTCTGCAAAAGAACCCACAGTTCTCGAGGTAGTCTGTGAATAATTAGATCAATATTTCACATCAGTGAGGTGACGCTTTCTAAGCAATTTTTGACTCCACCCTCAGAGTCTCGGATGCCAGACTAACATACAAAATTAATGAGGTATCAGCTGTTTATTCTATTTGCAAATATTATGATACTGCAACTTTGAATTAGACTGATAGGAGTACGGTTTTAAAGGAAGCACAAAGACTGCAAATCTAAGCCCACTGCGTAAGTTAGTAGCCACCTACATAGATAAATTATCTAAACCGCCTATGAACTCATCCATCTATGTAGGTGCAACGGTGCCTTTCTCACCACCCATGAGTTTCAAGGATGCGCTTCTCCCGGCTGTTATAACATGGTGTTTCTTGAATGATTCTTGATATATCGCATAACTTTGAATGCATATCCAGCAAGAGCGTATAATAGGTAGTATTAGCACTTTTAAATTAAATGAAAATGTCATCCATTTACTTCCTTCTGAAACATTCTAGAAATAGTTGGAGACTCGTTCATCCAGTTTCCATGTTTATTCTTTCAGATTCCTATAGCCGTGTTAAAAAAGGCTTGGCTAATAGGAAAAACAGCGGCTTAGCTTGTTGGCTTGGTTTACCCAAGCTGGCTAAGTTGACGTTAGATAAATTGCGATACCAGTTGAAATAAACTTGAAATGAAAATTATTATTAAAAGAAGCAGTATCATCGAGTGACTAATAATAATAATAATAATAATAATAATAATAATAATAATAATAATAATAATAATAATAATAATAATAATAATAATAATAATAATAATAATAATAATAATAATAATAATAATAATAATAATAATAATAATAATAATAATAATAATAATAATAATAATAATAATAATAATAATAATAATAATAATAATAATAATAATAATAATAATAATAATAATAATAATAATAATAATAATAATAATAATAATAATAATAATAATAATAATAATAATAATAATAATAATAATAATAATAATAATAATAATAATAATAATAATAATAATAATAATAATAATAATAATAATAATAATAATAATAATAATAATAATAATAATAATAATAATAATAATAATAATAATAATAATAATAATAATAATAATAATAATAATAATAATAATAATAATAATAATAATAATAATAATAATAATAACGATAAAAACTAGCCATTTTTCTTCGGCTTATTCTTATATCAATGACAATGACTCAAGTTAACAACAGATGTCTGACTGCATTCGGAGCGCAAGAGCGCATGTCAACCTTTTGTGGCTGAGTTGTGAGCAGTTTTAAAAATAGTTCAACAGCTACAGAACTACAGTCTAGACTCTAGTTAGAATAGTTGTAATATTTACTCGATTAATTTAATTTAATTTTCTATAGAAAGATGCTACAGCCACAAGAAAAAGATAATTCCGATGCGAACACAGTCCAAACAATCACAGGAAATCTGCCGACGGTTTCTCCTAAACGTGAGTTCACCAGAATTCCACTCCGCGTCACATTAATGACATTAATACCAGTGAAATGTCGTGCCATGGAATAGAATGTTACAGTGATGTCGTGTCAATGCCATGTAATGTTTAGGTCGTGTAATGTCACCGACATGCTATGTTAATGTCATGTCAAGTTAATGTAAATAACTTAAAAAGCAATACCGTTTTTAATTGTTCACAGAGAATTCCGTTCTGTCATGGTTGAAAGCGATAGCTCTATCTTTTACTTTTATCGTCATGGTATGAATCGGTCACATTTATTTCTGGTCGATAATTCTTTTAAAAAAAGTGATCATCATCTATTTTATATTTCCAGGGAATAACAGTCATTCTCATAGGAACTAACCTGGTTCACCTGGAGTTACTTATAAATCTCAGAGCTCACGATGTCTCAGTGATTTATTTTGGCTACGCCCTCGGAGCGCTGTTATGCGCGGCCATATACAATCGGCTCAATCCTGAATTCGGGTTCAGTCTTTTCCACGTAACTGCTGGAGTTATAACAGCATCAGTTATTTTCTCGCATAATTACAAGATGTTCTTGGGACTGTTGTTTTTCCAGCAAGCATGTCTTAGTTACATTGATGCAGGTGAGATATATACGGTGGCGTAGCGAGGGGACAGGGGGCATCTACCCCCGGGCGCCAGGCTTTGGGGGCACCAAAAGGCAAAAGGAAGGACAACAATTTCGCAAAATTTTAGTCATTATTGAACATGTAAAACATGTAAAATGAACAAAAAAAGTTGTATTTCTGCACTATTTCATACAAGTGGAAGATGGGGGAGCATTTTTATAACTTGCCCCCGGGGCGTCAGATACCATCGCTACGCTACTGGGTACATAATAAATATTATAATGCATGCAACTTGTAGCTTTTCATTGCCGGTGAACCCCATGAGAAAGTGTGTTTGTTAATTCTCTAACATGTGTCGGCTTGTTTGAATGACACGGGGCGTGATGTGTGGTCTGGTGACTTGAGCTGCTATAACTGTCAAACCATTGTTTGAGCTCGATCGATTTCTTAACTCTTTATTATGGACCAGAATTTTAAAATTCAAGTTTTTATAGTATGAATCATAAGTGCATAATTAAGATGAGGGTCAAGATGATACTGATGACGACAATAACGATGATGATGATTATGATGATGATGATAACGATTATGTTGATGATGATGACGACTACGATGATGGTGATGGAGAACAACTTTTTGTATTATTTTTCTAAATTCCGGAGTTTTAAAAACGTTTTCCGACTTTATTTTTCAGCCAACCAGTCGTATGCCGTCCGACTTTGGAATCACCACAAGTTCAAGAAACCTCTTCTCCAATTCCAGTTTGTCTTGTGGTCGTTCGGAGGGATAGTAGGGCCGCTCATTCTGAGGACGTTTCTCTGCGAATTAAACACTTTCACAGGAAACAAAAGCTCAAGCCAGCAATCGCTCTTCAACTCTTCCATCTCGTTCAGCCACGAATTCTCGAACGAGACATTTTGCATAGACGGGAGCCTGGAAACTGTGAAATACGGCTTTATCACAATGGCGTCTTTGCATTTTCTTGCAGGCGCGCTCTTCGTTCCAATCGTGATAGCGAATCTGTATTATAGAAAAAAAAGTTATCGTAGCGTTAGCTATCCGAAAGGCGATACGATTTTGCCGCTGCAACCGAAGCTAGAAAAGATGATCACAAGTCCACTCAGCAGTCCCAATTCAGGTCTTGTCAAGTGTCTTGTCGAGAAATTCTTGGCACTGTTTATACTAGTTTTAATATTCTTATTTACATTCTTGAACGCTTTCGTGGAAGCGATACCGGTAACGTTTATCGTCTCGTTCGCGATCAAACACCTACACTGGGCGGTCGCCAAGTCCAACCTCATCTTGTCCTTGTATTTCGGCGCTCACATGGCCAGCAGGATTGTATTCGTCTTCATATCTCAATACGCCAAACCTCTCACGATCCTGATGTGCGTCATGCTCTGCACCTCTGCTGCTTTCCTGTTACTCTTGACGGTCAACATCTGGAACGAAGTAATCTGGATGACGATGACGTTACACGGACTGGCGATCGGAACGTTTTTCCCGACGACTGTCATCTGGATATCGGAGAAGATTCAGATCACGGGGTTGATCAGCGGAGTTCTGGTCAGCGGGACGGGTTTCGGAATCATTACGGCTTTGTATCTGGTCGGCATGATGATGTCGGTGTACGGCCAGATGTATTTTGTTTATATCGTAGCTGCCATGTCGATCGTTAAGGTTTTTGTCTTCATCTTTGCTGCGCTGCTTCTAAGGCGCATGAAACGTGGAATAAATGAGTAAAAGAGAATTCGCAAGAATTGTTTATGTTTGTAATTAATAATTTTTTGTCCATTCGTTAGGTTTTGTTCTCTCATATAAAATGAGATGATTTAAGAAACTTGTTTTTCATTCCGATTTATAGCAATTATATTACACCATACTTTCAATGATATTTCAAAGTGTTTATTTAATTAATTGTAAATAAAGTCGACCAAACAAAAACTATCAAGTAATTATTTCATTAGTTTTTTGTTGTTCACTAATTGCTCTAAGCTGCTTAGAAACAGATAAACACGTCAACAGTTCCGGGAAGATGTGAACCTAAAAACAGATGAAAAAGATCAAATACAAGAGATGATGTCACTGTATCGGATGTCACTGGGAGCTACGATAATACATTATTTTGTTAATTACTCAAAAAGCGAGTTGTTAAAATTAGCCGGTAAACCACACTGAAAATTCATAACATCTCAGATTGATACAGACATTTGCACTCAGATCAAACAAAGGAAGAAGACTTAAGGGTAAAAACATTGAAATAGAAAAAACCAGTTAAAACTCCATATGAGAACATCTTCAGTCAGTATGTAGGCAAGTGTTTTGTTGTTTGTGTGTCCACAGCATATTCAGTAGAGTTTGATGTTCAATAATAAAATCAATTGCGTTATTAAACAGTTAGTTTCACATTTATTTGAAAAATTAAAGAACAAAATTTAATAAGAAATCGTATCTTCAGCTTCAACAAATTGTCTCGAATTTAAATAAACAGCCGTCTCAACTTCTAACGTAGCTTGCAATCAATTTTCCATTCGCTAGCCATGACTGTTCACGTTTTCATGATTGTAGCGAAACACTTTAAATTGAATCGAATCAACGCGGTTTAAAGTTGTTCAAAAGACTGAAGCTTGTGTGAGAGCCACTACAACAATAAGAGGCAGTCATTAATGGGGCATGCCTCCCCACACACCTCCCCCCCTACAGACGGTGAGATTCGAACCGCGTCCTTCAAGCCAACAGGGGATCGCAACACCACCAGTGCACTTGTTTTTCATGCTTCTTTTTCTGACCAAATTATGTGTTTTTGAATGCAGATTTGTTCCGAGTTTAAATCCAATTTTCAATATTATAATTTAAAAACTTATTTTTCTTTTTTACGTTAAATGTTGTCTGCATCCGATATAATTTGACTGTCGCCTGGGTTCAATGAGTTCAATGGAGAGTTTAATGGAGGGTTCCATGGGGGGGGGGGCTCAATGTTGTAGTTCAATGGGGGTTCAATGGGGAGTTCAATGGGGGTTCAATGGGGAGTTAAATGGGCGGTTCAATGTTGGAGTTCAATGGGGGGGGGGGTTGAAACGACAACATATGACAACACGTGCCCTACTTCACTGGAGCGTAACAAATTAGAAAACTTCAAACAATCAATTGAAAAATAGGAGAATTTTAATTAATCACTATTTCATTCACACGAGATGAAACTCTTGAAGTAAACTTTTCTCTTCGGTAGTTTTAACGACGATATTTCAAAACAAGAGAATATAAATTCGTTACTTTTAAAACGAACTCTTTTGTTAAAACATCGTCATGGGTATTACTTCTTTATTGATTTTTAGTCATTTTTTAAGCATGCCAATTTAAGGTTTAATGAGCAAAATTTTTATTTATTTTTTTATTTTTTTAGGGAAGTGTTCTATTTGCATTGGTGACACAACAAACCACCGAAAAACAGATTTAACGGTGGTTCTTAATTTTATAAGCAGTGAGCAATTTTTAAATTAAGCAACAAACAAAAAAAAAACGTTATTTTCGAAATAATTTAAAAATTTGAACATATCTTAGACTTGTGTATGTTTTAAAAAGGTTATAAATTTTACAACACAATGCAGTGATTGGTGATCACAGTGGTTTTCCTACGTCGCCTATGTTTCGTTTACCAGCAGATTTGTAAATGTTTGTTGAATGCCAAACTGTCAATGTACCTCTTTAGAATTTCAACGGACACTAAAAGTTGCGGGATAAGCAAATATGTTTCCGACAACAAATTCAGCTTTGTTTGTTCATCACCGGTTACTGCATGAGTTTGGCTGAGTGCTTCTTCATCAAATTACTTATATATCATATGTGGCAAAATAAAAAAAAACCATTGATAAAAATTTAGGAAATTTAAAATGATTGGATAATTCATGCAATATAGATTCAAAAATTGTTTGTTACAGGTTAATTGTAGCAGAATGGATATTGTAGTTTCAACCAGTATTGCTTTTTTTCTAAAATTCATAAACTGACAAATTGGAATTGCATGATTATTTTTTCTAGATTTGTCATCATTTCAAAGTCAAAGTTATAACGAATCAGCTGAAAGATTGGTCAAAAGTTTAAAGTTCAGAAATTTAGAACACGCTAAAAAGTATCTTTGGTCTTCATCATCATAATAATCATCATCATCACCATCGTCGTCGTCGTCGTCGCATTAATTCTTGACATCCAACAGTGGCCCGTTTAACTTTAGACCCATGAACTGAGTACAAATAAACAAAAAATTGTATAAAAAGTTAATTTCTATGCTAATTTCCTTAAATTTCTAAAATATCAACACTTTTTCCATTAAAAAATATTAAAAAAGTTGCTAAATAGTACTATACAACTTGTACGTGTTTTTAATTTTTTAATATTACTGAATTATCTTTTTTTTTTTTTTTCAAAAATCTATATAGATTTAATTAACATAGAATACATGTTTTCTTGCATGAAATAAAACTTAAAAAGCATAAACCTTTCCACTGTCATCCGACGTTTTCCTCGAACATTTAACACCTTCCAGCACTACCAGCATTCCGAAACTTCACTTGGTAAGACATTCCAGGCTTGAATATTAAATTGAAAGGAACACACAGAAAACCATTTCGTTCATTTTTTCCATGATTTTTTTTTAGTTTTAAGCTTGTTAATAAGATTTGTTGAGCTCAGCTAATTGCGAGCCAGTCCCAAGCCTGGATAAAGGAGGAGGGACAGTTGAAAAGATCAAATATGATCTACGACAGGAAGTACTTAAGTGCTTCCTACACAGCCATTTAAGTCTTAAAACACCTGGTGTAAAGGACTATAAACCATTATAAAAAAAATAAATAAAAAAAATTTTGTTGAGCTTATTTCCATCAACAGCAAAATGTCTTGCTGTCAGCTTGACATGTCGACATAATTTATGTCAAAATTATTTCATATCTTGCTTTGTTTTTCTACACTGTCTAAAAGCTTGAAAAAGTTTTTTTAACACTAAACAATTTTAAGTTATAAAATAAACTTAAATAATGTTTAAAAATTTTAAATGATAAAGTAAAATGACAAAAAACCCTCAGACCTGTCTAAATGCAAATCCTCAAAAAGCTAGCGTACAATGCCGTACATGAACTCATTCAACCGCTGGTGAGCACCTGTGACGAACACCCCCCCATAAGGTAATAAAGGTAGATAGGTAATTATAGTACTCGGTACACTTAGCTACAAAAGAGCATCGTTGAACAAATATATCAATACTAAAATTAAAACCTTGAGCGCTAATTGTTGATAAGTTTGTATTTCATAAAATGGTAAGCTGTAAACGTGAGTAGTTTTATTTATGAAAAGTTTGATTTAGCTTGTTTAAAAAGTGAATTATTTTCTAATAATTGTTATTTTATTTTAAACAGAAATTTTCATGTTGAAATGGTTAAAAGCCTTGTCTCTCTTCACATCATGTGCTATAACGGTATCAATATTTTTTGTTTATTTTTTCACATCTTAAATGTAAAATTTAAAAAAATAATAATAAAAATGCTTGTTCAATTTTGAATTCACTGCAGGGGCAAGCGGCAACTTTAGTAGGAACCACACTGGTCCACTTGGAGTTGTTCATAAATCTAAGACCTCAATACGTATCGCTCATATACCTCGGGTATTTCTTCGGAGGCGGTACATGCATACTCTTGTACGATCGTCTGATTCCCGAGTCTGGTTTTGTTCTTTTCCATGCCATTTCAGGGTTGGCCACGATTGGATCGAGTTTCGCTCGTGATTACAGAGTATTCGTAGGAGTAATGATATTTCAGCAAGTTGGTGTTGGTTTTGTTGAAGCAGGTTGGAGTTTTTCTTACTCATTTAATTGATTTTTTGTTTTTTATTAATAATATTTTAATGACCGTGAAGTTTAATAAAAAAAAGTGTAATAAAGTTAAATATGAAGTATAATAACTTCTAACAGCTCCACTTAGATATGGTACCATTTAATTAAAGTAATAAGAGATAACACTATATGCAACTATGTTTATGTCAGGCTTATAATGAACATATACTTTTAAATTATCACTATAATGAAAATTAAAATAAAAAGATTACAGATATCCATACAAATTATAAACTGATTTTTTTTATAAAAGATATATTTCTTGTAAATTGATAAACATTTGCTTCAAACTGTAACAATATAAGTGTTTGCAATTTCAGCCTGTCTGCCGTATGCAGTCGTACTGTGGCTTCGTAACAAATTCAGAAAACCTCTCCTTCAACTCTTGCACGTCATATGGTCTTTCGGAGGAATTTTCGGACCGATCATCATATCTCCATTTTTGTGCGAATTAATTGGAAAGTCGGAAAACGTCGATGACAAATTTTCCAACGAAACATCGACGTCATCTAAGTTCATTTTAAATTCATCTTCGACGTTTTGCATCGCTGGCAGTTTGGAGAGCATGAAATACGCATATATAACATTTGGATCAATGCATCTTTTAGTAAGCACAATGTTTGTGATTTGCATGCTATGCAAAAAAACGCATGGTTCAAAAACAATCAGAAAAGTAACTACGAAAGAGAACGACTCAAAAGCTCCAGAAATGGAAAACATGGTTCCAAATCTAGTCAGCTATAAAACTGACGATGTCTTGAAAAAACGATTACTTTTCATAATGCTTCTAGTTTTAATATTTTTCATTGCCCTCTTGAACGCCTACTTGGAAGGATCTGTGATTACGTTTTTGGTATCATTTGGGATCAAACACCTAGAATGGTCAGTAGCCAGGTCCAGTCTTCTTTTCTCTTTATTTTTTGGCGCCCACGTTTCCAGTAGGATTTTAAGCGTGATTTTGTCTCAATTTCTGAAGCCGCAAACGATGCTTCTGTCCGCCATGGTGACTACTGTTGTTGCGTGTCTTTCGCTTCTGCTGGTCAACACTTGGAAAGATATAGTTTGGATGTCCGTTGCTTTAGCCGGCTTGTCTATTGGAACTTCTTACCCAACGATTGCTGTGTGGATGTCGGAGAAGATCAAGCTGACGGGTGTTGCCAGCGGGGTTTTGACCAGTGGGGTGGGCATAGGGATTTCAACTGGTTCATATTTGGTTGGGAGGATGACATCAGAACACGGACAGATGTTCTTCGTTCATTTTCTTATTGTGACATCGGTATCAATGATTTTTGTCTTTCTATCAAAGGTTATTTTGTTATCAAAAAGCAGTTTGCGCATAAACGTTGATGTCTCTAACCGTGATCTGGAAATTAATCAGAATTTTTAACAATTATTTTATTTGTCTACCGACACTAAATTTGTCATGCTCAAGTGTTTAAAATTTTTTAATGAAGAGTATGCACTTGTTTGACAAGTAGTACCTACTTACATTACCTACGCATTTTGGATATGAAAATATAAAACTTAAAATTTAAACCTAGAATGCCTCATAAATGACAACCCAACAACTTTTCATCTAATAAAAAAAGTTTATTAGTTATAATTTAGGTCATATAATGTTTTTAAATCTCAATAATGCCTTCGAGTCGTACAATTTTTTGAAACATAAATTAAATTATCTTTCAAACCATTTAATGTTTCATAAGATTTTAACATTTGCCAACAAATGCTGAATAATTTCACAAACTCAATAATCTAAGCTCGTTTCAAAATCGTTCGTCATCTAGCGACTATTTCATTACTTGTTATTGAAACTCCGATTAGGATTTTAGTTATATTGAGAGAATTTGAAAAATTAGTGACCTTTATCATGAATAAAATTAGACAATATTAGAGTTTCTTGTTAATGATTGAAACAAAGGTTTTTTTTGTAGTTGTTAGTTTTAGTGTCATTGGTGGTGCTGCCTTATAGAGGCCATTTAGAAATCATTTTCATATAATAATTGTTTATTTATTTTAGTTATCTATGCTCTTATTAAATGTTTGTTTTCTTGGGTGTGTTGGTAATTTATGCTGATAACCTTCCGTTTTCTAATTAGGTATGCATGCTGTAATTCATCGTTGTTTTTCGTGGTTTAGAACATTTTTCTTTAGCAAATTTATTAGAGAGAGAAAGCGTTTTTGAATTTAAGAGAAGGCGCTTTATAAGTTTATTTAATTAATTCATTGAATCATTGATTGATTGATAGAGTTCTGAGTTAAAAATTCAAAGATGATCTGAAACTGAACTCAGAGTCCCGTTCCTTTCTCAAAATCCCTTTCTTTGAAACTTTCTTCCTGCATCTCTTACTAACTCTACCTCACTCACTGTTTTCTGTCGTGGACTGACAGTTTTTCTGTTCAATCAGTTTATGTCCGAGCGCTATTGAACGCCACGTAATTAGCGCTATATAAATAAACTTGATTAATTGATTGAGAGTGGACATGGAACTCAACCAAAAGGTTATATCCAATTTTTTTAATGTTAATTTAATTGTACAAAATCGGTCCTAAAGATAAAAAAGTGCAGCTGCAATCGCAAAGTATTATACAGTGAAATTTTAAAAATCCGTCATTTTGACTGGCTATCTTTAGTACAGTATAATTAGATTAAGAGAGACAGTGAGTGTAACACCACTTTTAAAGCCAGGCGAACTTGGAGCTTCTGCTAAGAGTAGCTGTAGCGTTGATTATATTTTCTAAAAATAGATTAGGTTATAAATAAATTAAAAACTTGATGCGAATATAACGAAAACAGAAGCAGCGAGTTGTTTTTCGAAAATGATTTTTGACTCAACAACCCTAGGTAAGAGTAAATAGTTATACTGTTTTTTTAAATTTCATATTTGTATGGATGCGAAGCAGACAAGGCTTATGCATAATTCAAGGTTTTTGATGTATGTGATTTTCAGATGAACGATCGATGAATATAGACAGTTCACGAGTGCTCAAAACGATTGCAGTGTATGCCACATTCGCGATCATGGTAAATAACTGGTTTGTCATTTTTACATCCAAATGACAACCTTTGAATCAGAATTGGATTGCATATTGCAAAACAGGGTCTGTCCTCTACTCTATTGGGGACAACTTATGTTCACCTTGAAAAGCTGTTCAACGTTGGAGCTCAGCAGGTATCAGTGGCAATAGTAGCTGCGTCTGGAGGATGTCTGGCTGGTGCCGTGGTTTGTGCTTTCATCTATGACCGCATCAAACCAGAAGCATCTTTTGCCGTGTTTAATCTATTCGGGGCGGCGGCAGTGATCGTGGCCAGTCAGGCCCGTGTGTTTGAACTTTTCCTTGCGGCAATGGCTTTCCATAATTTTGCTTTTGGATTTGACGGTGCAGGTTCGATTAGTTTCTTTTATTCGAATAAATCTTATATTTTTTGTTTCAGTTTATCGAATTATTGTAAATTTTTTTTTATCCTAGCCGGTCAATCATATTGCGTGAGCATTTGGTCTGACCATAAACTGAAGAAACCTTTACTTCAAGGCATGCATACAGTTTGGTCAATTGGTGGAATGGTTGGACCGCTCATCATAAAATTGTTTCTTTGCGATCTTGATCTTACTACTACCTCTTTAACGGATCAAAACCAAAATATCAACTTGACATATTCTCAAGATAAAAGTACTTCTATCTCTAACCATTCACAGCTGAATGAAACGTTTATTTTGTCAAAAACAAACTTTGAACTTATTGAAAAAACGAGATATGCTTTTATTACAATAGGCGTCATGGGTTTTGTGGCAAACTTATTTTTTGCTGTTTTATTTGTAAAACACTATTGCCTAAAGGCTAAAAACTCAAAGGTAATCAAAGTATTAGAGCACGAAAACAAAGACGAAGTTGCAGCAGACGTAGAATTAATGGAAGAATCTAAAAAAAAGATTAAAGTAGTTCTTCTCGAACATTCAACCAAGATTGCACAAAATGCTCTTTTCAAAACTATTTATGTGGTTTTTATTTTTGTTTTTACTATGCTGAATCTTTACTCCGAATGTTTGCCAATATTGTTTCTAGTTTCTTTTGCACTAAAGCATTTAGAGTGGTCAGTCATGCATTCCAGTTTTTTGCTCTCCATTTACTTTGCTTTCCATTTTGCGGCTCGATTTTTGGCAGTTTTTATTTCAGTTTGGATAACTCCAAGAACGATGCTTGCAGTTGACTTGCTAATTACAGCCGCTGCTTATCTCCTTATGCTGAGCGTCAACAACTGGCAACCAATAGCTTGGGTCTCTGCGGCTCTAGCGGGCTTCGGAGTAGCAACTATTTTCCCCACAAACGTTTTGTGGATTTCAGAAAGCGTTCCAATGACTGGAAAGATCGGAGCCATAATGACCATAGGAGCTTGTAGTGGTGCCCTGACGGCACCTTACATTGCGGCTTACATAACTACTAATTTTGGCCAGATGTGGCTCGTCTACATGCTCGTTATTGCCTCTCTAACTCACGCTCTTGTTTTTCTCGCACAAGCTTTCTTTGTCAGTAAATCTTCAAAAACTACTTAATAATAATTTTTATATCATTGCATAAATTTTTTATTCTAAGTATTAGTCTTTTGCCTGAAAATCGTTTAAAGTTTGTTCTTATGTATCAAATGTTTGTAGTAATATACGGGCAACATTCAGTTATAGCCATTCGTCTTATATAATACTTTTTTCTTGTTGACACCTGTTATTTTGTTAATACCAGAGCACGTAGGCCATTGGACATCCTGTTGCAGTTCATGCGCAACTGTGCCCTCTAAAGTACATAACAAGGCACTCCGAATGGTTTTAGTTTTATCTAATTTCAAATAATTGATAACTTCCAACTGATTTGACAAATTCCAAAATGGTTTATTGAAGTATCTTGATTTAATAATTTGATATTTCCTATCAATCGCGACCACCTGAAAACTTGAGAAGAGAATAACGTAACCACTTGATAAATAATGCTAGGTTGTAGATTCGAGAGTGATGCTTTTTTTATTCTATGGCGTAGCGTTGAGTTTCACAAATCAACAAGCCATTCGTCTTATATAATACTTTTTTCTTGTTGACACATTAGTGTTAGTGGTTATTGTTTTTTGTTGTGCAATAATTATTTTAGAAGTTAGGTACAAGCTGTATGCTAAACTAATGTATACAAATCAATTCCGCCATGCTAATAACGGGCAGTTCTCAGGACCGTCGATTGGGGGGCTGGCGGGGATTTCGCCCTGGGGCCCCCGATGGTTTAAGAGCTCACCACGGCTGGGAATTAAACATAGGTCGAAATGATAAGCCAGCTGCCGGGCCTTTGTTGAGTCCGAAAAATGTCCCCTTAAAAGATATTTTAAATTTTACCCCATTATACAACCGTTATTCGTCAACTTTATTATCTTCTCTTGCCGGAATAAAGCTAATTTTAACCATAATAAAATTAATCAAACTGTAATGTTTCGCATTATCTTCGCATTAACTTTGTGGTCTAAAAATTGATTTGAACATGGAATTAGATTTGCTGCTGGAATCACCAAAGCCGTATGTCGTTCTGCGTTTCTTAAACCTACCTTTCTTTATTTCAATCTTTTTAATGGTTTCAATAGCACCTCATTTACTGGATGAACAAGCTGTAGATGTCTTTGTAGTCTTTGCAGCGGCTTTAGCAGCCTTAGCCGAAACACTAGCTTTTTTTTCAACTCAGCTTTGTATGCTGATCCCGTTAAGAATGTTGCAGACTCAGCTTTGCGAGTTCGAGAACGTACACTAAATATCTTTGGATGCGGAGAAATGGAAAAGATTTTCTATGATAAACTCGTACCATGATGGAATCTAAACATATAAAAATAAATTGATCACAGACTCAATTGGCTTTGCATATACAACCGTGGCTATCACAATATTAAGCAAAGGAAAAATTTGCGACTAGCTTGGCCTACCCTAGGTTTATTACATTAGTGGTTTGTGGGTATTTAAGGGTGTGATAAAACCCCTACAGTGGGCTAAAATTGATATAGTGTTGTTATCTTTCAACATTGCTCGCACATCTAGGTAACATTTGACAGGTCTTGTCAATGCCTTACTGCACAGCTATAACTTCATCGGCTTCCATAACACGTTTGCTCACACATCACTTAATTGTAAAATCACAAATACTGTCAAAATAAGGCAAAAATGAAAAATTGATATAACTTAACTTGCTGTAAACCAAAATCGACGATGTTAACATCAAACAGCACAGAAAGTTGACGACAATGCATAGACCATAAACATACAACATTAAGATATAGCAGGCGCTCTAAACACGCCATAGGCGTTTTACCTCACCTGGGCTTCTAGCCCCACTCTACCCTTTTTATATATTTTTTTATTATTTTTCATATTTTCGTGTTTAAATTATTTATTAAAGTTGATGAACATATTCTGATTTTTTACAAACTTTTATTTAGGTTACAATCTCTGTTTGTGTATGTGTGGCTTTCTCTTTACACAAATTTTGCAAGTAAAATTTAACCAGTTTTTTGACTAGCTAGAAAGCTGAAACTTTCAGCATAGCTTTATATTGGATGACAATACATGATTCAGTTAAAAAAAACTTATTTTGAACATTTTTTGTATTTCTAAATCGGGTGTATTTGAAATTAAAGTTTGTGTTAAAAAACTTGTTTTTTCTTTATTTGCTTAGAAGTATAATAAAATAAGTTAATTAGTTGTTAGTTGAATTTTTAAACTAAAGAAAAAGAATGAAATAAAAGTGTGTTGTATTATATTGTGTACATTATGTCATAGAGTACTATAGTTTTTAGTACTCTATGATTATGTCCGGCCCCTGGCATCTTGTAAAATATTTGAGTGGCCCATTTCGCCAAAAAGGTTGGACAACACTGCTGTAAGAAGTAAAATATAAATTTAATTAGAAAAGAAATTTTCTCAAATATTGTATGCAACTCTTTCCTTGACTAAATTTGGAAAAATTGACTATCTTTTAAAAAAATTTTGAATTTCGTAGCATAAGGCATGCCGGTCTCCAACGTGGCTTATGGGTTAACGGTCTAATTTTGCTCTCCCCACCAAATCAGTCTAGATCTGCCATTTTTTATTTATATATACTAGCGAAGTATGTTTCATACGATTTTAACATATGCTAACAAAAGCTGAATAATTTTACAAACTCAATAATCTAAGCTCGTTTAAAAATCGTTTGTCATCTAGCGACTATTTTATTACTTGTTATTGAAACTCTGATTAGGATTTCAGTTATATTAAGAGAATGTGAAAATTTAGCGACCTTTATCATCATAAATACAATTAGACAATATTCGAGTTCTGAGTTAAAATTCAAAGATGATCTAAGAGTGAGCTCAGAGTCCCTTTCTCTGGAACTCTTCCTGCATCTCGTACTAACTTTACATCACTCACTGTTTTCTGTGGTGGACTTACAATTATTTCGGTTCGATCAGTTTATGTCCGAGCGTTATTGAACGCCACGTAAATAGCGCTATATAAAAAACCGGATTGATTAATTGAGAGTGGACATGGAAACCAACACAAGGGTTAGATCCAATTTTTTTATGTTTATTCAATCCAACATCCAACCCACGCAAGTATCAAAACAATCAATCCAGATCCAACCCAGCTAGCTACCCTACCCAACCCAACCATGGGTCAAACCTATGTCTACCTTTGACACAGAATAACATATACGTTTCTTCTAATTTATTTCAATAGAAACGAACCGTAGCTAAAATATATTTCCTGATCGATTTATTTACATATAATCTTGTTTATCATAGCGTTCAGTTTCAAAGTTCGAAGATTGAATCCCATTCTGATATTCTAGATTTTTCGTCAATAATATCAAACCAAGGATATCTTGATATATCGAGATATCCTTGATCAAATCTAATCGTATAAACTGCAGTGAAATCCCACGAGTGTTGTCACTTCAGTCCCGGATTTTTGCTTAACACAGTTTTGTTTTAGATTTATTTCAGACAAGGAAAAATCTTAGAAGATATAAAAACTTTGTAATGTACCTAGTAGAAGACCCACCCCGCAGCAATAAAACATGATCACAAAAAAATAAGTAATTATATTATTATTTATAAAAAAATTTCGCCATTGTCTTTTTTTAGAGAGGTTTCATAAACTACCTACTTATTCATTCAACAAATTTTCGTTGAACTTTGTATGTTTTACACATTTGATTCATCGGAATTAAAAAATTCTTTAGCAGTGGTATGTTTAAAGTTGAATTCGTGACACTATCAGAACGAATAGTCGCTTATTGCCACACATAAAACAATGGCTAAATGACATTTAACAGACCATATCCAGTTTTTAAGAAAATAATATAAGTTATTCTACAATTATTGGTGAAATTTATATGTGCTGATAAGTATGAAAACATTTAAATTAACTATATTTACTATTTAACAGGGTCTCATTAGGCAATGTTTATTTATGATGTCTATATACAGTATAATTAGCTTAAGAGAGACAGTGAGTGTAACACCACTTTTAAGCCACGCGAGCTACGAGCTCCTGCATTTGTGCTAAAAGTAGCTGTAGCATTGATCATATTTTCTAAAAATAGATTAGGTTATAAATAGACTTAAACCTTGATGCGAATATAACGAAAACAGAAGCAGCGAGTTGTTTTTCGAAAATGATTTTTGACTCAACAACCCTAGGTAAAAGTAGATAGTTATATTGTTTTTAAAAATTTCAAAGTTATATGTATGCCAAGCAGACAAGACAAACTTCAGGCTTATGCATAATTCAAGGTTTTTGATGTATGTGATTTTCAGATGAACGATCGATGAATATAGACAGTTCACGAGTGCTCAAAACGATTGCAGTGTATGCCACATTTGCGATCATGGTAAATAACTGGTTTGTCATTTTTACATCCATATGACAACCTTTGAGTCAGAATTGGATTGCATATTGCCAACAGGGTCTGTCCTCTACTCTATTGGGGACAACTTATGTTCACCTTGAAAAGCTGTTCAATGTTGGAGCTCAGCAGGTATCAGTGGCAATTGTAGCTGCGTCTGCAGGATATCTTGCCGGTGCCGTGGTTTGTGCTTTCATCTATGACCGCATCAAACCAGAAGCATCTTTTGCCGTGTTTAATCTACTCGGGGCGGCGGCAGTGATCGTGGCAAGTCAGGCCCGTGTGTTTGAACTTTTCCTTGCGGCAATGGCTTTCCATAATTTTGCTTTTGGATTTGACGATGCAGGTTCGATTGGTTTATTTCATTCTAAAAAATCTTATGTTTTTGGTTCTAATTTATCGAAATTATCGCATAATTGTAAATTTTTTCATCCTAGCCGGTCAATCATATTGCGTGGTCATTTGGTCTGACCATAAACTGAAGAAACCTTTACTTCAAGGCATGCATACAGTTTGGTCAATTGGTGGAATGGTGGGACCGCTCATCATAAAATTGTTTCTTTGCGATCTTGATCTTACTCCGACTTCTTTAACTGATCAAAATCAAAACATCAACTTGACATACTCTGAAGATAACAGTACTTCTATCACTAACCATTCACGGCTTAATGAAACGTTTATTTTGTCAGAAAAAAACTTTGAACTTATTGAAAAAACGAGATATGCCTTTATTGCTATTGGCGTCATGGCTTTTGTGGCAAACTTGTTTTTTGCTGTTTTATGTGTAAAACACTATTGTCTAGGAGCTAAAAACTCAAACGTTATCAAAGTATTAGATCACGAAAATAAAGACGAAGTTGCAGCAGAAGTAGAATTAATGGAAGAATCTAAAAAAGAGATTGAAGTTGTTATTCTCGAACATTCAACCAAGATTGCACAAAACGCTTTTTTCAAAACTATTTATGTGGTTTTTATTTATGTTTTTACTATACTGAATTTTTTCTCCGAATTTTTGCCTGTATTATTTCTAGTTTCTTTTGCACTAAAGCATTTAGAGTGGCCAGTCATGCATTCCAGTCTTTTGCTTTCCATTTACTTTGCTTTTCATTTTGCGGCTCGATTTTTGGCGGTTTTCATTTCAGTTTGGATAACTCCAAGAACGATGCTTGCAGTTAACTTGATAATTACAGCCGCAGCTTATCTTCTCATGCTGAGCGTCAACTACTGGCAACCAATAGCTTGGGTCTCTGCGGCTCTAGCGGGCTTCGGAGTTTCTACTATTTTCCCCACAAACGTTTTGTGGATTTCAGAAAGCGTTCCAATGACTGGAAAGATCGGAGCCATTATGACCATAGGAGCTTGTAGTGGTGCCCTGACGGCTCCTTACATTGCGGCTTACATAACCACTAATTTTGGCCAGATGTGGCTCGTCTACATGCTCGTTATTGCCTCTCTAACTCACGCTCTTGTTTTTCTCGCACAAGCTTTCTTTGTCAGTAAATATTCAAAAACTACTTAATAATATTTTTATATCATATCATGCATTTCTTATTACAGGTATTAGTATTTTGCCTGAAAATCGTCTAAAGTTCGTTCTTGTGGATCAAATGTCTGTAGTAATATACGTGCAACATTCAGTTAAGGTTATCCGTCTTACATAATACGTTTTTCTTGTTGACACTATTTAGTTATTTTGTTACTACCAGAGCATAAGACATCCTGGTGCAGTTCATGCGCAACTGTGCACTCTAAAGTACATAACAAGGCCCTCTAAAGTGTTTAGCTTTAGTTTTATCTAATTTCAAATAATTGATAACTTCCAACAGATTTGGCAAATTCCAAAAAGGTTTTTTGAAGTATCGTGGTTTAATAATTGGATATTTCTTAACAATCGCGACCTGAAAACCTGAGTAGACAATAACGTAACCACTTGATAAATAATGATAGTTTGTACGAAAACCCTA
Source organism: Erpobdella octoculata (assembly GCA_963978895.1). NCBI lineage: Eukaryota > Metazoa > Annelida > Clitellata > Hirudinida > Erpobdellidae > Erpobdella > Erpobdella octoculata. The sequence continues at coordinate 22,700,285 of OZ022246.1, forward strand.
TCCTTGACCAAATTTGGACAAATTGACTACTTTTTAGAGAAACTTTAAATTGTTTAGCATACAGCCCCCGGTCTCCATCGCGGCTTATGTGTCCAGGGTCTAATGTTTTCTCCCCCACCAAATCAGACTAGATCTGCTACTTTATATATATATATATATACATATATATATATATATATATATATATATATATATATATATATATATATATATATATATAATATGCATTAAGTGCAGGTAGCTTTAACCCAGATGGTATATATATATATATATATATATATATATATATATATATATATATAAAGTCTTTTTAAAGTAACATGCAAACGCAAACGCGAAACATGAGCACTAACCTTCTATGATGAGCGCCGCTGCAGTGTTAAATTGTCTAAATAGAAACTAGATTATTAATCGTAAAACGTTTGATGCGAGTATTGTTATTGCTACAAAAATGGTTTCAAACTCCAAAAATTCAGGTTGGTTAGCCGTTTTGAATATTTTGCCGTTTATTTAAGACGTATAACAATAAATTTGCACAAGCTGCCCACGAAGCAGTAATAAATGTGTACGAGATGCGCACGAAGCAGTAAGTACATTAATAAAATAATTTCAAATAAGTTTTTGTTTTAGGCGAATCTTCGAAGCTATATGAGAAATCCAGATTGTTCAAAACGATTGCAGTTTATACAACATTTTTTGTTATGGTAAATATAATTTGTTTATTTTTATTACTTTGATTTATTAGTTACATGGGCTGAAGTGTAATAATTACTAACAGGGTCTTTCGTCTCCTCTACTGGGGACAACTTTCGTTCACCTGGAGAAACTATTCAACGTAGGACCTCAGCAAGTTTCTCTAGTAATAGTAATGTCGTCAGTTGGATATCTTACGGGAGCTGTAGTTTGCGGTTTCATTTACGACCGAATCACACCAGAAGTATTATTTGCCGTGATCAATATAATAGGAGCAACGGCGGTGCTCGTGGCGAGTCAGGTCGAAGATTTTCGACTTTTTGTTGTGGCGATTGTCTGTCATGATTTTGCTTTTGGATATGACGATACAGGTTCGATTGGTTTCTTCCTATTACATGGCGCTTAAATTAACTATGGGTTTGTAATCTTAGCTGGTCAGTCCTATTGTGTGGGGCTTTGGTCTGGCCACAGGTTGAAGAAACCTCTACTTCAAGGCATGCATACAGTCTGGTCACTTGGTGGAATGGTTGGACCACTTATCATAAACCTGTTTCTTTGCGATCTGGATCTTAGTGTTTCTACAACAGATCAAAATCAAAATCAAAACATCAACTTAACATCTTCCATATATAACAGCTCATACAACCATTCATTATTAAATAAAACCTTTTTCTTGCCAGTAACAAACACTGAGAATATCGAAAGAACGAGATATGCCTTTATTGCAATAGGCATAATGGATTTTGTGGCAAACTTGTTTTTTGCTGTTTTATGTGTAAAACACTATTGCCTAAAAGCTAAAAACTCAAAAGTAATCAAAGTAGTAAAGCACGAAAACAAAGACAAAGTTGATGCAGATGTAGAATTAATGGAAGAATCTAGAAAAGAGATTGAAGTTGTTACTCTCGAACATTCAACGAAAATGACACAAAACGCATTTTTAAAAACTATATACGTTGTTTTTATTTTTGTTTTTACTATGCTGAATCTTTATTCCGAATTTTTGCCAATATTGTTTCTAGTTTCTTTTGCTTTAAAGCATTTAGAATGGTCAGTCATGCATTCCAGTCTTTTGCTTTCCATTTACTTTGCTTTTCATTTTGCGGCTCGATTTTTGGCGGTTTTCATTTCAGTTTGGATAACTCCAAGAACGATGCTTGCAGTTAACTTACTAATTACAGCCGCAGCTTATCTCCTCATGTTGAGCGTCAACTATTGGCAACCAATAGCTTGGGTTTCTGCGGCTCTAGCGGGCTTCGGAGTAGCAACTATTTTCCCCACAAACGTTTTGTGGATTTCAGAAAGTGTTCCAATGACTGGAAAAATCAGTGCCATACTGATAATAGGGTCATGTTGCTGCACCATAACAGCACCGTACATAGTAACCTATGTAACCACCACCTTTGGCCAGATATGGCTCGTCTACACACTTGTTATTGCCTCTTTAACTCACGTATTTGTGTTCCTTGGTCAAGCATGCTTTGTCAGCAAATGTTTAACCGTAGCTAAACACTAATTTTTTTCTTGAGTCAAACGAGTTAATTTCGTGTTGCCGTCCACGATATTGTTTGAAAATACGTTACCTTTTTACTTGAGTATCTTATTCAAATTTATTTGCCTAACGTGTGATTTGCTACAAATAATGTCATTTGATTTCTTGTGTTTATTTTCTTCAACTTGTTTGGACTTTCATCTAACGTAAACAAAACTCACAGCTTTGTGTTACAAGTGGATCAACTAGGCTAATTGACATTCATGTGCAGTTTGTGTACAACTCTGCGTTTTAATGTAACATCAAATGAAACAGGTAGAAGAACTGCAAATACTTTGTTTTATGATAACTAGTCTTAAATGATAATTATTGGCCTATTTAGTTCCAGAGGCGGCGATTCAGCAAAATCTTTGGGGAGGGGGGCGAAGATTTTATTAAATTCAACTTAGAAAATCTTCAAACTTAAATGACCATGCCAATATACACTAGTATGTTGTGTTTTCATGTGAAACATCATAATAATTAAAAAAAGTATAGAAAAATATAAACTTTTATTTAATTTTAAAGCAGACAAAAAACCTTTAAACTATGAATGTAGCAAAAGGTATCAAAAAGATTGAAAAATATTAGCAGAGACATATGATATAACTAAGTAGATATAATTCAAAATGTATAGAAAATACTACATTTATTAACTAATCTAAATAAATGAGCTAATAATGATATTTTTTTCTATTTGGTGGAAAAAATCTTGGGGGCCATCGCCCCCCCAGCCCCCTCAATCGCTGCCTCTGTTTAGTTCTTGAGTCTTAAAACGTTTGTGTGGAGTATATACTGTATAGTGTATAGTTATATGGTTTTCTTCATCCATACCTAGGCTGCATCCAGTTTATTGCGTTGTGTTACTTTCGCATTGCCGGAACATTTTGACAGCTTTGCATGAAGGACCAAACAGAGTCTTGACTTGAAACTTCCCCGATTCTAAATCTTGTTCCTGAGGACAAACGTGACATTTTACTCAGTTAGGTAGACGAAAGGGACTTTTTTGCAAGTTTCTGTGAATACTAAGCAACAAATATAGTACGGGTTTGACTGTCCCTTGTTTATAAAAGCAACTCAAAAGCGGTTCAAATAATATTTATTAAATAAATTTTAAAATTGAGTTTGCTTAACACACTGTTGTGTTGTGTTATCATGTTTTAAAACAGGAACACCAGTTGTACTGTACCCCTGGTAAAATTTTAGCTGACATTTGGTGTTTCCAGTTTTCCAGTTCATTAATTAAGTAATTACGCCAATTTTTAATATAAACAGTCATTGAATCCAATTGGGTTTACGTGTTAAAATAGTTTTTTTTAGTTATTTAAAGTTATTTTAACCAACTAACGATTATAGTGACTCTATATTCTTGAAAGAACAGTGCAACACTTACAACTCCGCCTTGCTTTTGCGAGCCAGTCCCAAGCCGGGATAAAGGAGAAGATAAAGAGAAAATGGATCAAATTATTATGCGCGACAGGAAGTTCTTTGGTATTTTCTTCATACTGATACTTGAATCTTAAAACGCCTGGTCTACAGGACTATAAGCTATTTGTTTAAACACTGCTCACTATTTTCTTGGTCCTTTTTCAGTAGTAAGCGTCCCTGGTGAAGGTCCTGACTGTTTACAAGTTGACGCCATACCTCAATGCTCAGCGTCCCTTGACCACATAGTGCTTCAATGCAATTTTACTCTATGTTATCGAAACAATGAACTTGAATAAATTAATATAAACATAGTCTTTCTCGTTTGCATATACCGCTGATGCTATAAATGAGGACATTTTCTGATGGAAACAAGACAATAATATTTTCAATCAAAACTAATATGTTTCTCGTGGATGTTTTGTTTGTTTTTTTCGAAAGAACGTGTGTGTCATTGATGTTAGTATCTGTAAGCATTTTGAATTAATTTTAAACTTGGCTTGTAGTTTATAGTCGCGCACCAGCTGCAGTTTCAGTTGCCGTTGTGCAGCTCTACTGAGCGTCATCTTCTGTAACATAATAAATAGTTGGTAAACAATTTGAACTTCGACAGTACGTTAACATTGTATTATATCAATAATCTTGTATGCAAAAATGAGTGAAAATTTACCTATAAACAAAAATCAAAAGAATGAAACGTCGTCTCTCTATTTCAACAGTGAGTTTAAAATTATGAAAATTATGTCCGCATTGAGTTTAAAATTGAATGTCTTAAAAATTGTATATTCATTTAAATTCAACAGAGAATCGAGTACTTTTCTTATTAAAAACAATTGCGATTTCTTGTAATTTCTTTCTTGTGGTATGTTTTGATCTTTTTTTTTGTTAAACGATAATGTCTATCTAAGAGAGAGAGAAAATAAATTAACTTGTAGGGAATGTCACTGCTTTTGATAGGAACGACTATGGTCCATTTAGAACTACTGCTGGATTTCAAGCCAAAACAAGTATCAATAATTAATATTGGCTCCTTGTTAGGAGCGGGAATATCTACATTGATATACGACCGTATTCTTCCCGAGTGTGGGTTTGCTTTTTTCCAGTTATTTGCTTCCGTTGCTACACTGGCGACAGCTTTTTCGCGAGACGATAAAATGTTCATTGGAATCATGTTCCTCCAGCAGATTGGTCTCAGTTTCGTTGATGCAGGTGAGATTCTATTCCAGGTAGCCGGGTAAGTAATTTGTATGAGAAACGTATTTCAAAAATATATATCAAAATTTGTTTCCAGTTTAAACGTTTACAAAATTATTAACCAAATTATCATGTAGCTTTTAACAAACTATATGCTCCTGCAGGAAACATAAAATTGCTTATTTTTTTAAATAATAGCAGTCAAAATAGGATAAATAATAATGATATTGTTATTTTTCTGCAGCCGACCAGTCATACTCAGTTCAGTTTTGGAGCTACCACAAGTTGAGGAGACCTATCCTACAACTTCAACATGCCCTATGCTCCTGCGGTGGAGTTGTGGGACCGCTCATCATTCGATCATTTCTTTGCGAGTTGAATCGCTCGATAAAATACGACGATCTGAATATCTACGATGAAAACTTCTACAATCGTTTGTCTGTCAATGCTTCGACAACCTCAAGCGCATTTGAACCCTCTGGGAAAGCCGCTTGCATCGAAGGAAGTCTTGAAACTGTCAGATACGCTTACGTGGCAGTAGCGTCGATGCATTTCGTACCTTTCGTTACGTTTGCTCTTATTATATTAATTGATCGCTGCTGTGGAGAAAAGAGTCAAGAAGTAATTGACGACAATAAATCTGAAAACACGTCAGTGCAACCAAAACTGGAAGACATTTTGAGAGAATCGTTTCATTTTTCCAAAGACGTTTGGATATGCGTGAAGAAGAAAGTTTTAGCGCTACTTATTTTCGTTTCGATATTTCTACTTCTTTTCTCCAACGCCTACGTCGAAGGAATTCCCACTACCTTCTTGATGCCTTTTGCAATTAAGCACTTACATTGGACAGTTTCTAAGTCCAGCTTTCTCCTCTCTTGGTACTCCGGCTCACACCTCTTCAGTCGATTTGCATTCGTTGTCATATCGCGTTTCGTTACGTCGCGAACCATTCTTGTCTGCGTCATACCGATCACACTGAGCGGATATTTTTCGCTGCTTTTCGTCAACATGTGGGATGATATCGTTTGGATATCCGTGACTATGGCCGGGATATCAGTCGGAACTTTTTTTCCGACCGCTATAATCTGGATATCTGAAAACGTTAAAATGACAGGTGTAGTGAGCGGTGTTCTGTTAAGTGGAATAAGTGTCGGATTGATAACCGGTATGTATATTGTTGGAATGCTGACGGCGACTTACGGTCAGATGTATTTCGTATATCTCACCGTTTTGTCAGTTTTATTTAAAACAATCCTTTTCATTTTAATAGCTTTTCTCTTTGTTTTGTTGAAAAAAACATTTCATTGATGTCAATGTAAGTATAATTAAAAATTAATAAAATGATAATGATGGTTTTTGGTTTTTGATTAATGAATTGACTGGTATCAATTTGATAACGAGATTAAGCCTTAATAAATTTTTATAGCGGCCTCTTCAGATTTGAACATTTTCAAACCTGCAAGTTTTGAAATTTAACTCAGAAATTCGTATGATTTATTTTATAATTTCCGAATTATCAATTATTATGTGGGCTTCAGAGTATTTAAAATACCAAAATACAAAATACTTAAATACCAAATAAAATGCGTATTTTAAATACTTGTATTTGTGTATTTGTAATGATGCCCAAATCTGTACATATATATATATATATATATATATATATATTTATATATATATATAAAGCGGAGGTAGTTTGAACCCAATTGATATATATATATATATATATATATACATACAAAGTCCTTTTATAGCCACATGCAAACAAGAAAGTGAGATCACTAACCTCTTAAAATTAACGCGCCGCTGTAGTGTTAAATTGTCTTAATAAAGACTAAGTTATAAATCGAAAAACGTTCATTGTTATTACTACAAAAATGGTTTCCAACTCCAACAATTCAGGTTGTTCAGCCGTTATTAATTTTGCGGTTCATTCAGCGCGTATAAGAATAATAATAATAATAATAATAATAAATGTGCTCTCTAGGTACGCACTAAGTACATTAATAAAACAATTTCAAATAAGTTCTTGTTCCAGGAGAGTCTTTGAAGCTATATGATGAATCCAGGTTGTTAAAAACTATTGCAGTTTATGCAACATTCGTTGTCATGGTAAATACATTTCTTGTATTATTAACATTTTGATTTATAAATTACATCGATTAAAGTGTAATAATTACTAACAGGGTCTTTCATCTCCTCTACTGGGGACAACTTTCGTTCACCTGGAGAAACTATTCAACGTAGGACCTCAGCAAGTTTCTTTAGCAATAGTAATGTCGTCAGTTGGATATCTTATTGGAGCTGTAGTTTGCGGTTTCATTTACGACCGAATCACACCAGAAGTATCATTTGCCGTAATCAATATAATAGGAGCAGCGGCGGTGCTCGTGGCGAGTCAGGTCGAAGATTTTCGACTTTTTGTTGTGGCGATTGTCTGTCATGATTTTGCTTTTGGATATGACGATACAGGTTCGATTGGTTTCTTCCTATTATATGGCGCTTAAATTAACTATGGGTTTGTAATCTTAGCTGGTCAGTCCTATTGTGTGGGGCTTTGGTCTGGTCACAGGTTAAAGAAACCTTTACTTCAAGGCATGCATACAGTTTGGTCACTTGGTGGAATGGTTGGACCACTTATCATAAACCTGTTTCTTTGCGATCTGGATCTTAGTGTTTCTACAACAGATCAAAATCAAAATCAAAACATCAACTTAACATCTTCCATATATAACAACTCATCTAACCATTCATTATTAAATAAAACCTTTTCCTTGCCAGTAACAAACACTGAGAATATTGAAAAAACGAGATATGCTTTTATTACTGTTGGCATAGTGGAATTTGCGGCTAACATTTTTTTTGCTGTTTTATGCGTAAAACACTATCGCCTAAAAGCTAAAAACCCAAAAGTAATCAAAGTGGTAGAACACGAAAACAAAGACATAGTTGATGCAGAAATAGAATTAATGGAAGAATCTAAAAAAGAGATTGAAGTTGTTCTTCTCGAACATTCATCCAAAATTACACAAAACGCTTATTTTAAATCTATATACGTAGTTTTTATTTTTGTTTTTGCTGTGTTGAATCTTTTCTCCGAATGTTTACCAATATTGTTTCTAGTTTCTTTTGCTTTAAAGCATTTAGAGTGGTCAGTCATGCATTCCAGTGTTTTGCTCTCCATTTACTTTGCTTTCCATTTTGCGGCTCGATTTTTGGCAGTTTTCATTTCAGTTTGGATAACTCCGAGAACGATGCTTGCAGTTAACTTGCTAATTACAGCCGCAGCTTATCTCCTCATGTTGAGCGTCAACTACTGGCAACGAATAGCTTGGGTCTTCGCGGCTCTAGCGGGCTTCGGAGTAGCAACTATTTTCCCCACGAACGTTTTGTGGATTTCAGAAAGCGTGCCGATGACTGGAAAAATCAGTGCCATACTGATAATAGGTTTATGTTGCTGCACCATAACAGCACCGTACATAGTAACCTATGTAACCACCACATTTGGCCAGATATGGCTCGTCTACACACTTGTTATTGCCTCTTTAACTCACGTGTTTGTGTTCCTTGCACAAGCATGCTTTGTCAGCAAATGTTTAATCACAGCTAAACGCTAAAAAAATTCTTGAGTCGTTGTACGAGTTCATTTCGTGTTGCTGTCAACGATATTGCTTTAAAATTTGTTATCTTATTTCTTGAGTGCTTGTGTGTGATCTTATTTAAATTTATTTGCTTAATGTGTGATTTGCTACAAATAGTGTCATTTGATTTCTTGTGCTTTTTTTAAACTTTTTGTACTTTCATCTAACGTAATCAAAACTCACAGCTTTGTGTTACAAGTAGATCAACTTAGGATAATTGACATTCACGTGAAGTTGGTGTACAACTCTGCGTTTTACAGTCATACAAAATAAAACAGGTAGAAGGACTACAAATACTTATTTTTAGAATAACCAGTCTTAAAAAATAATTATTGGCCTATTTAGTTGTTGAGTCTTAAAACTGTTGTGTGGTGTATATACTGTATAGTTATATGGTTTTCTTCATTCAGACTTAGGCTGCAACCAGTTTATTGCGTTTTGTTTCTTTTGCATTGTCGAATAATTTTGACAGCTTTGCATGAAGGACCAGACAGAGTCTTGACTTGAAACTTCCCCGATTCTAAATCTTGTTCCTGAGGACAAACGTGACATTTTGCTCAGATTTAACTAGACGAAAGGCACTTTTCTGCAAGTTTCTGTGAATACTAAGCAAGGAATATGGTATCGGCTTGACTGTCCCTCGTTTATAAAGGCAACTCGAAAGCGGTTCAAAAAATATTTATTAAAATAAATTTAAAGTTGAGTTTGCTTAACACACTGCTGTGCTATTATGTTTTAAAACAGCAACACCAGTTATACTGTACACCTGTTAAAGTTTTAGGTGTCATGTGGTTTTTCCAGTCTCCCAGTTCAGTAATTACGGCATTTTTAATATAAATAGACGTTGATTCTAATTTTGTTTACTTTTTAAAATTGTTTTTTAAGTTATTTAAAGTAATTTTAACCGAATAAAGATTTTAATGACCCTATATCCTTTAAAGAACAGCTACAAAATTGTTGACTTACAACTCCGCCGCGCTTTTGTGAGCCAGTTCCAAGCCTGGATAATGGGAGAGGTAAAGAGAAAAAGGATCAAATTATGATCATATGATCCGCGGTATCAGTATTTCCCTTCATACTAATATTTGAATCTTAAAACCCCTGGTGTACAGGACTATAAGCTATTTAAAAAATCACTGTTCACTATTTCCTTTGTGTTTTTAAATGCTTTTATTTAATTTCACTCGTCTCTTTGTTTGTTTGTTTGTCTGTGGTGATCAAATCTTAGAAACAAAAATTCACCCACTTTTTGACAACCTAGAACTCTAAAACTTTCAGAAAAGCTTTATTCTGCATGACAATACATGAATTTAATGTTTCCGACATAAATTAGGCCTTAAATCAATTAAAATTAATCAAATCACATTAGTTCCTACCACCTAGCGACTGTAATAGTTGTCTATGTATAAGTTGCCAGAGGTCCAAAATAATTAAACAGTACGGATGTTTATTTATAAGTTGCCAGAGGTCCAAAATAATTAACAAGATTGAGAGTAATGGTTGTTTTAGATTCAAAAATTTTGGTTCGTTGACTCAGATAAAGAGGCAAATAAACGCATTAAACAAAAATAGTTTTTATCTTTACTTGTTTTACTAGTAAGTGTCCTGGTGATCCCCTGACTGTTGTTTACAAGATGCCATACCTTAATGCTATCAGCGTCCCTTGACCACATAATGCTTCAATGCAATTTTATTCTATTTTATTAAAACAATTACTTTGTTTATCTAATATGAACACTGTCTCTTTTGTTTAAATATACCGCTGATGCTATAAATGAGAACATTTTCTCATGGAAACCAAACAGTCATATTTTCACTCAAAGCAGCTCTAAGTTTTTCATAGATTTTCTGTGTTTTCCACAGATGAAAACGTGTCTGTCATTGACCTTAATATCTGTAAACATTTTGAATTAGTTTTAAACTTGTTTTGTGAAATGTATGCATCCAATCCGTTTATTATAAACTATAATAGTGGCGCGCCAGCTGCAGTTTCAACTGTGTGCAGCTCTACTGAGCGTCATCTTCTGTAACAGATTAAACAGTAGGTAAACAAGCATTCAAGTTATACTTTGACATTACGTTTACATTGTATTGTATCAATAATCTTATATGCAAAAATGAGTGAAAATTTACCTATAAACAAAAATCAAAAGAATGAAGCGTCGTCTTTCTATTTCAACAGTGAGTTTTAAATGATTTAAATAAAATTATGTCCGCATTGAGTTTTTAAAATTGGATGTGTTAAAAATTTTATATTTATTTAAATTAAATTATTTTAAACAGAGAATCGAGTACTATTTTTATTGAGAGCAATAGCGATTTCTTGTAATTTCTTTCTTGTGGTATGTTTTGACTTTTTTTTTTGTTAAACGATGATGTCTATCTTAAAGAGTGAAAATAAAATAATTTGTAGGGTATGTCACTGCTTTTGATTGGAACGACTATGGTCCATTTGGAATTACTGCTGGATTTCAAGCCAAAAAAAGTATCAATAATTAATATTGGTTACTTGCTAGGAGCGGGAATATCTACATTGATATACGACCGTATTTTTCCCGAGTGTGGGTTTGCTTTTTTCCAGTTATTCGCTTCCGTCACTACACTGGCAACAGCTTTTTCGAGAGACGATAAAATGTTCATTGGAATCATGTTCCTCCAGCAGATTGGTCTCAGTTTCGTTGATGCAGGTGAGATTAGATTCCGAGAGTGAGAAACGTTTGCATAATTTTTAACCAAATTATTATTTAGCTTTTAACAGAGCTTAAGCTCCTGTATGAAACCTACAAATACTTATTGTTTAAATAACAATAACCATCAAAATATGATCAATAATAAGCATAGACGTAGGGGAACTTAATGCGGTGGGGGAAAGTCTGGTCTGTCCAAAAAAATATTACAAATCTAATGTTTAAAAAACCCTCTTTTCATATTTTTTCCAAAAAAAAGCTAATGACTGCAGGTACTTTTCCGAAATTCTCCGACACCTTCTTTTCATAATTTCTCCCAAAAATATTGATGACCGGGGGATGGTAGTCGGAGATATATTCGAAGAATTTCTTCTCCTATAATTTTTTGAAATTTTTTTTGCCATTTTCCTCCGCTTGCCCGAAAAAGTAGTAACCAACTCAAATTGGGGGGGGAATGCCTTCTTTGCCCCCTGTCTCTTACGCCTATGATAATAAGAATATTTGTTTCCAGCCGACCACCCTTACTCAGTTCAATTTTGGAGCTATCACAAGCTGAAGAGACCCATCCTACAACTTCAGCATGTCGTGTGGTCCTGCGGTGGGGTTGTTGGATCGCTCATCATTCGATCATTTCTTTGCGAGTTGAATCGTTCGATAAAATACGACGATCTGGATATCTACGATGAAAGCTTCGACAATCGTTCGTCTGTCAATGCTTCGACGACCTCAAATGCATTTGAACCCTCTGGGAAAGCCGCTTGCATCGAAGGAAGTCTTGAAACTGTCAGATACGCTTACGTGGCAGTGGCATTGATGCATTTCGTACCTTTCGTTACGTTTGTTCTTATTATATTAATTGATCGCTGCTGTGGAGAAAAGAGTCAAGAAGTAATTGACGACAATAAATCTGAAAACACTTTGTCAGTACAACCAAAACTTGAAGACATTTTGAGAGAATCGTTTCATTTTTCCAAAGACGTTTGGATATGCGTGAAGAAGAAAGTTTTAGCGCTACTTATTTTCGTTTCGATATTTCTATTCCTTTTCTCCAGCGCCTACGTCGAAGGAATTCCCACTACCTTCTTGATGCCTTTTGCAATTAAGCACCTACGTTGGACAGTTTCTAAGTCCAGCTTTCTCCTCTCTTGGTACTCCGGCTCACACGTCCTCAGTCGAATTGCGTTCGTTGTCATATCGCGTTTTGTTACGTCGCGAACCATTCTTGTCTGCGTCATACCGATCACACTGAGTGGATATTTTTCCTTACTTTTCGTCAACATGTGGGACGATATCGTTTGGATATCCGTGACTATGGCCGGGATATCAGTCGGAACTTTTTTTCCGACCGCAATAATCTGGATATCTGAAAACGTTAAAATGACAGGTGTAGTGAGCGGCGTTTTGATAAGTGGAATAGGTGTCGGATTGATAACCGGTACGTATATTGTTGGAATGCTGACGGCGACTTACGGTCAGATGTATTTCGTATATTTCATCGTTTTGTCAGTTTTGTTTAAAACAATCATTTTCATTTCAATAGCTTTTCTCTTTGTTTCGTTGAAAAAAAATATTTCATTGATGTAAATTTGAAAATTAATTAAAAATAATAATAATGGTTTTTACAAATTTAGATTACAATCTCTGTTTGTGTGTGTGTTTGTGTATGTGTGTGCGTCTTTCTCTGTACGCAAATCTTGCAAGTAAGATTTAATCAGCTTTTTTGACTAGCTAGGAAACTGAAACTTTCAGCATAGCTTTATATTGCATGACAATACATGGTTCTATAAAAAAAACCTAATTTGAACATTTTTCGTGTTTCTAAATCGAGTGTATTTGAAATCAAAGTTTGTTTTGAAAAACTCGTTTTTTTACTTGTTTGAGTAATATATTGAATGGTATCAATTTGATAACGAGATTAAGCCTTAATAATTTCTATTAGCAGCGTCACAAAATTCTTGAATATTTTTAAAGGTTTATACCTGCAAATTTTAAAATTTAAATAAAAAATTCGTGTGATTTATTTTCTAATTTATGATATATCAATTATTATGTTGACTTCAGAGTGGAGCATCTCGTTCAGCAGAAATAAAAAAGGAAAAAATTTAAACGAATAAAAGGTTTACACACGACCTATGTATAACGTGATAGAGCAAGACAAAATGAGTAATTATAGTTATAAAAAGTTGAAAACGTGTTTCTAAGAAATGCTGTACTCTAATAGTTAGAAACTTTTATAGCAAAATCGTATCGTAAAAATAGTATCTCGTCAAATAATAAACAAATGATTTTATTATTTATATTGGCTCTTGAAAGTTTTTCGTCATCATCGCGGACATCCTAGGACATCCGGACAAGTGTCATCCAATCCAATGTTGCAGACAGAGCATTATAATTATTGAATTGATTTTTATTACTACAGAAACTAAAACCATTATTAACAGGTTGTCGTTAGACTTGTTATGATTTACATAAGATGATAACTGTCACGCAATTAAGACATAAAAGTAAGTAGCCAGTATGCATGCCTATTCTACAATATGGCTTTAAAAGAAAGAAAACTACCCGAACTACTTGATTAAACGATCTTTTAGAATTTATTCAATTTTTTTAATTAAATATGAATTTAATAAAAGTTTGATTAAAGTATTTAGATAAAATGAGATTTTATTTGGAATAATCAACATGAAAAAACGTTTGTGAGTCAATACAGGTGACGTGACTTAGTCGAGCAAGCTGTGACAGCTGGTAAGACCTATCAGATATTAAACACAAACACCATTTAAAAGTTGTTGAGTAGTCCTTCTCAAGTTTTTTTGCCATACGTTACTTTGTTTTTATTTTCTGTCTAAAATGCATGAAATTGTGGTGAACTCCGGTGAAGATATATCGATCATCGACTTTCCAAAACCTCATCTAAAGCAGATTTGTGACAAAGGTAAAATATAATAAGATTGTTTACAGTTTTTATGCTATTGCTACATTTTTGTACAAAATTTTGCAATAATGCAGGATATTCCAAATTTCCATGGCTAAATACAATAACGCTATACGTCACCGGTATTGTACTGGTAGTGTTTCCTTTCTCCTTTCTAATTTTCACCTATATTTTATTTTAATAACATTGGTTCTGATTTTAATCTTAGTTAACTAAGTTAAATTTTTTATTTTTAATACATTTTATATTTTTAATATATTTTATATTTTTGATACATTTATGTGATGTAACTTAATTTCATTTTTGTGTAGAAAGGATTTTAAGCCAATTAAACGGTTTTTAGGGTCACGTGGTGACGTTGGTGGGGTCAACTTTGGTTCATCTCGAATTGCTCTTAAATCTTAAGCCCGAGGAAGTGTCAATCATTTATATTGGCTACATCTTAGGGTCAATATCGTGTGCTCTGATCTACGACAGGTCAATACCAGAATGTTGTTTTTTCGTCACAAACTTGATCTGTGGAATCACCACCGTCGTGGCCATCTTTTCGGGAAACCATAAAGTGTTTTTAGCTTTGATGCTGCTGCAACAAATTGGTGTCAGTTTTACAGATGCAGGCATGTTGATTTGCAAATTTATTTAATATTTGATAAGTCTCTATGTTTCATTTTATTATTGATTTTGTTCAATTCAATTTAAGATTAATCATTTTATTATTTTAGCCGCACAATCCTACGGTGTCAAGCTTTGGCTTAATAGCAAATTTAAGGGATCTCTCATACAGCTTTTTCATGGTTCTTGGTCATTTGGAGGAATTATTGGGCCGTTTGTGATTCGCTTGTTTTTATGCGAATTAAAAAATTCACCAGAAGAAAGCTTTGATTTAGATCTAAATTATAATCTAGATGACAGTACAGTCAATGCCTCGAGAAATGGGACTGCTTGTGTCGAAGGCAGTCTCGACACCGTCAAATTTGCATATATCACAATAGGTTCGATGCACTTCTTTTCTGGTCTGTTGTTCTTCATTTGTTTTCTGATAAAACAAGGATCCGTCAAAAATAATAAAGCGGAAGTGGTGTGCAAATTAAACGATAGCGATGTGCCAAAAGAAAGAAATTTCAGCAACAAACAACAAATTGTATTGGAACAGATTTTCATTGCTTCCAGCGTTTCCCCAACTGACCGAAAAAAATTGCTAAAAAATAAAGCGTTTGCAACAACGCTGCTTATTTTAATATTTAGCTTTACAACAGCCGATGCCTATATTGAATTGGCACCTGTTACGTTCCTCGTTTCGTTTGGAATCAAACATTTACATTGGTCAGTTGCCAAGTCCAACCTTCTTCTTTCTGTATATTTTGGAGCTCACGTTTCAAGTAGAATTATCAGCATCATAGCTTCTCACTTTGTAAAAGCACGAACGATGCTCCTGGTTGCAATGACCACCATAATATTTTCCAATATATCACTCCTCCTGGTCGATATCTGGAAAGAAGTCGCTTGGATTTCTATTGTTGCTGCTGGTTTGGGTATTGGAACGTGTTTTCCGTCTGATATTATTTGGATATCAGAAAATGTCAAATTGACCGGGCTAGTGGCTGGCATCTTGGCAAGTGGTACAGGCATTGGGGTTATTACAGGGTCCTACTTGGTCGGAATGATGACATCAAAGTTTGGCCAAATGTATTTCGTTTATTTTTTAATCACTGCTGCTTTTGTACAGCTCTTTGTGTTTGTTGCAAAAATGATTCTTGTTAGACAGTTTAGAAAAAATTTAATTTAAATGAAGTTTTGTGATTCTGTTTATAGTAAGTATGGTAGGATGGGTTATCCCCGCTAGGGTGGTTATTTTTGCTATGTTCGGGAAATTTCATTTTGCACTCTAAAATTATAATTAAGGTTTTTGGTACAAATTTACAAGCATTTTGTATAGATTGTTTGGCTTGCTTGTCAATTTTTTTTTTGTATTTTGCACTATGGTAGGCTAACCAGGAAAATTTTAATTATTCAAATTGTATCCATAGGCGCTTTCCAAGATTCCTCCGTTACAAGAAAGGTTTTTAGAAAAACATGGTAGCTTAGTTTCTGGACTGCATGAACTATTAAAACAAAATTATTACTTATTACAGTTGTTATCGTAGGTACATAAGATAATCCATTATTGCTAGCTATACCAAAATCTGTTTATTATTATTGAATCAATTTTGAAGTAAAGTTGTGGCTGAATAGCTAATATCGCCAGCCCTCTACTTATTCTGTGCAGACTCTATTTTTAGCATCTTTAATCAATCTATCTTTTAAGTTATGCTTCCTTTTATAAAAAATGGCACTCAAATAAAGTTTTTGCTATTCATTATTATATTCAGAAAACTAAAAATGGTAAAAAAAACTTGGGAGATGGAGTGACGACTGACGAGTCTTTGAAAGTTGTTGTTGCTGTGGTTGTCGTTAAAAATGGATCATCAATAAGAGCAGTTTCATTTTTATTTAAGATTTATAGAAAAACAATTGCAAACCGCATTAGAAGAAATATCTACTAAAGCAGTCTTTTGGTCTAAAGCCACTGGGTGATTAACTGTAGCCACTCAGCGGCGAAAGTACCTTACACTTATATAGTCTTTATTGACCATATCTGAAAAATGCGTTTGTTTTTTTTTAAAAGTTTGTAACAAACAAACAAAAAATTAATGAAGCAGGGTTGTGCTGTTTGATCAACGCGTTATCTTAACCTTAAAAAAACGTTAAGGTGACGGTAATACCCCACTTTACCGTCTTTACCCGACTTATAGATATTTTCGCCTGACAAATAATTATATTATTATCGAATCTTCACTTGGCACGTCACACAACCTTCAACTACAGAAACCCGAATAGTTATGTTGGCTCCTTTCAACGCTCTCGCCTTATACCGCGACTTTCTCTTTTTTTGTCTTTGGCTATTTAACTGTCTAATTAATTAGGAAGCAGAAGAGCCTTGAGAGGTCACTAGGTTAAGCAATTTTTCCAAAATGCTTTACTATTTCTTTTCTAACCAAGGATGACGTTTTTTCAATAGCAATCAAACTTTCAACAACAAAAATGGTTCAATTCAATTTTTTTTATTGAATAGTGACGAGCCAACATGAATGCATCTCCCCTCAACCCTGCTTTCCCCGTTCATCAAGAAGCGCTGGTGGCAGAGCGTTCGCCTGTCGATCGTTAGGTCGGCAGTTCGAGCCTCACCGGCGTCACCAGCGTAACTCCCTTAAGCAAGGAGTTCACTCGCATTGCTAAAGAGGTAGGCACCTATAAATGACTGCCTTTGAAAGGACTCTTTCTCGTCTTTGGCGTGTGCTAAATGTCAGTAGGAAAAAATCAAGATAACACGTGGCGCCACTTCATGCCCAATCCTAACCGTTATTCATAGAAAGGTTAGAACGTGTGGTCTGGAGACTGGCTATTTTTACGTTACATTACTTTAACGTTTTTAAAATTATATTTATTGACAAAAACAAATTTTTCTGCCTGATAAAGATCTTCAGCCCACGTGGGAATATAAGTCAAGATAACAGATATCTATGATCAAGACACTCAAAACAGCTGTTCAAGCTGAGCCATCAGCCGAGCCGATTCTTAAAAGCAAAGATTTTCTTGGTTGCAACGGCCGAGTCTTTCAAAGAGTCCGAGATTCTTTTATTTATAGTTTCTTCACCACTGGTTGGTAGAAAAATTTCCACAGAATCTTTCCTGTGTACACGAAGTCTGATCACTTACTGTTTTGAAGAAATTTTTCCGCTGGCCATGCATGGCTCGAAATGGTCTTCGAAACCATATAATCAAATAACAAGCTAACAACCACTATTAATATCTATTTTCATAAGAAACAAATCACATGACAATAAAGCCATTCAAGTCATTATCATGGATAGTACAAAACAAAAATACTGAAAATTAATGAGAAAGTCTTTCCAAATACCTCTATAATTAAACACTTGCTAAACAAAAATTTAAACAAGCCTGGACTTGGAATTAATTCTGAAAACGAAAATCAAAAGTATACTGCAGAAACAACAACAAAAAAATGACGCACGTACATACACAAAACAAAAAATTTAACAAAAAACAAACCTGCATGTTGGAAACATTTCAAATATAAATAAACAAACAGAGCACAATTATCAAAAAAAGAACATTTTATCTTTATCTTAGTCAGAAAGTGGAGTAACAGGTGGAGTAATAGTTGAACTGAGATTGACTTGGTTGTGTTCTACGGCGGACAAGCACAGCTTCGCAGAGCCGAGCTTATCGAGAGCGTCTTTCGTACCTGGATTTTTTTCACTTCTGATTATCTCGTTGAGGTTGACGAATGAGATGTTTTTAGAAACGTTGAGAATGACTTTGTGTAACTGCAGCTTGGGTATTTTAAAAAACTTTTCATAGACTCCTCCTTCTAGCTGGTGTTTCTTGCAGTCGTGCTCAACGGTATTGAGCACGGAATAGCAATTCTTCAGCCTCTGGTCTTTCTCGTTTTGGCACGATTTGGCGCACTTAGAATAGTCCCAAGGCCATGTTGCGCAGTGAGAAGCAGGACACACGTACGTGCACGGCCAATTTCTCGTTGACTCTCTGTAGGCCTTTTTACTGCTATAATCACAGTATTTCTCTGTATGATAGGTTGTAGAATAATAATTACAGTTTTCCGGCGAAGACATTTTTAAGGTGAAAAGCATTCTGCCCAAGTTTGATGTCAGATCTATTCTCATTAATTTACCAGTAGGATAACAAGGCAGGCTGAAAGGATTCGGTTTGTTGATATGTTGGGCACTCTTTGGCAGAACTGCATTCATTTCTAAAGCCTTTATTCTCACGGTGCATGGTCGTATGCACATGCAGTCCTCTGGCTTGTGGACATTCTCAGTGCCCTTGTTAAAACATATAGAAAGTAACTGGAGGTAATTCATGAATTTTGCTTTAGAAGGTCTGGTCTCATTTGAATGATACTTTGATTTATTGCTAACACGTGGAATAGAGCTACCATCAATGAAAAATTGTCTCTTAGGTTCTTCGAAACCAATGTTCAAATCAGAATATAAGTAACTTGGGCTATCGTCTATTCTTGAACAACGGATAATGAGTGGCTTCAAAGGACAAGAATGATGTGTCTTCAGAGGAATGTTTTGAAGATTAGTTTTCTCGTGGTTTTTATTATCGTCGCAAATATTTTTAATGGAAGGTCTTAGTTTCATTTTATATTTTGATTTTGAGCAACAACTTTTGGCACATCTTATGGCACACTTGTGAAAATCTTCTGATCTTTCTCTAAGCTTCATAGCAATAATGTTCTCTCTATTAATACAGCTTTCAGAATTCTGGTCAGAGATATGTTTGAGACAGAGGCTGAAAATGACTTGTAAAAGCTTTTCTTTTTAGGGTGTTGTTACAAAGGAACTAATAAACTCCATGTCTGCCCGAAAACATAGCCACTGAAAAAGCTGCAAAATGAATATAAATAACAGTAAACATTTGCTCTAATATTGAAAAAAAGCTAAAAAACGCTTTACATTATTAGGTCTATTATGTCAATGTAGTGAATGTAGTCTACACTCTACTACAGACTACAGATACAGTCTACTCTAGGAATTTTTGAAATATTAGCTACCACACTCGGCAGTTCTCGCAACCATTTCGAAACCAGAACAAACAAGATTGATAATAAATAAAATACTACGGAAGAAAATAACTAAAAAATAAAGAGTCCGCAAGCTGGTTCAAGAAACTCATTTCTGTCCCCCGAACTTGAACGGCACTTTACTGGAATGAATATTTGTTTACGCTTACTTTAGTAATGTAACAAAATAAGGCAATTTTTTCGATTTGTAACTTAAAAAATCACAATAAGTAACGTCGGTTTAGTATGAATATCTTGAATCTTGAATCTTGAAAGATTTAGTTGTATAAAGATATTCATGGCGTCAGGAAAGTCGTTTGGGGGGGGCAGAAGGGAAATTTTCTCTATATTCAAAAGCTACTTACAACCTCGTAAAAGTTTCAAAATTTTTGCACATATAAATACATAAGTAAGTAAGGTAAGACATTACTAAGCCCAGACACTGTAAGTAAGCAATTACGTTAAATTAGTTCGTTTTTAATATTCAATTCGAGACAAAAACTAACCCTTTAATAAAAAAAAGTTGAGTTCACAATGGGAAATAGATTCAAAGTTTTGTTTCTTCTAAATGTAGAGACGTATGGCTCTAGATTTAATATATATTTGGTATTTAATTTTACTATAATATCTATGTGTGTGCCAGTGGCGGATTTGAAAGGGCGCCCACGGCGCGAGCACCCTGTTCTGCCTTCCAATAGAAACTTTTTTACCAATGCTTTTATTAACTCGTCGGCTCTGTTTCTCTGTCTGTTTCTCTGTTTCAAATCTTGCAATCAATTTTTGAGTCACTTCCTGATGATAGATTTTTTTCAAATTTTGCATACATGCTCAAGATAGAAGACAATGCAATATTCAATTGTTAGTTTTACAATAAGTCAATTTATTGAGTTAATTTTCTTGAGGATTTTATCGAGGGGTTTCTTGAGGGTTTTCTTGAGGGTTTTCTTGAGGGTTTTCTTGAGGGTTTTCTTGGGGGTTTTCTTGAGGGTTTTATTGAGGGTTTTCTTGAGGGTTTTCTTGACCACAAAACGCTAACCGACTGGCAGACTATTTTACCAAGTTAACACGAACCACACTCACTGACCGCCAGGCGCGGCGCTGGGCGGGGGGGTCCAGGGGTCCGGACCCCCCCAGCTCCGACAGGTGTCACCCGTGGGATTTTTGCAAATCCAAAGACTTTTTTTTACTGGGGGGGGGGGGTACTTGAATCTCATTGGGTTAATCACTGTATTTTTAACTTGTTTGAGACTTAGTTTGACTATTTTCAGTTTGCAGTCTTTCTTTTCTTTCATTACTAAATTATTAAAGATACCAAAAAAATACTGCAGACTAAAAATAGTCCAAAAAATTTTCGCCTGCGGCGGGCTTTCTTTTTTCTTTCTTCCTTTTTCAAACTATGTTTTTGCTGCATGGAGTTTAAACTATATTATAGTGGTTATTCTTAAACATTCTGTATAGTTTAATGATGATTCAATGTTTTTTGATGATAGTTCACTGTTTTTTTAATGTTAAGTACTTTATGATATTATTGAATAATAATTTTATTAGCTTCGTTCGTTTTCTGAACTCTTACTTCGTGTTAGTTGAATAAATTTTAATTTTTGAAAAAACTAGTAATAACAACAAATATTTTTCCATTTTTATTTGAACTTTGCTTTGCCATAACAAACCTAGATAAACTAGAGAAAAACAGGAATAAATTGTGATCTGCTAGTGTAAATACTTAAGTATTTATTTCTTACATAGTTCTATTTCAGTTTTTAAAAAAATGAGCAAAGGACTATAAACTATATATATATATATATATATATATATATATATATATATATATATATATATATATATATATATATATATATATATATATATATATACTTCAACTTGTCCTTGGACATTTTGGACCCCCCCAGTACAAAATTCCTGGCGCCGCCCCTGCTGACCGCGATTCTCAAGCGTGTACGAAATTTTCATGAAAATAGTTGAGATATTTAAATTCGATGCTTTTTGATGATATTTTTATTATTATTACCAATGCTTTTATTAACTCGTCGTCTCTGTTTCTCTGTCTGTCTGTTTGTTTCTCTGTCTGTTTCAAATCTTGCAATCAATTTTTGAGTCACTTCCTGATGATAGATTTTTTCAAATTTTGCATACATGCTTAAAATAGAAGACAATGCAATATTCAATTATTAGTTTTACAATAAGTCAATAAATTTAGATAATTTTAATTAATTTCGATATTTTGATATAATTAAGATATTTCGACTTTAACATAAAATAAAAGAGTAATATAATAAAAAATTGATTGCAAAATTTGTGTTTTAATTACATATAAAAGCATTGGTTTTAAAAATTCGTTTTTAATTTACTTGTTTTATTTATATATACAACTAGAGATAGCTCGTCAAAAATGACGGATTTTTTTAAATCTCCTTTTAAATTATTTTCAGATTGCGTCCCAAGGACGGATGTTTTAAAATTACGATGTACTTTGGATACATTTTATAATAAAACTAGCGGGGGCACCCGGCGTTGCCCGGGGTTTTAGGTTTTTCTAATGTTTGTCTCTCTCGCTCCCGTTTTTTTCTCCGCTTTCCCGTTCCCGTAGCGTTCCCGGACGCTTTTCCGCTCCCGGTCGCTTTTCCGCTCCCGGTCGCTTTTCCGCTCCCGGTCGCTTTTCCGCTCCCGGTCGCTTTTCCGCTCCCGGTCGCTTTTCCGCTCCCGGTCGCTTTTCCGCTCCCGGTCGCTTTTCCGCTCGGTCGCTTTTCCGCTTCCGGTCGCTTTTCCGCTCCCGGTCGCTTTTCCGCTTCCGGTCGCTTTCCCGCTCTCGGTCGTTTTCCAGCTCCCGGTCGCTTTCCCGCTCCCGGTTGCTTTCCCGTTCTCGGTCGCTTTCCCTTTCTCGCTCTATATTTCGCTCTCAGTTGGCTTCCCGTTCCCGTTTTTGCTCATTTATGTATGTATATGTATGTGTATATATATATATATATATATATATATATATGTATATAGTTCCCGCTCACTCGCCCGCTCCGCTCATTTTGAGACGGTTTCATTTTTTTCTCTATATTTGATTTCCCTTGACTCTCAAGGTTGTGTGAAAATTTCATTACGATCAGATGAATGGTGTAGCAATGCATAAAGGACATACGTACATACATACATACATACAAACATTCATTCATTTATATATATATATATATATATATATATATATATATATATATATATATATATATATATATATATATATATAGTTCCCGCTCCGCTCCGCTCATTTTGTGACAAATTTCAAATTTTTTATTTCTATATTTGATTCCCCTTGACTCTCAAGATCGTGTGAAAATTTCATTACGATCGGATGAATGGTGTAGCAATGCATAAGGAACATACATATATACATACATACAAACATTTATATATATATATATATATATATATATAGATAGATAGTCAACAAAACCAAAATGACATTTGATAACCATAAAAATGTTTGTTTGTGTATATATATAAGTAAAGTTAATGAAATTTTTTACTGTGTTTAAATTTTCAATTTATTAAAGTATTTCAAATAAATTCAAAGAATGGGAAAATTAAATAGTGCAATAACTAGTTATTAGAGAATTTCAGTACACACCACATTTCTTGTGAATTGACGGCCATCGTTGAGAAGTGGTCCTTGCTTCTGTGATTTTTTTAAATCTCATTATATAATATTTTTAAATTGCAGCGCCACTTTTTTTTATCTTTAGGACTGAGAGTGTATATAGGTACAATTGCCTGTGTGCAATAAATTCTTTCGTGCACATCGATATCGTCTATACGACTAATTACGTAAGCGTGACAGAATCAGGGAGTGAGTGAGTGACGTGGGCTACTATAATATAGGTAAGTGAATTTTTTTAATCTTCATTCCAGCCATTGCCAAACTGCAATGGCTTCATTTATACAGCGCCGTGAATAACAATGTTACTTAAAATTGTTTGCATATGCAAACATTTTAAATAATAAACGCAACTTATTTTTTTTCAAATTCTGATAAAATCAGAAAGGGTCAAACGTTTTGCTTGCCCCCTAAAGATGACGCCACGCAATTTTTTACAAGTTATGACTGCTTCAACAGTTCCATTTGTTTTATTTTCATTTTCCTTCAGAGTTTGCCAAAAATCATACCCATAGATCGGATCAGATAGATACATATATTAAACGTCGGCGTCAAAGTTTTTTTTTCACGTCTCCATTTTTACAGATAGATTGGCCATACTTCAAGTTGAAATTAATGAAAAATTTGATATTTTTAAATAAACACTAAACACTAAAAGAAATAAAACAACTACAGTGAAAAATTAAACATTTGCTAATTCAGAAGTCGAGTAAACGGTTGTTAGAAGCATTTCCGTTGTCAACAGCACGACACGAGGGGAGGGATTTTCCATATCACTTTCGCTTTTGCTTGAACTGGTTCTCAGTAATACACAACCATTTTTAACTGTAGTAATTGATTTGTTGATCCAATTTTAATTATATTTGAAATGTTGAGAGTTGTCGAATCTGTCGGCGTACCTTCGTGGCTTAGAAATCCATCTGCTCCCACACAGGAAGAGCTTGAGATCGCTGCTATAATACCTCGATTGAGGTGAGGCTTTTATAAAATATACATATTTATTTGATTTATAAATATGTAAACATCTAATAAACCTTTCCAATTTGTTTACCTCGACAGAAATGCAGCTTTTGTTTTGGAACCACAAGTAATTGTGTATTTTTTTTATAAATATTTTTTTACTAGCGGGGTTTCCCGGCGTTGCCCAGTGTTTTCAGAGATTTTTCTATCGTTTCTCTCTCGCTTTTTCTCTCGCTACTGTTTCGATCCGTTATAGTTATAACTATTACCATGGCAGTAGGCGCCGGTAGCCGGGGCAATAAGCCTATATAAGCCTAGTATAAGCGGTAAAATTGCTGTCGTGCCGGCGGTTTTGCCAAAAACAATTAATTCTTCGATCAATTAATAAAGATGAACATATTTTCTAAAGGGTTAGGGTTTGTACATAGGGACTATTGGTCTAGGACTAGTCTAGGAGGGACTATTCAGGAGATTTTTCGCTAATATAAAGTGAAATAATGAACCAATTTTTAAAAATACTTGATATTGATGAAAACCTCCTCAGTGATTACTATGTTGTTTCAAAATTTCATAGCAATTGGTCCAGCCATTTTCGAGATTAGTGTTTAGCAACACTTTTAGGCACTTTTATTTTTATAGATTAACTTATTTAAGCCGATTTGTTTGTATTTTTGTGGCTCGCCTACATTTTAAATCCCTTATAATAACTTGGAAGTTCTTGTTTGCTTGTTTGAATGCTTCTAAAACTTGAAAGTGAAAATTAAGAAACTGCAAAAAACTTCCTGTAATCCAATCATTATGAAAAATGGAATATAAATTCGCTCCTCATGACAATTCTATTAAATTTTCTAAAAAATTCTTTTATTTTTAATTAAAAAAATTAATTATTTATGTTTTGAAACCAAAAACAGGTCAAACATAATTATAAAAATATTTATCCATTAAAAAAAAAATTTAAAAAAAAAATTTTTTTAAAGAAAAAATTGCATTAAATGAAAAGCTGAGGAATCCTGAAATATAAAGGATTTGTGAAAAAACCTTTTTTTAGGGTTTGCTTGTTTCATTCCATACAGACTATTTTTTCTGTTAATTATTAATTTTGACGGTGACAACAATAGCACAAAATCACTTATCCATGCTGATAGATTCAAACTAGGATGATGAGATTTCTATATAATGAAATATTTGAAATTAAAACTGAATAATATTTATTTATTTAGATAATGTATCATAGGAGAACGGTTCACATTTATTTACAGACAGTTCTTGTGCAATGGATCAACAAATTGAAAACTAGTGGGAAAAACTTTTTTAAAATGAAAAATTTTGGTGAGGCTAGAGACATGTATGTTTGTGCACAGGCGATGTCTTACCAAGTCTCAGATGATCTGCTACCAAAGCATGAAAGGTCTCGCCTTCATAGTAGTCTAGCTCTTTGTTTTCTAAAATTGGTGAGAGTTCTATGCATTTTACCAACTAATTTTTAATCCCTTAAATTAACTTCACTGCTGTTCTTACTTGATTGCTTGCTTGAATGTTTGGAAAACTTGAAAGTGAAAATTACCATTCATTCCCATCATCCAATCGAGCTGAAACTTGTGATATAGCATCAATTCTCGTGACAATGCATTTTATTAAATTTCTACAGTTGGCTTGTTAATATTTGTGCTAAGCAATTGGACTTCCTATAACTATGAGAAAATTACTTTGGAACTGAGCATTATTAATTTTATATGTTGAATATTCTATGTGAGTTATTGATGGCAATAGTAAATTATGCTGATTAGAGTTTTTGTATGTTTATACTTGGTTTTTAAATCAGAAGAAATATACAAAAATTTTTAATTAATTAAAAACATTATAAAATTGCAGGACTGTCCATTTGAATGTTTTGTCAACTGCGAATTAGGTTTTTTTTAGAAACTTCAATTGATTTTCTTGTTTAATATAAAATTAACCCATTAATTTTTAATAAAAACAACCTTAATGCAGCTCTCAAGGTTGATCCTGAAAACTTTAAGGCAGTGTATTGTGGAGCTACAGCTTTGTATATGGCATACGATTTTCAAAAAGCTGCCGAGTTTGTGGAACAAGGTCGTTTACTTGACCCTGAGGTAAAACGTGTTGATTTAGTTATTTAAATTTGTTCTTTTATTGTTTCTGTTTTTTCCACCGACAGTTAAAAGATTTTGAAATTCTTCAAAAAAAGATTAATTCCAACAAAATAGTTTCAGCATATTCCATGTTTCGTATACAAGAGAGAACACAGGAGTTTAATTCACGTATGCAAATTATTTTTTATTTATTTTAAGGCTTGTTTACACAGGTGAAAACTCACTGGCTCCATTAGACTGAAGAAATGCATGTGTAAACACTCACAGAGTCACATTCTTGCCAATGATATATCGGGACGCTTAAGTTTAGAAGAAGTTGATGTAATTTTCGATGCACAAGTAAAAGATTGTAGACAATGTGTTCATTTGCACCGTTCACATTACGCATTAAATAAACAATGTGATTGATTGTGCACTTGCAAGATAAAGTTGAAAGAAAAATTAAAAAGTTGTATTATTAATTTTTGTAATTGTTCAAAATGTTTTGCTGCCTTTATAATTCTTTTGTTTGAAAGTTTTTTTCAGAACCAAATTACATGACATGCCTGAGTTAAAAAAAAACAGTTGGGTTTGGTCAATATTTTAAAATTGAACGAGACTTAAATAAACTAAATGTAATTAACGATCCATTTTATTTTTAAGACATTTTGAATGTAATAACAGAATGCTTAAATAAACTATGAATTAGCTTCATGAAATATTTTACCTAACAAGTAAAGGCAAAACGAGTTTTTCAACACAAACTTTTATTTCAAATACACTCGATTTAGAAATACGAAACATGTTCTTTTTTTTTTAATGATGTTCAAATTAAGTTTTTTTTTTTTTCAATTGAATCATGTATTGTCATCCAATATAAAGCTATGCTGAAAGTTTCAGCTTCCTAGCTAGTCCAAAAGCTGGTTAAATTTTACTTGAAAGATTTGCGTACAGAGAAAGACACACGCACACATACACCAACACACACAAACAGAGATTGTAACCTAAATACAAGTTTGTAAAAGACTTAAAACATTTTGGAAGTGTATGCAGGCCAGCACATATAACAAAAAAAAAACAAGAAAATTTAGTTGGAAATATTCACATATATTTTTGAACACTTTCTTCTTGCAATGGTGCCAGTCTAATTTCACGAGTGTCAACCTGTTTCAACTTCTAAATAAACTTGAATTGTACTTAATAATTCTATGGATTGTTGTTTTTTTAGATTGTAAAGCAGTGATAGAGTCAGCAAAGCATCGACATGTATTTGATCTATCAAAAAATGTTGAGCTCCTGTTAAGGTATAAATTAGGGAGTAACCGACTTTTGGTCCGGAAATCGGATATTGCCGATTAATGCAAAATTTTGATTAATCGGAATTGGCAACATTAGGTTAACCAATTCCGACTTTGTTATGTTTTTATTATACTGTCTTTCATGTTTTACCTTGTGCTTTCTAAAGTTGAATATTCTATTGATGAAAATAAAACGTTGCACAGTCAAACGTCGAGAATACTAGAACTACATGCACAAGAGGATGCACTATGCATAAATTTTGTTTTTTTGAAGTTTATTAGTAGTAGAAAGCGTGGGTTATTAAACCAGGAAATCGTTTTTATGCGTAAAGGGCTTAACATCTCGCTAATTAAAGGTCGGTTACTTCAATTGCTATAAAATAAGCAAAACAAACACTTGTGTATCCAATTCTGTGATATAAAGTTTGTCTACTCTTCAACGTACACTATTATATCTAATTTAAATATTATTATTAAATTAATTCGAAATAGTTAATAATGGCGCAAAGAAGCAAAAGTTAATCAATGCGATTGACAAATCGAGGGCCAACTGTTTAGTTTGCAATGAAATATTAAAACGAAGAGGAAGCGATGCGTGTATTTTCGGTATGAGTGGATTGATTACACATCTGAGAACAAGACACCCAGACAATTTTTCTGAATATTCTGGAATCTGTGAAATTGACAAGAAACGAAAAGCAGAAGACGAATTGAAAGCTGCCAAAAAGCAAAAACTGTCCTGGGTACCCACCAAAATTGTTTTCAGAAGAATCGGCAAACATTTTCGTTGATGCAAAATTTTTCATATAGAGATTGCCGATTTATCGGACCAAAACCGGAATCGGCAAATTTCTTAACCAAAAATCAGAAAATCGGCAAAAAATTGAAATCGGTTACTCCCTAGTATAAATTAATAGAAAATTTAAATCTTTGTTGAGTTTGTGATGAAAATTGATTGAAGTATTGATAATTTATTGGACGAAACAAGAAATTTATTAACAAAATATAAGCCGCCATTGCAATACAATTGATATGTATATGGTGATATACATATGATATTTATTTCAACAAAATGTTATTTATTGATTTTTAGCTTAGATCGCAGTACCAGCAAGACAAAATTTGTGGTATGTTCACAATTTGATACACCAGCGCACACATACACTTTATATATATATATATATATATATATATATATATATATATATATATAATGTTTAATTTATAAATATTTGCAGGCTGCTGCTAAGAAAACAATAGAAGAGTTATTT
This sequence comes from Erpobdella octoculata, assembly GCA_963978895.1. Lineage (NCBI taxonomy): Eukaryota > Metazoa > Annelida > Clitellata > Hirudinida > Erpobdellidae > Erpobdella > Erpobdella octoculata. The sequence continues at coordinate 22,729,324 of OZ022246.1, forward strand.
GTTATATCAGAACGCTTCATGGGGGCACAAAGTTACAAAAGGGCCTATGAAAATATTGTGGATATGCATCATATTATTTACACATTGGCTGAGAAGTATAAGGAAAACGTCTCCATATCTTACTTTGACATTTTCTATAAGAAAGCTTTTTGTTTGTATTACATGGTAGTTGATATTTTTGTACGTTTAACTGAGAATGACCAAGGAAGCAGAAAAATGTTTATACGGTTGTTTTTATTTATTGCAGGATGACTTCGTCCAAGCACACAAAAACTGTATATCTGGTAATCATTAGTTTGATATTATTATTAATATAGTAATTATAGTTATTCATAAACCCATTAAAAGGACAAATTAAATAATGATAGACATATCGATAGACTGCTGTTAGACCTACCTTTGTTCAATATTTTAAAAAATCTACCATTCATTACTAAAGACTTATGAGCTCGCTTGTGTGTTTTTGTGATGTTTACCATTCTGTCACCAACTCTGCATACATATATAACTGATAAATTATTAGAAAAAAAATTTTTTTTATCTGTGACTCAAATATGGTTTAATATTCTTAGAGATCTTTAAATATGATAGCTTGTGCTGAAATTTGCATTTTATTGTTAGGTTTTTAAACAATAAAAAAATTATGCAATACTAAAACTCCAAAGCATGGATATATATATTTTGGTCCTAACGAAATGATGTGAAGGAGACTAAAGTTGTAAAATGAGAAAAATAATTAATAACCATATTCAAAAGAACCATATGAAAAAATTAGGTAGCAAAAAATTGTTTATTAGGAATATGATAGATATTATTGTTTGTTGGTTTAGATGCAAAGATAAGATAAAATGGAGAGATGTGTGGTTTTAAATATAAATAAATATATTTTAAAGCATTATTTTGTGCCTAATGAAAAGTCCAGTTTAGCTTGACAAAAATAATATTTTATATAATTATAGTGTTTCTATAATAAAAATGTTTTATACATGACTAGCGGGGTTACCCGGCGTTGCCCGGGGTTTTTAGAGGTTTTTCTAATGTTTGTCTCTCTCGCTCCCGTTCCCTTCTCCACTTTCCCGTTTTCGTAGCGTTCCCGGTCGCTTTTCCGCTCTCGGTCGTTTTCCAGCTCCCGGTCGCTTTCCCGCTCAGAAGTTCTGTTATCGATTTTCTCTCTTGCTCGCGTTTCCTTCCAAGCTTGCTCTCCCGATTCCAGTCGCTTTCCGCGTTCCCGGTCGCTTTCCGCGTTCCCGGTCGCGTTCCCGGTCGCTTTCCGCGTTCCCGGTCGTTTTCCCGTTCCCGGTCGCTTTCCCGTTCCCGGTCGCTTTCCCGTTCCCGGTCGCTTTCCCGTTCTCGGTCGCTTTCCCGTTCCCGGTCGCTTTCCCGTTCCCGGTCGCTTTCCCGTTCCCGCTCACGCTTGCTCTCCCGTTCCCGGTCATGCTTGCTCTCCCATTCCCGGTCACGGTAGCTCTCCCGTTCCCGTTTCCGTTTCCGTTCCCGCTCATTTTCTCTTTTACATTCTTTCATAACTTCTGTTAGCCTATAAAACGCAAAATAGATTTGCTAAGACTATATATATATATATATATATGAATGTTTGTGGGTTAGTTTGTCTATTATAGAAACGGGAAAGCACCCGGAACGGACAGCGAGCGGGAACAGAAAAGCAAGCGTGAGCGGGAATGGGAGAGCAAACGTGAGCGGGAACAGGGCAGCGACCGGGACGGGAAAACGACAGGGAGCGGGAAAGCGACCGGGAGCGGGAAAGCGACCGGGAGCGGGAAAGCGACCGGCAGTGGGAAAACGACCGAAAACGGAAAAGCTAACAGGAGTGGGAAAGCAGGTGGGAAAGGAAACGGGAGAGAAAGAGACAAACATTAGAAAAACCTCAAAAAACCTGGGCAACGCCGGGTATCTCCGCTAGTACATACATAAACACACACACAGACACACATACATGCACATACACATACATACATACACACATACATACGCACATACATATATATATAGTTCCCGCTCGCTCACCCGCTCCGCTCCGCTCATTTTGTGACGGATTTCAAAAAAAATTTTTTTATTTTTGATTTTCATTGACTCTCAAGGTTGTGTGAAAATTTCATTACGATCGGATGAATGGTGTAGCAATGCATAAAGGACATTAACATACATAAATACATATATACAAACATTCATTTTTATATATATAGATATTGATTTGTAAAAGGCTTATGCAAGACATTTTTGTGCATTTTTTTAAATTTGTATGTTTTATTTAATTACGTTTGATTTAGCAAAGAATTTTGATGAAAACAATCTGAAACTCATGATGTTGGAGGCTCGCATTTTATATAAGAAACATCAGCTGGAAGAAGCTCTGGTAATTTCAAATAAGTGCATTGAGTTTGCCAGAGAGAGTGCTCCAGAAAATGTAGTTTTAAATTATTTTTTTCAAGATTAACTTTAAATATACCTTTTTGTTTAAATATACTATTTGTTTGTTTTTTATGTAGATAATTAAATGTGAAGAAATATTGTTTGCAATAACATTTGAAATTGATCAAAAGAAATGTAAAGCCGCATCACAGGAGTCAATAAAAATAAATCAGGATGAATCAGGAAAAGTTGGAACTCGGGTTTCATTATTACAGGGCAGTTCAGATGAGCAATCAGATGTTGTATCTGTTGAATCTGGAGAAAACAGAAACGTTTCAAGAAGTGTAAATTCCAACTCTGACAATATAGTTAACGAATCGGGACAAGTCCAAACTGGGGCTTCGTCATCACAGAGTGTTTCAGATGAGCTGTTTGTTGCATCAACATCTGGAGAAAACAAAAATGTTTCCAAAAATATAATTTTCAACTTAGATGAGATAGTAACACCAGATGTATCAGACTCTTTTTGCTCAATGACCTGACTAAAGAGATTCACTTTACTAATGCAAAAGCTTTGATGATCACTTTTTGACTGACTTGCCACTTCTTATAGGCGATTTTCTAATAGCATTAAAGACTGAACATATTGAATGATATTGTTCAATGATACATTAAAACCTCTGTGTAATAAAAAATTATAATGATGCAATGAGGCTAAGCAGTTTAAAAGAAATTTATTAACCTCCAAAATTTAAATTTAACAATTTTCAGCAGAATGTATATAAATGTAGAATTGTAGTTATCTTTATCAAGCTTACATCGCACGCCAGAGGTGCTGGGTTCAAGACCTAAGGGAGCAGAACAAACATTCATCGTGTGTTTTCTCTACTCCTTGGGCCTTTCATCTACTTGTCGACAAATGGGTGCCAGCCTAAGCTAAATAATTAGAAGGTGCAGCCCATGGAAAACGTTCGGGTGGCAGGTAACTCTGAGTGATCCCAACCTGCTGTTTCCTGGCGATTTTCAGTGGCAGATTTAAAGGGGAGCGCGTGCTATTGGCGGATCCAGGTGGCGGCGGTGGGGGCAGTAAAATTACATTTTAAGTTATTAATAAGTAACACTAAAGCAATCAATTTAAAATTTTAATCAACAACCTCAAGAAAAGTTTTTTAAAGTGCCATTTAAATGCAATTGGCCATGCAAAAAATATGTTTAAAAATGAATTATTATTATTAACGTGGACACGTAATCTTATTAATTAATCTTTTATGCAATAGTAATAGAAATTGAATCTAACAAAAAGTGTTATAATAGATATTTCAGCTTATGATAACAATCTATAAATCGGTTTTCATAAAAATTCGCCCCCCTACCCAAACTTCCTGGATCCGCCAGTGGCGCGTGCACCTGTCCCTCTTCAAAAAAAACTTTTTTGAGTACGCGGATATTTTGATATAACGTCATGAAACTTTTCTATTGTCATTGTTCGCATAGGTGGGAAGGTCGCATAATGTATTTTCTTCAGAAAAACATAAAATGTACCTTATCAAAGAGTAATCAGCTATATCTTCCAATAAGTTGTTCGTGATCATGTTGCACTGATAAAGTGGAAATATAAATTGTGGAAATTTTCTTATAGTTTAAGTAATTATATGTTTTGTTAAAAAATGTCGGTAAACTGAAGTTTTACAATGCTTATATGTAGTACTTCTTAGGTGCAAATGCATGGTGCATTCACCTTCCCCCGTTCTCAGAATCCTGTTTCCGCTCTTGCTTCGAATCGATTCTTTTATCATTACTAATATTATTATTTTTAAAAATAAAATAAAAAGTCCAAAACAATTTTTAAAAAAGTTTTCTTTCGAGTGAATTCTTGTAACACATTTGGAGCATTGAAGTTAGGCTGTTTTCCACGGAGCAGACATTTAGTTATTACCAACTATTCGCCGCCCAACTATTCGCCAGTCCAACCAGTCCTACTCGTCTTCCACGCATCTCGCAGAAACTTTTCAGTGGTAACTTCATGTAACGCTGCAACCGAAAAATTTGTGGTAAAACGGTTGAGTATTATAAAAAAAAATGATACAAACAGGAAATTTCGTCGACACTTGCAATAATTTCATTAAAAATTATTTAACAACTAAAGAAATTGTCGCGTATGCTCCACCAATGGAACATCCGCCAGCTAATTTTTTTTTTGGGAAGGGGGTGGCGGACGGCTGCAACTTATTCTACGACATTGAATTTTTTGCCAATAAAACGTAAAATAAATAGCAGATTTGTTAAAATTGTTTCAAACTCTTTTTTAACTTTAAATTTTGTTATACAATAACCCTTCATGTTTGTACACAGGCACCGTAGAATGAGATACCGAAAAAAATTTAAAGCAATTTTTCCCTTCCTTAGAACTACTTCCCAGCCAAATTTCGTTCAAATTGGTTTAAACAAACAGACAGATATTTATATATATATAGGTAGAGATTGAGAACATTTAAAGTTCTTTGTTGCTTTTCGACTTTTAAAACTGCAGATCTTATATATATATATATATATATATATATATATATATATATATATATATATATATATATATATATATATATATATATATATATATATATATATATATATATATATATATATATATATATATATATATATATATATATATATATATATATATATATATATATATATATATATATATATATATATATATATATATATATATATATTATTTTTTTAATATTGCTGCAAAACGAGCTCAGCAAATGTTAAATATTGTGATAGAGCATTTTAAATCAATTTTTAAACCAAACTACATAGTAGAAATGAGTCATTATTTAAATGAAAATCTTTCTTTGAAAGTCTTTTGCACAGATTTTATTCTGTTTAACTTCAAAAAAACTCTTCTTGATTCATCTTCTGAAATGGAATGTCTTCATTTTAAGGTTAAAGACAACGTGAAATTGTCATCAAATCTTTTTGAAAATTTAATTTCAAGATGTCAAGAAATAGGAATGGAATTACATCACGAGTATATAATTCCAGTTTTCTTAAAGTTCAACTTTTTTCAAGAAATAGTACTTAAAGAAGTTGACATTGACAAATTTTATCAACCTCTGCAAACAATTCTAAACAGAGGAAAGTTTACTCGCATTTCGTTTGATGGGAATTCTAATTTTAGCGATAGAAGAACAAGATTTAATCAGTCAGGAAAATTTTACTATTATTTTTGCAAAAATCCATCTATGTCTCTAAACTTAGAAGATTTAGAATTAGAAGTTTTTTGTCATGAAATCATAAGTTATTACAAAAACGAAACAGACAAATCTATGTGGTTGTGTCCTAAATTAATTCGACTTTCTTTGCGCTGTGTTTGTTTAAACGAATTCAGCACTAAAGAGGATCTAATTGATATTCTTAAAATTGAAATTCCTTGCAATAATTTGAAAACGTTACGTCTAAGTGGTTGTGGGTATGCAAGGAAAACCCTTAGCAAGTTTTCCCGTTTTTTTAATCTTCAAAAGTTGGCTATAAGTTCGTCTGTTCGTGAAACATGGGAAGAACTGGTCGACTCAATATCACGTTTTCCTAATTTAACATGGCTTGATATGAGTGAAAACAGCTGTTTTAAAAAACTGCATTCATATCATCTAGAAACAATATACAAATTGATTGAAAAATTGCCTAATTTGGTTTATTTGGACCTAAGTAAACCAGGAACAGATTTCAAAAAAGGTCTTGAGTGGACGCACTCAAGACCTTTTCAGTTTTTAGGATTGAGTTTTAATACCTGGATTTATTTTAAAAATCCTTCAAACATAAACTCCAAGGCTGTAAGTAACCTTTACACATCTGATGGTTTTGTAGAAGCAACTAAAAAAATGTTTTGGAAACCAAAAAGTTTTCATACCTTTGTTCAAATGTTGTCACGTGATATATGCATTATCCAAGTTGCAAGAATGCTTAAAGACAATCTTCAAGGGTTTTTAGAATGCTTACAAGAAGGACTTTACTATTACATTCCTAAATACGAGTCTTTAGATTATTTTTCAGAATTATTGTCTCACCTGGAAAGATTAGAATTAAAAAACAGTGTCTATAAAAACTTGTTTAAAGTTATGATAAATTCTAGATCAAGTTACTATTGGTTATATACGCTAATATCTCAGTCGCTTGATTATTTTTTGTGGAAAGCGTTATTATCACCAGATCTCGGTTATATCTCACTCGTTTTGTCACTAGACTTTGACTATTGCAAGCTCCCTGAATTTATAGAAAAGTTAGTAAATCATCTGATTGAAGCATATGATGATTATTACTATCTCTATGGTCGAATCATTCCAGAGGCTGATGCTATTCTCGAATTTTTAAAAAACAAATCAACAAATCAAGCGAATGTTCAGAAATTTGTTCAAAGACATGAAGAATTAAACAGAGAATGCTCTAAAATAAAATAGGATAAGGACAACGCTGCAAAACATTATATCCTAAGTATTTTTTATCAAATTTTTATATATTTGTCTTAATTTTTTATGTAAACTGTTAAGATTATTTTGTGCCGTTTTTTTATTAAAATTTATAAACTTACTAGCGGGGTACCCGGAGTTATTCGAGTTTTTTAGAGGTTTTTCTAATGTTGTCTCTCGCTCCCGTTTCCTTCCCCGCTTGCGCTCTCGGTCGTTATCCGTTCCCTGTCGCTTTCCCGCTCACTCTTTCGCTCTCAGATGCCCCCCACCTAGATCCGATACTGCATACATACATTACATACATACATACATACATACATAGGGGAGAGTAGTACCGAATGGCCACACAATTTTACACTTTTATTCAAATCAATCATACAAAAAACTATAAATGATAGAATTAAAATTTTTTCACATAATGAAAGCAAAAACATTTCACTACCAAAAACTACTCATTAAAACTTTTTAAATTATAAAAGTTTTACAAAAATCGATAAATAATGCAACCTCTTCTCAAATTTCTGGGTGGCCATTCAGTACAACCTGATAGTACTGAATGGCCACCCCCTAGTACTGAATGGCCACTCATGCAATTTTTATTATAGAAGACACAATTTTCAGCAAATGGTAAGCCAAATGTTTTATTTTACAGACAAGGCTTTATTAATGTTAATTAAAAAATCTTAAAAGCATTTTGTCATTTTATTAAAAAGTCAAAAGAAAATTTGATATGCCCATTTCTTCTCCTGGATTTTTGAAGGATTGGATCTCCTAGTTTCACAACAATTTGGTCTAAATATGCCTCATAAATACCTTTATCCCTAGACTAAAATTTGGCCTCTTCGATGTCTTTATCCTTGTACAAAAACTTCAAAAAACCAGCAAAAACTTTATCGCCTTTGACTTCTATGATTTTGCCTACATAATAGGTTTTCGAGTCAAAAACAAGGGCAAAATGAGCATCTTTACTGGTGGCCATATATGTAGATTTTGTAGATGTTGATAAATTATTTTTCGATTGTACCGTCACCCATGGAACCCTGCATAATAACTATGCAGGTTCCATATGCCACCTCTTTTGATTTTTAGGACTGACAGTGTACAATTGGTTAATAACTTTTATAACACGCCTGTGCGCACTAATTTTAGCTGCTGAGTATACTGACCACCGCGGCCGTCGTGTTATGCAAAATTGTTAACATACAGACATAGGTTTTGCCCGTTCCAAAGACGGATGTTTTAATATTACGATGTACTTTGGATACATTTTATAAAAAACTAGCAGTGCCCGTAGCGGCTTCGCTCGCATGAAATTTGAGAATTTGAACCATGCATACATAGTAGAGTACTGCACGGATCACATTTGAGGTCCTGGAACTGGAAACCAAATTTTCAAAAAATGGTAAAACACGTATATCATTATTTCTGGAGTAGAAACCAAATACTAATTTTTACTCCTGTAGCATCTACTGTTTTCGAGTAGCAGTTACATTAAAAACCAAATAACCTTATTTTCCACCCCACATTTGAGGTCCTGAAAACCAAATTTTAAAAAAATGGTAAAACACGTATATCTTTATTTTTAGAATAGAAACTAAATACTAATTTTTACATCAGTGGTATTTACAGTTTTTGAGTAGCAGTTACTTTAAAAAACAAATAACTGCTACTCAAAAACAGTAAATACCACAGATGTAAAAATTATTATTTAGTTTCTTTTCTAAAAATAAAGATATACGTGTTTCACCATTTTTTACAAATTCGGTTTCCCGGATCTCAAATGTGGGTTGGAAAATTGGGTTATTTGGTTTTTAAAGTAGCTTCTACTCAAAAACTGTTAATGCTACAGGAGTAAAAATTAGTATTTAGTTTCTACTCCAAAAATAATGAAATACGTGTTTTAGCATTTTTTGAAAATTTGATTTCCAGGACTTCAAATGTGGGGTGGAAAATAGGGTTATTTGTTTTTAAAGTAACTGCTACTCAAAAACTGTAAATACCACAGATTTAAAAATTAGTAATTAGTTTCTATTCTAAAAATAAAGATATACGTGTTTCACCATTTTTTTTATAAATTTGGTTTCCAGGACCTTAAATTTGGGCTGGACAATAGGATTACTTGGATAACTGTAAATGCTACAAAATTAAAATTTAGTATTTAGTTTCTACTCTAAAAATAATGATATACGTGTTTCACTATTTTTTGAAAATTTGGTTTTCAGGACCTCAAATGTGGGGTGGAAAATTGGGTTACTTGGTGTTTAAAGTAACTGCTACTCAAAAACTGTAAATGCTACAAAAGTAAAAATTAGTATTTAGTTTCTACTCTAAAAATAAGGATATATGAAATTTTGGTTTTCATGATCTCAAATGTGGGGTGGAAAAAGGTTTCTTTGGTTTTTAAAGTAACTGCTACTCAAAAAGAATGCTACAGATGTAAAAATTAGTATTTAGTATTTACTCAAAAAATAATGATATAAGTGTTTGATGGGAGACTGCCAAAAAGACCTAGATGTACATTCAATCGTTTAGCAACAATCCGGTCTACCAGTTTTGACATAAAGGTAAGGTTAGAGACTGGTCGATAGTTCTTCATGTCAGCAGGGCCAAGTCCGTCTTTTTTAATAAGCGGAGTGACAAGTGCTGACTTCTGACTAGCAGGAAAATATCCTTCTTGTAAAGATCGAGTGCACATCAAAGCGACAAAAGATGCAATGTGGACACAACATTTTTTGATAATCCAAGTTGGGGATGGATCCAGTAAACAATATTTGTTCGGAGCAGCCATTATCAATTTTATTATCTCATCAGCCGTGACTGGTTGGAATTCATCCATGAACAACGTGCTGGTCAAAAGTATAGATGGTGGCTTTGCAAGCGCTGTATGTGTTCTAACTTGCTCTACATTGTCTTGAAAAAACCTCACAAACTGGTCTGGAGTAATAGAAGAGCTCACATTAGATGAGGACTTTTCTTTACCAAGAAATGTTGACAAGTTACTCTAGAGCTTTTTTGGAGCTTTCTGATTAGCGGCAATCCTGGCTTCCCAGTATTCATGCTCTTTTTTTTGGAACAAATATCGCATGGTCTGCAGGCCGTCAATCCATATAGATTTACTCGCCGTTGTGTGATGCCGACGATAAATCCGTTCAAGTCGTCTCGTGGACCGCTTGAATGCCCGGCATTCACTATCAAACCATGGCGTTAGTAGATTTCGAGGTTTTCTTTTTATTAATGTAAACGGAGCGTGATTATCGAGAAGCTTTGATAGAATGGATGAATAGCACTGGAAAAGTTTATCAGTTGAATGATGATCGAAATTTTCTGGATTATGACAAAGTTCACTCAAATGTAAATCAGTCAGGAATGCATTATAATCAAATCTCTTCCATGAACGTCCCAGATATATATATATATATATATATATATATATATATATATATATATATATATATATATATATATATATATCTATATATATAAAAATGAATGTTTGTATATATGTATGTTAATGTCCTTTATGCATTGCTACACCCTTCATCCGATCGTAATGAAATTTTCACACAACCTTGAGAGTCAATGAAAATAAAAAAAAAAAAAAAAAATTTTGAAATCCGTCACAAAATGAACGGAGCGGAGCGGGTGAGCGAGCGGGAACTATATATATATGTATGTGCGTATGTATGTGTGTATGTATGTATGTGTATGTGCATGTATGTGTGTCTGTGTCTGTGTTTATGTATACATATATATATAAATATATATATACTAGCGGAGATACCCGGCGTTGCCCAGGTTTTTTAGAGGTTTTTCTAATGTTTGTCTCTTTCTCTCCCATTTCCTTTCCCACCTGCTTTCCCACTCCTGTTCGTTTTCCCGTTTTCGGTCGTTTTCCCGCTGCCGGTCGCTTTCCCGCTCCCGGTCGCTTTCCCGCTCCCGGTCGCTTTCCCGCTCCCGGTCGTTTTCCCCGTTCCCGGTCGCTGTCCCGTTTCCGCTCACGTTTGCTCTCCCATTCCCGCTCACGCTTGCTTTTCCGTTCCCGCTCGCTGTCCGTTCCGGGTCGCTTTCCCGTTTCTATAATAGACAAACTAACCCACAAACATTCATATATATATATATATATATATATAGTCTTAGCAAATCTATTTTACGTTTTATAGGCTAACAGAAGTTATGAAAGAATGGAAAAGAAAAAATGAGCGTGAACGGGAGAGCAACCGTGACCGGGAATGGGAGAGCAAGCATGACCGGGAACGGGAGAGCAAGCGTGAGCGGGAACGGGAAAGCGACCGGGAACGGGAAAGCGACCGGGAACGGGAAAGCGACCGGGAACGGGAAAGCGACCGGGAACGGGAAAGCGACCGGGAACGGGAAAGCGACCGGGAACGGGAAAGCGACCGGGAACGGGAAAGCGACCGGGAACGGTAAAGTGACCGGGAACGGGAAAGCGACCGGGAACGGGAAAGCGACCGGGAACGGGAAAGCGACCGGGAACGCGGAAAGCGACCGGGAACGCGGAAAGCGACTGGAATTGGGAGAGCAAGCTTGGAAGGAAACGCGAGCAAGAGAGAAAATCGATAACAAAACTTCTGAGCGGGAAAGCGAACGGGAGCTGGAAAACGACCGAGAGCGGAAAAGCGACCGGGAACGCGACGAAAACGGGAAAGTGGAGAAGGAAACGGGAGCGAGAGAGACAAACATTAGAAAAACCTCTAAAAAACCCCGGGCAACGCCGGGTAACCCCGCTAGTATATATATATATATATATATATATATATATATATATATATATATATATATATATATATATATATATATATATATATATATATATATATATATATTAGTTTTGTTTTTCCTTTTAATTAAGTTCACATTAAGTTCACATTTTAATAATTGAAAAATAAAGTATATTTTTTTAAACAAAATATTTCTTAATATGAATGACGTCGAAGATCCTGTGTCGAGAAAACGGCGTCTAGCTAAAGAAAGGCAACAGAGATATCGCGCAAGACAAACTCCACAATCAAAAGCAAAAATTCGAGTTTTAGATGCAGAAGCTCATCAACAACGCATTGCACAAATGTCTGTTGAGGAATTGCAAATTTTTCATGCTTCTCAAGCCGCATCACAACAACATCTAGAAGCTCTTCACACTTCCAATGCTGCCTCGCAACGCCATCGAGTTTTGCAAATGTCTCCCAATGAATTGCAGCTACATCGAGCTGCTAATGCGATCTCCCAACGTTTAGCACGAGATCGTGCGGATGAGGCAGTTCGCAACGAAGCAATTAACTTCAACGAAACTCAATTCGATCAACATGATTGTGGCATTGTGGTGAATTTGATGTTTTATGTACTTCATGTCGATCAAGAAATTTTGCTGCAGAGCAACCATCAGATGGACTATTCACTTCATGTTGTCGAAAAGGCAAAGTAATGTTGCCAAAACCAATTGACATTCACGGTAATACACTTGGATATCCCGATTTTCTTAAAAGCCTCATGTCAGACACGGCCAATCCAGATAGACAAAATTTTCGACAACATATTCGATCATACAACAGCGCAGTTTCTTTTGCTTCCATGGGCGCAAAAATTTTTGATTTGCCTGGCAGAGGACCTTATGTTTTTAAAATTCATGGAACAACTTACCATCGAACCTCCCATTTACTGCCACCTGCCGGCCAGGCGCCACAATTTGCGCAAATTTATGTACTTGATAGTACACAAACCACAGAAGTACGTCAAAAAAATGAAGCAAATGAAAATTGTCGTCCTGATATTTTAGATAAAATAGATCGCTTCTTCCGTGAACACAATAGACTAGCCCAAAGCTATCAATTGATGCGAGATATAGAAAATCAAGCAGCTGAACAAGCCATAACAGCAGGAGAGCAAATTCTAATCATCAATATGACACTGAGAAGAGATTGACAGTCAGATCAGCGAAGATACAATGCACCAACAAGTAATGAAGTGGCCATGATTTTTGTGAATGAAGACGGAGAGCCACCATTTGATAATAACGGTCGCCGTATTTTAAAACTTCCGTCACTTTTGACGGGCTATCTCTAGTTAATAAATAAATTTAATTGGTTAAATAAATAAATTCAATAAAATTATAGATTTCTTGTAATTAATCTGTAATTTTAGTTTACAGGTTTAATAAACTTATTCACAGATTTAATAAGAAATTTTTTAAAATAATAATTTATTTATTAACTTTTATAATTTTTTTACTATTTTTCTCAAATAAGTTTGAATTGTTCTAATTTAGTCTCTTTGATCTTTGTCTAGTTGTATATTTGTAGATTGTATTTTCCGGTTTAAGTTGATGTGGTTATAGTTGTTATGGTCGTTTCTGCCCTATTGAGTACGTCAACAATTAGATCGATATAGTATCAATACTTAAGCGATATACATTTATATAAATAATATCTTTATTGAAGCGATCTGGTGTTTTCAAGATCATAAATCGTGATCGTATTTCTAAATACATAATATTCTATGTATGTATAGTATAGTATACAATGTATAATTGTATAGTATGTATGTATGTGCGCATGCCAGGGCGCGTTGTTAAATTGAACGCGATCGTGAATCGTTATAACTATTACCACGGCGGTGTGCTATCTTTGATTCGCTATATCTTTATTAATTTTATTTTTTACACTATATGGTATATTCAAACGCAGAATTAGTAGTATTTGAAAATATTAGTGAACTTAAAAAAAATTATTTTGATATTTTTATGCTAGGGTTAGGGTTAGTAGCAATTTTACTGATTGCAATCCCGTCGAACCGCAGTGGCAATAGCAGCGATCATCGTGAATCCAAGACTCCTACTTCGAGAAGGAGCTAAGCTGAGGGATTCATGATCGCGGTTTAACAACGTGCCCCAGAGATGTGCTGATCCTCTAATTACCCAACTACAAGCTCGGATCCGCGTCTGCAATAGCATCAGCTGACGTACTGGATATCACATTGGACATTTTCAAAAACAATCAGATATATATATAACTTTTAAATAATTTAAAAACAATATGTATAGCGCCATGTGCAGCAGAAGCCGCTTAAAGGGCGCTTAACAGAACAGTTGCAAAAATTAAGTCAGATAATTAATAGAAATGTGATCCAAAAAAAAATAAAAATAAATAAAAAAGTGGCGAAAATAATAATACAGAAATATAAAAGCAGCTTGAGGGGTGCATCACAAAACTATGTAACGAATGAACGATGAAACAACTGATCGACATGCAAAAGACATTTCACTCATTTGTTTAATAACATGCAGAGTTGCAAACTCAGTTTTCATTAAAATCAAATAACGTATTGTCGTTGTAAGAAGAATTTCTTCTATTTTCTTCAATTATATTTCAGTTTTGGCCTATTGATCTGGACAATCCGCGTCCGCTAGTTTCAATTTTCTCGAATCTGCCAGCGGATGTGTCCACAGACCGCACATCTCTGGTGTATGCATGTTAGACATACCACATATCGTAGTGGTTGCAGTTGATAAAATTAGTGTGTCACTCATAATATATAATAAGATTAAAAAAATCTGTCATTTTTGACGGACTATCTCTAGTGCTATATAATATATTTACGCTGATCTCTGACTTCCTCATTCGCTTACTCATTCACTCACACTAACTCTGGAATGCTTGCTCTTTTTATTTTACTCTATTTATAATTTACTCATTTTGATTTATATTTATATATTTAAATTATAATTTTTGTCATCGAGCTCCCCATGTATGCTAAAGGGATGAGTAATCGGACCAACAAGCCAATCACATCACAGAACGAAAGCGCTTATGTCAGCACGCAACAACTTTTCAAAAAAGTGGGCTCATCACAGCAACTCACCAAATTTAAAGAATTAACCTCAATAGACATCGCTGGAGCCACCCTTCCTATATCTTCACATGTTAAACTGCTAGGCGTCACCCTTGACAGCCACCTACGCTTCGACCGTCACATATCTTCGACTATAAAGGCCTGCAACTATCATATACAGGCCCTGAAACACATACGCCCCCTACTCTCTACTGAGACTGCTACCACCCTTGCACGCAGCCTAGTCACATCTAGACTGGACTACTGCAACTCTGCTCTACGGAACATCATCGACTCGCTTAAATAAACTTCAACGTGTTCAGAATCAACTCGCCAAAGTCACCACAAACTCATCCACTGTCACTTCCTCCTCTTCTCATCTCCGCAAACTTCACTGGCTTCCAATAGAATATAGAATTATTTTCAAGATATCACTACTAACCTACAAAATTCTCAGCACTAATAACCCACCTTACTTAAATAAACTCATCACCATTAGGACCAACAATAGACAACTCCGTTCTTCCAACTCTCTCTTACTTTACCAACCAGTTAGCCACTCAAAACTCACCAATAGATCATTCAGCTACAGCTCCCCAGCCATCTGGAATTCACTGCCGCCATCAATCACATCATCACCATGTCTGACGTCGTTCAAAAAACATTTAAAGACTCATCTGTTCTCGAAGGCTTTCGGACAAGATCCCGCGCGCCTCTGACGCTCCGCTACTGGCGCTTTACAAATTGACTATTATTATTTATTATTATTATTATCACGTAATAACCCAACTAGAGTGTTTTTGGCATTTTCCACATTGACACAACATGAGAACAGGTTCAGAACTCTGTCTATATGTGGCACCCATAGAGACATAAAATGAAAGAAGAACAAAGCCTTATTTGATAACATGCTATATATTTTTTTATTTAGGCTCTAAAGTCGGACTTAAACGTGCCACGTGATCACCAGTGTTCATTGTCCAGTTGAGCAGAAAGAAACTTAAGATAAAACAATGGTGTTTATTGTACAGTTTCACAAAAAAACAGGTATTTTTTAACATGTTTGTAATGAAAATGAATGGTATTTTTTTATACATGTAAAACAAACAAAAGTTGAAAAAAGGGTGTAAGTCAATCTCATTTTGACTTACATCACACTACAATTATCAACACATCTGAATGATTTCCGAAGTCAAGATCAATATGGTTAAAGTCTTTCAGTCAGAACGCCTCCACCGCCGACAAATTTCACAGACGTGTAACCGAAATCAAAAAAGATCAATACGAACAAAAAAGACTGCTCAATACGAAATTATAAGTCATTTTCACTAACACATTTGAGTTATTTCCCAATTAAGATCGACGTGTAATTTAAATCAAAATCATCAAAATGAACGAAAAACTGACTAAAGTTATACTGTACAATTTCAATACATCTAGTGCGTGTCATGGTGCTTATCGAAATCGCTTTTGGTCATAGTGCCGTAACCGCACTTACGACACATATCACCGACATACTGTACAGAAGTGTGACCGAGGTCAACAGCATTCGCAAATGGTCTCCTTTTTCTATGGCTCACCAACTCTGGTTCGAAATCGAAGATAAATGAGTTGGCCCTTTCAAATTCTTGGACATTATTCCTGTTAGTCCAGTTTGCCAGTATGAGGCCCTCGTGGATTGTGAAAGTGACATCGGAACCAGAATCTGAAAAAATGACAGAACATTAGACATTTTTCTATTTAGCTACATTGTTTTTAATTTATTACACACATTTTTGATAATTCCTGATTGGTTCTGCCGTATGGAGACCGACGAGTCCTGTTGCAGTTAATGTCACCGCAGAATTAATGAAGTTTTCCAGAGGCAGCTTAAACCTGGCTACAGCCATGAAGTGGTTGTTTGTTTTCTTTTCTTTCACAGCACGGACGACGTAGCATCTGTTCACTGTGGGGCACATAGGAATGCATTTAATTATTAAAGCATTTTAAAAAATGAAATTAACTCCCGTCCAGAAAACAACTAAAGAATTTTAATATTTGACAAAATAACTAAGTTTATCAACGGAATAATCAATTTGGACCGCTCTAATTATATGTACCTTGCTCTTAGAAATAATTGCATTTATATATGGAAAATTTTGGAAAAAAAAACTCACGGTCCATGACAGTGAGTGAGCTACAGTTAAACTGTGTGAGAGCCTGCAACCACCACTGTGTGAGAGCTCCAAATACCAATGGAAGTTTTAGGCAGAGAGCAAGGCGAGCAAACCTCAATTGAACTTTCAAATTACAGAGTAAACTTTGAGTGAGCTACAGTTAAACTGTGTGAGTGCTCCAAACACAAATGGAAGTTTTAGGCAGAGAGGAAGGCGAGCAAACCTCAATTGAACTTTCAAATTACAGAGTAAACTTTGAGTGAGTTACAGTTAAACTGTGTGAGAGCCTGCAACCACCACTGTGTGAGAGCTCCAAATACCAATGGAAGTTTTAGGCAGAGAGCAAGGCGAGCAAACCTCAATTGAACTTTCAAATTACAGAGTAAACTTTGAGTGAGCTACAGTTAAACTGTGTGAGAGCCTGCAAACACCACTGGAAGTTTCAGGCCGACAGCAAGGCTAGCAAACCTCAAATAAACTTTCAAATTACAGAGTAAACTTTGAGTGAACTACAGTTAAAATGTGTCAGCTCCAAACACCAATGGAGATTAAACTACAAATTTCGAAAACGAGACGAAATTACTAATGTTGATAAACAAATTATCGTTTTAAAGAGCGCGCTCGCTAAACAGGTGTTCTAGATTGTCAACGTCTAATTTGTTCACCCTTGAAACTAAAAAGAAATAAAAATTTATTCGTAATATTAGAAATTACGTTAAAATTGTGTATATATATATATATATTCAACATCTGCTCCCAAGGTTTCTTGACCAAAGATTCTTTCTTGGCCTAGCGGCAGTGGCGTAACTAACGCCCCTGCAGACCCCTTAAATGCCCGTAGGCGAGTTTTATAAAATTTATGATGAAATGCATCCATATCTGAAATCATTGAGTTTAAACGAAACAAAAAGTAAAAAATGAACGATTGTCTAGTGTTTATACTTTACCACAATTACCACAGTCCAAAGTAACTACCATTTACAAAAGTTAACTACAAATTGCAACTTTAACTACCATTTACCAATGAAATTACTTCTTCTGTCATTTGGCATACAAAAATATTTACAAATTTCCAACAAGTTTAGATTGTCTGTTTTTACTTTATGTACAGTTAAAAACATAACATTATTTATTCTAGTTTGGGTCATTGTTAACTGGAAATAGGTTTTAATTCGACGTAATACCGAAAAACTTCTTTCTGATGTTGCATTTGATATCGGAAAAACCAAATACAATTTTAATAATTTGTGTACTTGTGACAATAAAAGTCTTCAAGTTTCATTTTGACTGAAGATATCAACAATTGACAGATTTCGACGGGTCTCTCGTTATAAATTAATATTGGTATTTGACGAAAAGTGGGGGACCAAAATGGCGTTTTGCCCATTCACTTTTGAAAGTGGGGAGGCCACTGGCCTCCCGGCTCCGATAGCCTTATCCGCTATTATCGACGTCCGACTATAGGGAGCTGATTCTTGAGACTCCTACTCTGGGTCATTATCATGACTGACGTGTTAAGTTTTATAATTGTTTCTAAAATAAACGTCGATTACAAGTTACGTTATTGGTAAACTAAAATCATGATAACGGTCTCCGGGGGTCAAATGTGCAACTAACTTTAGATGATGCTCCCTGGAATTACTGAATTCATTTAAATCCAACTCGGGTGATACAGTAATTTTAAATTTTCCTTGCAACATTTTGTAAACCTCAATCATATTTCCTCTAACTTAGACTGCTTATATGTAGAAAGCGCATTTTGCCAAACTGTCAGCCTTAATTTGTAGCCTACCAAATCTGTAAATGATCATTAGCGCTTTAAATGTGCTGAAATGCACGAGCTAGCAGATGTATAAAATTTTTTAAAAAACATTTAGCATTGTAAATGTGCTGAAATGCCAAAGGACAAACCCCCGTTTTAAGTGATAGAAAGGGGAAGGAACCCAATGACAATTTTTGCGGAGGGCTCTGAATCTGAAGCTACGCCACTGCCTAGAGGAAACATTCATTTGAATGCAGACTCGCACATTTGGAGCAAATCGGTCGGGTCTAAAACAAGTGGGTTGGGTCGGGTCACAAAATAAAAACCAAAAATAGGTCAGATTTTTTAGCGGATCGGGTCTTCAAAATTGGACCCATGGACAACTCTGACCCCAACAATGGAGATGTGCAGAGCGCACAAAAATCATAGAGAATATACATCGAAGAAAGAATTGGAAAACAACCCAATACACGGGAACGCGTGTAACTTCAAATCAATTTCAACAAGTTTTCCCGTGCCCCCTTGGCTGCGCCACTGAAGAACATTTAAAGTTCTTTGCTGCTTATCCGCTTTTATGCAAGGTTATTTTATTAAAATATAGCTGCAGAAGTTATATTTAGGCTACTTGATGCTGATATCGATACTGTTTTTATCGTTTCTTTAATGATTTTGTGACCTTTTTTATGCCTGAGATCTTTATCACATCCATTAAACCTCGGTCCTCATATGGACTGCAATGCGAATTCGTCGCGAACCTGCTCCTATACTTGCTACAGCTATTCATAAATCTTAGCGAGCAACATGTCAAGGCCACATACCAGTAAAAACCTTGACGATTCTAAGTACATTCTTTTAAAGGATTAAAACGGTTGAATGGTTATAGTGTTTTCTTAGCGTTGTATTTTGTTGGTGCGCTGCGATCACTTATAACACGGGAGCAACTGATGCAAACATACAATTTATTTTGCCAAAAACGAATTATATTATTTTTAATAATTTAGCAGAATCAAGTAATCGTGCAGTAAAGCAGCACCTGCAGAGCTAGATAGGAATGTAAAATTAGGCTACCTGCGCTAGAAATAAGTAACAACCATTATGGGTATTATTTGCTTTTGCAACAGCTGCAAACTAGAACCTATTTCAATTAAAGCTTTTGTTAATGACCATAATAAATACTGATCGAGCAAAAACCAGCACCAACTAAAAATGGCCAATTTATTTTAGTAAAGCGTGAAAGAAAAACGAACATGACAAAAAAATCATTTAAAACTGTGAAATTGAAGAGAAAACACTCGTGAAACAGAGTTAAAAATAGCACAAAGATATAAATAAAACACAGCAGCGCAAACAATTATACTAAAAAGTCACTTAGATGATAGATGAGTTTTTTCTTCGACATCGATATCGACTCGTCAAGACACCGGAAAAGCCCTATCGCCGCCGGTCGTTGAATTGACAAGCCCATCGGCCGTGATGCTGTTGAGAAAGTCGTGGAAGCATCGGGACAGCATCAGCAGGTGACCGGGTAGGAAGATGGACGTCGTGTATACCGTGCAGAATGAGATGATCAACAGTAAACCATCTGCATTTATTTATCGATAAGAAGTCTCGATACATCCGTACGTAAAGTGGGGTTTTTTTTTTAAAAAGAAAAATGGTAGAGAAGATTCGATCTTTTTTGTTATTTTAAAAATTTAAAAACGGAAAAAAAGATACGAAAAACGTTTCTTTCCCAAGGCTCGAGGACGGCAATGCCCAGGCTCATGCTGTAGAAGAAATATGCTCTGCTGAGAAGCCCCCACAAGCGTTGACACGGGTTGGCCATGACAGTCCTCGTCGTCGAAAGTGTCTTCTGCCTTTTTTTTTTTGAAGTTCTATGCTGCCATGGAAATTATGCATATCATTCACAAATAACCTCATTAAGATTATTAGCTGAATGCAATTTAAGCCAAGAATTTGTAATCAAATAACAATTCACGAATGATGAAACATTTATTATAATTAAATTATTATTTATAAATTATATTATCTATCATATCAATAAAACAATTATTAGTAAAAATTGATCAGACAGAAATCATTATTCTCAGAGACTGAGTATAAATGAATTTTGTCAGAACAGTCTATAATTAGAAGCATTACAGTAAATATTATAATGTAAATATTTACTGATGCGTAAAACCCGACGGTCATCTATAGCAAGATAGCAATCTATACTTTCATTCTCTTTTAGTAGTAGGCAGAAGTTCTTTGAGACAATTTTAAATGCCTAAGATTCAGTTTAATGCATGCAGTTAAAATGACGGCAAATTTTTGTTAGAAAAAGCAATACAGCCGCTGATTTACTTACATTTAAAACAGAAATAGCACATCCCTATAAAAATGCCGTCACAGATTTCTACTTTGAAGCTGACTGAGTGACTGAGCCACGAAAAAAATACCATCTTACCTGTCCAAATATGAAACTTTAAAATATGCCAATTATCCGCTCCAAAAAATGTCAAACAGCTTCTTTTTAAACATAAAGAATGTTCTCTATCTACGTTCGAGCGTTCACGTTTAACTTTTCAATTGATAAACTCTCCTTCAATACAACACGGGGCAGAACAAGTAAGCTCGCTGAAATATTCGAGAAGAAAATAAAGCCGCCTGGTAAACAGTAACAAAAGACGACTTAGGAGCATGCCTGAACTTATGAAGCGTGGTCAAGCCATATTGTTATACAAACATTAGCTAGCATAACCATTATTAGAAATATTAAAAGCGTGCGTACGTGCACTCAAGCTCTGTATATATAATGATTTGTATATAATGATTTTTTTTCGGTTGTTAGTCGATTATTAATTAACAAAAGTTAATTTTATTAGGCGTCGGCATGCGCTCGACGAGCCAAACAATTTGAAATTAATACTCGGAAATATAAATAAATAACTCACAGAAGAAGGAGGCGTTTTTTGTTTTTAATTTTATTCTATTATTCGAACGTCCGGCATTCAGTCAGAATTGTTATGTTTAATAATTTATTTATTTATTTATTTATTATTGTTATTATTCTCTACTTTAATAGCACGGCAGGTAAACTACGCGTTGTTTATCAGAACGACCAATTTTTTTTATTGCCACAGATAAGACTTGGATGAATCGATCCACGCACGGCCCTTATACGACTCCACGATCAGCGACTTTTAGGCACAGCACTATAAAGCAGTCTATACAGTTTTTTTACGGCCCTCCACGATCGGATACGTGTTCGAGCAGGCTGCCTGTTTGGCAATCGATTTCTTGTCCCCAGCAGCGTGCACTGACCACCACATCGGCGCACTACACTCGACCAACTGTTGTGTATATAATGACAAACTTTTATTGAAATTAATATTTTCACTATAATATAGTTATTAAAACAGTTGAACAGAGCAGCTACGAAGCTTGGCTTAGAAATTCTTTCTGAACTTTCAAGCGACGTGACGATTTTGACAAAGCGAGAGAAAGAGAAAAAGAGAGGGAGGGAGGAAAAGAGGGAGACCCGCAACTAGACGTCATGCTCTGGGGGGGGGGGCGAACTAGCGCTAAAGGGGAGCGAAATGAAAATGGTAAAATGATTAAAAGCACTAAAATTATATCGGTATTTGAAAAGACAATGTAAATGTATTAATGTATGTGTAAAACCAGGGTGCATCAGGAAGACCCATATTGTTTATTATTTTTATGACTTAATTTTGGATTTCCACGATGTGTACTTTTCATTGGCTGGAATAGTTTTATATATGCCTGCTAATGTTTTTTTTTACAACGTATAGTAAAATCTTGGTTTGTTACGGTGATTGGAACTGTAATGGATATTAATGATAGTTTTAGATCAGATTAGATTGATTTTTATTCCTGCGCACCTTTGTTAAAAATTTGCCAATGTTGCTTTAGTTTCGGGGGAGGGGGTTTATAAAAATAAAACAACAAAACGTGCATTAAATAAAAATAGTAAATATTTATCTTAAGTCTTTGGATTACAGAATTAATTTTCTGTTTTGTTTTTTAATTTAAGCACAATCTGCAATTTATATATGTACACTTCAAGCATCTATTCTGATATTTTAAAATTTTCCAGGGGTGGCGAAAAACCTTTTAGGGGGGCTTTGCCTCCCTCTCCTTCCCCCGTAGTTGCGGGGCTGGAGGGAGAGAGAGATGAAAATAGCAGTTTAGATTTTTGGGACAGTATTTTTGGTTGCAGTTGACACAAGAAAGTAAGGGACTTTCCAGGAACAAGAGAAAGAGAGAGAGAGGGGGAGAGAGAGAGAGAGAGAGAGAGAGAGAGAGAGAGAGAGAGAGAGCAGAAGAAGCAAACCAACAAAATAATGAGCAGGAAGCCACCTCCACGTTCAGCAAAATGATTAATTCGGAATAGTTTAGACAAACTTATAAATATTTTCAAATTACCGCGATTAACTTTTCTGTAAATATGATGCTGTTACGACTTAATACGTTAATTGACAGTGCTGCTCCCGTTCTGTTTTTTTATTATTATAAAATATCTTTGATTGATTGATTCTTATTTTTATTTATTTATTTGTGTTTTAAGAAAAAATCTGACAGAACGCAGGAAATCAAACATAAACTCTATACACTTTTGCCTCCAAAAATAGCTGATGACCGGGGGACAGCCGGAGGTACATTTTCAAAAAAATTGATCAAACTCTGTAACTTTTTGCTTTCAAAAATAGATGATGATCAGGGGGGGTAGTTGGGTTTTCCAAAAAATTCTGAAAACTTCTTTATTTTGTATCTACAACAACAAATCCTTGGGAGTGGGCAACTGCCCCTGCCTCCCAATGACGCCCCTGTTGGCGGATTTTTGTCCAATGCCTCGAGGTAGCGCTATAAAAATCGTTCCGATCCAATAATTTATTTTTATGCTTTCGTTGTTAGAGCCTCAAACCAATCCAAAAGCAGCCATTATCGTCAACAAGAAGTTATATTGCTATAGAGATGTACGTTATGATTCAAAAATATTTTGAAGTAAATTTTCTTGAAACTGTGTAGTGGTTCACATTTGTTATTCAAATCGTTTTTAGCTAATAACATGGATAATTCGTTAGAGGATATTTTACCAGAAGATGTTATAAAAGAAGGAGATGATGAAACGAGTGAAGAACATGATTTCTTTCACGATCTATACCTAGATATAATCGCTCTGAAATATTCCCTCCTTAAATTTTTCCTTTTCTCAATTTCTCTTGCAATTTTAGCTCACTATAGTTTGTATTCAATGCTATACTTTTGTGTAACACTTTCTTGGACGTTTGCAATCTTTCCAATCCTATTCACCTGCCTAATGTCACCGGTGGGATTGCATCTCATTCAACTCATAGATCCGGATAGTTATACTTCCGGATTTCTTTGCGAACCAGTTATTGGAATTTTAATTTCTTCAATCTACTGCTATTTGTTAAAGTCATCTCTGTTACCAAGAATGTGGACCGTCATTTTTCTCTCCCGTGTTAAATTGTATCTTCACACTCAGCTTTTCTTTTTCATCTTTTTTGTGGCCTTTCTGTCTTCTTTCTGTCACTCCCATTTTGTTATTTGTCTTTTCCTGCCGATGCTGGAGTGCATGTTCAATTGTATTCACAGTCTAGACAAACGAAGCTACTATGGACACAATGAAGAGGAGAAGATC
Source organism: Erpobdella octoculata (assembly GCA_963978895.1). Classification (NCBI taxonomy): domain Eukaryota; kingdom Metazoa; phylum Annelida; class Clitellata; order Hirudinida; family Erpobdellidae; genus Erpobdella; species Erpobdella octoculata. The sequence continues at coordinate 22,753,597 of OZ022246.1, forward strand.
CAGAGAAAAAAAGGTTTCGACTATGCTTTCAGACTGGCATTGTGCTACTCGGCGGCAATTGGAGCCTCCACATCTGTCATCAATAGAGAAGCTGGTAACATATTCAACTCGGTGGCTAAAAAAGCTAATCTGGAACCTCGCACCAGTTGGCTGTTTCTGACAGCTCCAATAGCCTTGAATAACTTGCTATTGCTCTGGATCGTTCTCATGTTGACTTTCTTAGGCTCAGATTTTACTAAAACTTGCGTCTGCACGAGCATAAGAAGTTTCAAAAAAAGTTCTATTTTTGAGGAACACGACATCTTTATAACAAGAATAAATAAACTGGCACAAGAAATGACAAAAGCCACAAGAATTGAATACGCAGTGGGCCTCAATGTGATTTTCATTTGCGTTTTGGCCGCTTTTCGGAAGACAACCTTAATGACAGGATGGAGTGACTTGATCCTGACGGACAGTATTAAAGACAAGAGAAATAAAAAATACGGCTCGGAAGTAACGTTTTCCGCTCTCGCCTTCATTGGCTGCTCCATCTTGTACCTAACTCTTCGCAAACCGTTGGATGACATGGGCTCAAGAACTACGGAGTGGAAAATGATGAGCAGGGCTGTACCGTGGGTAGTAACTATTTGCTTAGGATCGTCTGTTAACCTACTTGAAGGATACCACGTTAGCCAGATCTATCTTCCCATCGCGTCTGGATTGGCGCAATACACGGAATCGTTTTCCAACAACACCATCAAGATGATTCTGTTTGGACTGTCGTTGCTTTTAAACGTTTACAATTTTGACCAATCAGTTGCGAGTATAATGCTGCCGATAACGATTTTTTTGTCGAAGATCAGAAACGTAGACCCGTTGAGCCTGCTCATGTACAGTCTTCTTGGAACGACGCTGTCATTTTCCAGTCCGTTCTCAAACATCGGAAACATGATGATTTTTCACATGACGGATATTACGCGTAAAGAAATGATTAAAACTGGGGTGCCGCTAATCATTATAAGTTCCGTTGTATCATTCATAACTGCAATATCGATAGACGGTGATTGGACAGATACTTTCAATAGCACTGCTTTAGACAGCTATTTACATAACTTAATTGTACAAGAAACTAAGACAATGCAATATTAATCAGCAGTGGTGTTACATTTTTTTTTAATGAACATTAGTTTCACTAATTCCAGTCCTAATGGGAAAGTCTGGGGAATTAGAGCGGAATCAGTCCGTTAAAATATGCGTTTGTGTCGTTTAAAAATAAAATTGACATGGTTTGGAGTGGTTTGGAAGACTGAAGCCTGTGCGTGAAGCGCTACAACAATTAGAGGTCGTTGCTTATGGTGCGTGCCCTCCCACACCCTCTTAAGAACTTCCGACGCCGTTTGGATTAGAACATCCGTCCTTTAAGCCAACAGTCGAACGCTTTACCGCAATGCCATCAGCACCCGTTGTAAACAAACGTTCTTCATAAAAAAAACTGTTTCAATCAACTAAAAAAAACTGAGACTGTATTTATATGTGTGTGCGTGTGTGTGTTTTCTTAATTTTCAAAAAGACTTGACTAACTCGAGTTTACTTTTTTTAGTAATTGTATAAATTTAAAAATGTTATCATTTTACAAAGTTGAAAAAACTAAGTTATCACTTTTTACTTGCTATAAATCCAGAAATGATTTGGCTATTAGTCGTTTCACTTTTTGTCTTCATTGTTTTTGTGCTGCTGCAAAACATTTGCTGCTGTAAAGTGTGTTTGTTATTCAGATAAATTTTTACTATCATTTTCAAACTCAGTCAAGCGAATTGATTGATTATTTGTATTTATTTGGTATGTTTATTTAAAACAGTTTATTCAGTTAAGCTTAGGATGTTACTACTTGTTGCATTTCTGTGATTACTGATTCTCTGTCTATAGAGGTGATTCTTATATATATAATATATGTATTTTAACCACACACTGAGGATTAATGGATATGAGGAAATTTTTATTATTTCAATTACAAACTTGACTCTTACAAATTATGTCGAGTTTTAAAAAAATGATATCATTATAGAGAGTTAGAGTTAGACTTCTTACTTAGACTAGTTAGTTAGACTGACTCTAACTAACTTATTAAATTTGACAAACCTTTCATTGTATTATATTATTGTTTTGATAATTTAATTCATAGTATATTTAATTTAAAATTTTCGTTATTTTAGTTGTATTTTTAACGTTTATACAGCAGCAAAAAACTGTTTGAATTGTAAGCAAGATGTGTGGCTGACTGTTCATCTCTTTCAATGACAAAATTATGGAAGAATGTAAATCTAATAAAGAACACCTGATTGATCAGACAGTAGATGAATGCTCTGCTCAGCCCAAAGAAGCTAAAAATACATCTAGAGTAAGTACAGAGTACTTTGTATGATGTTTGATGGTAAAATATTTATTATAATTTACATTGCGACTTGTGTTAAAGAAACTGCTGGAACTGGTGTAACTTATTAAGGCCCAAAACGACTTCTATCAACAGTTGAGAGGTGATTTTTATTGTGGAATACTTCCGTGTTTATAAAATACAAACCGAATGCAGTAATTATTACAAGATAAGAGTTGCTTCAAATGATGTATCTCATGCAATTTAATTGTAGTAGTCAATAATAATTAAATGGGAAAATCAGTATAAGGTCCATGTGAAATGGAAGTGAAAATCTGAAACTAGTAGAAACAAGTTTTTTGAGATAATGTCATGCTAAATGTTTAAGATGAATGTTTGGATGCTACTTACTTTGGTTAATTGATAAGTAAAATAATCTCAACTTTTAAGTAATTAAAACTAATCCCACCACTGAAAAGTACTTTTTATTTATATTATTAATTTTATTATTTTTTTAGGGAGTTAGTTTCAGTAGGGTTATAGTTTTAATGATTTTTAGACAATTATAAGTTTTCATAATCTTCAGTTTATTAGAATATTGAAGTATTGATATAAAATAAAGTTTTATTTTAGTTAGTCATTACAATATTTGTACTAACAATTTTAAAACGTAATGCAGAAAAAAGGAATAAAAAATTCAATGTCTGGCTACAATCATCTTACTAACCAAGTCGAACCATCGACAAGCTTGGAGGGTAAGCCATGTGAAGAGTTATCATTTTCATTTAATTTCATTTTGACTCAGTGAGCTCGTAGACTTTTAATTCATTACTCATCGACGAACTAAAACGAAACGAAAATATTTCTAGAAAACGATGCCGACAAGCTCATAGAAGAAAACAACAAACTGAGAGAGCAGAACTTGAAGCTACAAAAGATATTGGCCATTGCAGGCTTGTTACATATTGATCGTTGAATTATTTCGTTGCGCCACGACGAATAATTTTTGGCTCGATTTTTGCAGGCGTCAAATTCGACGGGGAGAGCGAGGCGTCCGGCCCGGGTCAGCAGCCGTCGGTGACGTACACGCCGGCAAGTTCAACGTTCTCGTCCGACATTCAGGATTTGAACGTCACGGGCGGCTGTCAGCAGGGAGGAGGGAGCGACGACGACTACGGCTCCGTTTCCAACGACAACGTCGAGTGTTCGACCGACGTCGTGACCAAGTCGAGTAAGAGTAAAAGAAACGACGAAGATAGGTCGAGCGGTTCTGAAATATTACTCTGCGACACTTCCACCAACATCGATTTCGCTCCTCTGCCCGAGGATCAAAGCGCGGAGAACGATCTGTTCGCGGAGCTGCAGGTCGACACCACCGTAGATATCAGACCCAAGTCGAGCTCTTACGAAGATCACCGACTGACCATAACGTTACCGAGTCAGTCTAATGAATCGGATATCAAAGTAAATTCGCAGATCATTCGGCCGGGAACGAGTTATTTGAACCCGGATGGAATTGTCGACATTTCTCCTCCTCTGCCGCTGACTGATCACAACTGCTTTCCAGGATCTAGTGTTTTATCGCCGAATGCCCAGTCGTCGGCTCCTGCCTTTTCTGTTCCCAACTGTGCTAGTCAGAATCTGAGTATGTTCGGGCAGCAGCCAAGTCTATCTATGGCCAATGGAGCGCCTGTACTGAACATCCAAAGAATGGACTCGGGCATGCAGTTGGGCGGACCTCTTTCTTTGGTCGGAGGCTTCAACAACGGGATACTCATTAATCAACAAGTTTCCTTCTTGCCTCAGCACCAACAGCCGCAAAACATTCTGCTGAATCCGAACTCTGGAATTATGAATTCGCAGGCTAAAATTTTGTCACCGAATGGCAATATACTTCCGCAAAACGGTAACCTGATCACTCATCAAGGAAATTTGCTGATGCAAAATGGAAATGGCATTTTCCAGCAGTTTGCTCAACCGGTCAGCAGTTTGAATTTAATACCTCAAGCTACACCTCTATTCAGTGGAAGTCAAATGAAGGCGACACCTGTTCACGGTCCGATGACTTTAAACGTGGTTCCTCAGAATACGGGTAGAGATTTTTTAATGTTACCCAATGGGAAACTGGTACCCATCAGCACCCAGCCTTCGATATTACCGGTTGCGCCATCTCATCCTGCTATGCAAAGCATTATTACCGGCTTTTCCAATCAAATTCGTTTTCAGACGCCACAATTTCTTGGAGGGAATTCAATCCAGCGTTGTTCTCAACCTTTTAATTTACTACCTCCGCATCAAATGCCTCTCCTCGGACCACCGGACCAGTCCAGACTGACCGGTCAGAATCAAATTTCCGTAAACGGCCTTCCGGTCTTAGCTCCAGGCCAACTTCCGCAAACTCTACAGATCTTTAACCAGCTTCCTCAGGTCAGTCCCCAACAAAATATCGGTAATTCTTCCATGGCCGGCCCGCATACGGTAATACCTCCGCAGAACTTTGTTTTTCCCAATGTCCAGCCTTGTATGACTGCTTATCTGACACCAGAGGGAACGATCGTATTATCTCTACACCAACAAACCGCTAAAAAGGTTGTCGAAGACGTCCAAAAATCCTCACAATCGGTCAACAATAATTTTTTACAAGAGAAGAAAGTCCAGAGAAGGATAATGCCTAAACCCCCAACCAACGATTCTATTCTGAATTCGAATCTGAGCGCCATCTCGTCTACGAAATGTTCGACTCTCAATTGTCACGTCGCAGCGTCTTCATCATCTAACGATGCGAACGACATTCTCGACAAAGGGAACAACACACTCGCTGCTCCCGGCGCGTCGTCCGCGTATCCGTCGGGAGATTACGCCAGAAAGAGTCTCCAGACTGGCCTCGAAACGGGTTTAGAAGCACTGTCTCAGAACCACGACGACGTTACGGTGAGAAAGAAAGGTAGCGGAAGAAAACGAGAGCTGGGATGTAGCGAGAAAAAGAAGCGAGTGAAAGCCATTCCAAAATCCGAAACTGCTTCAGGGGTCATCGGTATTTTGAACGCCACGCCCGAAAAATCGGACCTGTCGGAGCTGCAAGATATATCGTGTTGCATATTGAATGAGTCCCTGAGTGACCATTTCGCCCAAAACTTGAACGACGATGACCAGGGTGATATAAATCAGTTTTCCGATCTGATTGTTATGGATAACGAAGTAACATCGAACCCTAAGACCAATTTGGATGAAAATATTTTGCCGACCACTTCTGAAAGGTGAGTTTGATTTTTTATTCTCATTTCATCTCGGTCGAAATGCTACGTTAAGATGCTACGGCATTTTTATTAAAATTTAAATTAATTTTTTGATTTCGTTCGATTTTCAGCTCTCAAAAGAATCCTGAAGACAGCGTTTTCATCTGCGAGTCCCTGCCCGAGACGATGTCCGTGTTCAGCGTTTCCTCGACGACGGCCTCTTGCTCGGAAAACGTCGTCTTTCCATCCAGCTCGAATGCCGACGGCAACAACTCCGTCGCGGTGCACGAAAAGAAAGTCAAGAAGAAGAAAAAGAAGGTAAACACGACCGGCCTGCTGACGATCGAGCCGATTGCCGAAGTCATGTTTCAAAAAAGTTCGCCTCCTGCTCACGAAATGAGCTGCCACCTGGACGACAAATGCGAGGATCGCAAGGCCTCTCAGGATTTCACGAGGGTCATATCTTCATCTCTCGTCGAACCTTCCATCTCGTCTTCCGCGGCGTCCGACCCGGCGGACGGCCGTCGCCTTTCCGACTCGCCGTTGATCTCGGAGGAGCGGAAACATTCGAGTTCCGATTCGATTGACGTGCCGGCAGTTTCGGAGCAGCCGGTGGCTTACCCCGTGCCGGACAGGGTCGAAGAAGGAACGCAGACTGTCAAGCTGGAGAGGCGGAAACGCAACAGGTCCAACAAAAAGTCTAAAAACAAGACGTGTTCGATCGAAACCAGTAAGAGGGAATGTGATTCCAATATCAATGATGCTGTTTCCGACAATATTCCAGAAAAATTGAGTTTTCTCGAAGATCAGTTGATGGATGTTGTAGACAAGGTGGAAAGTCTGGTCGCCCAGAGTGTCATGACTTCGGTTAAGGATTTTCCCGATAATATTGATACCAAGTATGAAATTAAAGACACGCAATTTTGCAAATATGAAGACGATGATTTGGACATTTCGAAATTAGAACCTTCCGTTGGAAAGAGAAAGCAGCACATCACAACCGAAGACAAGCCGGTTAAGAAATTGAAGTTGTCATCGAAAGGAGAAAATGATTTTTGGGAAATCAAGCACTCTTCTCGTGCAATTGAAAATCACTCGGTCAGAGACTGCAGCGCGTCCGTTTCGATGGTCAACGGCTCAGGCAGCGTCTGTTGTAATGCGTTAACAATCGGTCTGGAAAATTCGTTAGATTCTGCATCGTCGAGAAATTTACACGACAGTTCCATGTCCGAAGAAGTTACGTCGCCGGTCAAAAAAGGGAAGAAGCAGAAAGACGTTGGCGGAGATAAGGTGTTCCCCGACGGAAAAAGCGATAAAAATTCTTCTAAGCAGGTCGTCTTAGAAAGCAATCTGAATCTTGTCAAGAGTATGGATCACATCGATTTCGCATCTTCTCAAACCGACCCCAAGGAATCTCTGACGTCGGCCGACGGCTATAGGTCGGCCAGGCACACCTCCATTGCATCTTTGGCGCTGTCTTCGGGAAATATAAAGGTGTCCGTAACGAAATCGAATGTCACTAAAACGACCAAGTGTCATCAAGTCAACGAGGAAGGCACCCAGTCGGAGGTGGACTGCGAATGCGATTTGGCGAAAGCCGTGGATTCGATAGTCGAGGAGCTGGACAAAACGTTACATCAGGTCAAACAAAGTGTAGTCGTTCAAGATAATTTATTGGAAATTAGTGATCAGAAATGTTCTGGAAATAAGAAAGAAGGTTCTAAAGCCAGCAATGTCGTTTCAGATCTAGACACCAGAGAAAGCAAAGCAAACCAAAAAAATGAATCGAAGTTTGTCAGCTCAGAAAGCAAGACATCATCTTGGTCTTCTTCTTCTTCGAGTAACACATATTCATATCAGACACCAACAACTATTTCCAGCTCACTGCAGAGGTGCCACAGTAGTTCTGATGAATCGGTGTCAAAGTGCAGTCATAATAAGAGCGATTCGGACGCGCCGGTCAACAATCACCTGGTGGTTCCATCTGCAATGCCGGGGCCGAGCGTCAACGCTTGTTACGTCGGCAGGAACAAAAACGGACACGATGCTGCCATAGATTCTTCATCCAAAACCGCTGAGTTGGAAATTTACAGGAACGACAAAAGCTCAGCGGAGAAGTTTCCAGCGTCGGTTCACTCCAGCAGTTACAAAGAGCTAAACAATCCACCTTGTTTGAAATCCGAGTCTAACATCGCCAGCGAGGAGAATGATAAAAAATTTCAAGCATCCCTGTTGAATGCCATTTCGAAAAACAACGAAAACATGATGTCTCATAATGCTCAAAATTCCAGGCAGAAAAGCTCGGTCAAGATGGAGCAGCAGATCTCCAAGCCATCCAGACAATCTTCTGAGAGCGTTAACATGGGCGGGACGAGCTATTACGCCATGGATGAGTCGGGGAAGAAATTCGGGTATCCGAATATATTTGCTCCTACGCTCTTTACCGATCCGTACAGCTCGAGCTGTGCGCAGTTTTCCACGTTTCCCGTTAGCGGCGGTGCCTCGTTCGAGCCCGGTTTTATGCTGCCCCCTTGCATACCGTTTGACGGCCCGGTTGCGAGTGCCGGCTTCAACTACTACGGAGATTCGACCCGCTACTCGCATTTCGGTCACTCGTCTCTGGGCAACAAAAACCACCACTCGTTTTCATCGATGGCTCCGGATTATCCGTCGTGCAGTCTGGAACCTAAAAAGATGCCCGTCAATTCAAACTTCAACGACCGCGCCGGCAAAGACGAAACTTTGAAAAACAAGCTAAACAATCCGCGAAAAGATCTTTTCATACCGCCAGATATTCCTCTAGACCAATTCATCATGCCGTGCGCTTCTTCTGCGGAGAAGCAAAACATGTCTCAAAACATGGACGGCGGACATTCTGGAGCGGCTTTCATGAACTCCGGAGCGAGTAAAAGTTACCCTGCGTCGAAACAAGACGCTCTGTCCGGCAACAGGAATAGCAAATCATCATCCAACGCGAATGTATATAATAGGAATCCTTCAAATCCGTTGGTCAGTCCCCCTCTGCACCATCATCCTCTTCTCTTTGATCAGAAGAATTCCGGATTCGCTACTGGATTCGATTTCTCTTTTAATTCATCTAATTTGAATACGCTAATGAATGGCTGCGGCATCATGGACCAACCTTTTGTGTCGACCGTTCCGAATTCGTTCAACAACAACTACAACAGAGACTGCGGAAATACTTCCAACAGCAAAGGTATAAGTCAAGAAGAGAAAAAGGTTCCGATTAATAAAAACAATTCCCTTGCTAATAACAACAAAATGTACGACTCCGGCACGAAAAGCAACGCCGTCGCTTCGTCGTCTGCCAATCTCACTTTGACTTCCAGCTCCGCGTCCGGAAGCCAGCCGAAATCCGTTTCAAAATCGACGAGAAGTTCGAAGAAGGCGTCCACGGCAAAGACGAACACGGACAATAACTCCTGCATGTTCGGTCAGACGCAAGCTTCTGCGAAATGTAATTCCAACACCGAAGTCATGTCTTATTTCGCGAATAACTTCAACTCCAGCCTCCCCTGTCGAACTTCGTCTTCCGCCAACGAAGCTTCAAAGTTCCAGAGCCCGTACGCCACGGGCTCTATTGCTCTTTCCATGGGCGGCAACGCGAACAATTTAGGTCTGAGAACTTCGGCGAGCATCGGAATGGATTACATGTCGACTCAGATCTTAGGATCGTCCGGATCCATCCACTCTCACCACCATCCGCATTTCGGGTTCAACCATTTCTTCCCCGAAATGGACATTCCGAACGGGTATTTGAAGTTCGGCAACCACGGAGTCGGAGATTTGGAGACCATGCCTCTGCACCACCAGCACAAGAACCCGCACCAGTCGTCCGTTCCGAACCAATCCCCGCACTCCGTGCTGTCGGATATAAATCCTTTTTTCCACCCCCCTCAATATTCTTTCGATGGTTCCTCTTCTTATTTCAATCAGTCTGCATGCTCTGCTAGTCCTTTCACGATGAGTTCCTTAAACATTAGAATGCCTAGAATGTATCACCAGAACAACAACACGTTTTGATATCACCAAAACAAACAACAACGAATAAAAATCATTTGTTAGGCAGCTCCTTATCTTCTGATCACAAATTGTTGTTTTGGTTAATGAACTCTTGTTGTCATCGATTTAGAACGTTTTGTGTTGCGGCATTGTTGTGTGGAGATGTGCGTTATATATATATATATATATATATATTCTGTTACGTGTATAGTGATTTTTCGATGGAACTACTTTCTTATTCACTGCTTGATGCATTAGTTTGAGAGCATCGATGTTCACACACTAGTCAGGCATGTTGCAGCATTTTTACATTCCAATCGTTGTTGTTTACTTTTAAAAATTTGTAGCATCTTGAAAAATTGTAAAGTTAACTCCAAATTTGTTTTTAACACTTTCAACTTTGTTTTTACTGCTATGTACAGGACGGAACGGCTTTCATTGGTTGTTTGAAGTCGTTTTCATTTGTTTTGTTTTTCTTTTTAAATATCTCTTTATAGGATTTTGTTGTTGTTTTGCATCGTGGTTGTGCGTTTTTTGTCTTACGGCTTCCTAGTTGTCCAGCATAGTATTTAATTTAAATATATTCATAGACATAGCAACAGCGCACGTTCGGTTGTTAAACGAGTCATGCCTGAGCCGAAGGAGCTTGCGTGCTTGAGCCGAACAGCTACTTACTTACTAGCTTGTTTATATTTTTTGTTTACGATCCTTGTTAGCTTATGAGATTCTGTACTGTCATAAACTTCAGATGGACATTTGTAACGGAAAATAACCACTTTTAATAACGATTAGTTTTATATTTTTTGAGTTACTTTTACAGAACGTTACGTTAGCTTATACAAAACAAAACAACGAAAGTTAGTTTGAAAATGACAAGATTTTAAGTGAATTAATTATCTCTAAGATCAATTGCAATTAACAGAAAATGTTTAAATGTCCAAATGTAATAGAAAATTATTACAAAACAACAACAACAGTAAAGCGATCATCACATCAAGAATTTCGGTTCTCTGAAATACGAAGCCGGCAAAGGAGTGCAGTGAGTGGAATCGTAATCAATCATGTACTTCTTGGCCTGGAATGATAAATCGACCACAATGGGCTAAAGATGAATAGAGAATGGTGGAAAACATGAATAGAAGCATTTTCAATATAAATGGCTCCAGAAAAAACATTGATTAAACATTTTTGACCATTTTAAAGATATGGGAATATTATAAAAATTTGAGGGTTATAGAACTTTCAGGAGAACTAGGGTACGTACTGCACGTGATTTTAGGGTTTTCAAACGGGCAGGGCTAAGTTGGCCCAGGGGTTTAATGCCTGATGTTTGCGTTTGTAAAAATGATATTTTACTTCATTTTTAAATGAAATGTTTTAGTGAAGATATTATATACATACTAGAGTCCTGCAGGGGACGATTTTTTTATGCATGCCACTAGATTGCCTAAACTTGCTGAGTTGGCTAGACATTTACTAGCTATTCCTGCATCAAGTTCAGCTAGCGAAAGAGTGTTCAGTGCTGCTGAATCCACTATCACTCTTTGCCATACACATCTTGACCCAGAAACTGTTGACAGCATTTTGTTTCTTAATTCAAACTTTTAATTTAATTTTTTTTATTGTTAAAGATTTATTTATTGTTTTGATCAAGATAAAATACATTGACCAAAATTAGTTTAAACCTTTTTATAGCTTCGAAAAAGGAACAAGACTTCCAGGTCAAGAAGAACGGACTGGGCCGGGCCTACAAAATTCGGCCCGTGCAGTACACTAGAGTGCACAGTACTCTAGAGTTCACACAAGTGTAGTACACTCTAGAGTGCACACAAGTGCAGCAAGATAAATGTCAGCTTACCAGAAATATGATTAACTTCTCTTTCTCCTGGATTGTGAGCTCGTCACCTGATGAAGATTAAATTAACAGCTTGTACGAAAATGAAAATATATTATTTGATGATTAAAAAAAAATTAATAAAGACCTAAATCTGATGGAAAATTGATCCTGGTATCTGAGTGACCAATAATTACTTCCATGCACGCATCGTCTGAGATATTCAAACTGTCCCATATGGCATCTGTATGGATAATTTAAGCACTCAGCATACAATATATAAATAAAAGTGCCGAGTCGGTAGTGTCAGGTCTTAATGAAAAAAGTCTGTTGTTAAATTTCCACTCCGAACATAGTAGACCACGTTAATGGAAAATTAGCAAGTATGTAAAAGAACAGCAGCACGGAGCTACTATGTAAAAGACGTAAAAAAGTGCTCTATAAATATAAACGTTGATTGAAAAGTGAACACACAAACTTTGTTCATTCTTTTCAGAAGCAAGCCAATTTCTCAGAACTTCAATCGTAGACGAGTCACACAATTTCGGATAGCTGAAAACATGCAAAATGCTTAGTTTGATAGTATTAATGATTTACCAATAACTTGATTAGCAAACACAGCGGTTTAAAATTTTTTTTTTTAGTAATACCGATGTTTCAGTAGGCTCTCCAGTAAGTTGTTTCCTCGGTTGGAAGTCAGAGGAGCTGTTTCGCTGAAGAAATTGTATGGCATTTAAATAATAAATGCAGTTTAATCGCTCATAGCTGGAAATTTATAAATTATTATACCTTACAGCTAGAAAGTTATAGCTTATAGCTATGAAGTTAAAAATCCTTTTAGCTTACCAAGTGCTGATCATCTCATCTTTCATTCTCCTCACCAACAAAACTTTTCCTGAATACCTAAGTTATTATTATTATCATTATTATTATTATTATTATTATTATTATTATTATTATTATTATTATTGTTGTTATATAAACACTAGCACACACTGTAAACTAAGTGCCTGGATTCAACTTTAAATCAGTGGTATTTAATTGAAAAATATTCATTTATTTTACTTGCACAGAAGTTCAGCGTTGTTGAGATTGAGGTGGTAGGGCATTGCCAATTCGATAAGCCCTCCTGAATGATTAACAGTATTTATAATTATATATTTATCATATATATATATATTATTTTACACACAACCGGATCAATTTGTAACTAGACATGTCGATGAAATAGAAATAAGCATACGCTTGCAATATGGATGATCTGGTATTTCATTCATGACGGTATTAATTCATAGGTTACCGGATGTGAGAATTTAGCAGTCGGATATGCGAACCTATTTTTAGAAACTGCATAATAATGCATAAAAGTCAATACATCTGAGAACACCTAGTTCATGTTTGACATTTTACAGAGTGCTTATTCCAGTGTTCACTGTCAGAACCAGAACCAACTTAAATTCTACTCATTCTGTGACCAAATAACATAGAAAAAATGTTTACATAGAACAGCAAAAATTTCAACAAATTTCTGTTCCAGAGATGAAAAATAATAGCAATAAAAAGATAGGTTTTTCTGCCAAGTATGAGAGGGTTTTAGGCCCGTTTTGGACGGTCTCAATGGCTTCAACTATACATTTAATGACGTAAATTTACAATGTGTAAACCTACTCCAGCTTGGAGGCATCCTAGCAATTGCCAACGGCTGAATATGGTCAAACGTAGCATCCAAGATCTGCATGACACAAAAACAACAGGTAAATGCTTATCCAAGTTAATGACTTTCTTAAAAAATAGGAAAACTCTTTTAAGGTGAGAAGATGTTCTACTCACTACACTTCTGACATCGGGATACATCATAGCTGCCCAAGATGCAGAATATCCACCAATGGACCAGGCAAATAAAATTGTATTGCTGAGCTCGAAACCCAAGTGATTCATGGCATACTGAACGACAGAATCTATTGCATTTTGCTCCTGTTTTGGCAGAGGTTTGCCCTGGAAATAAACAGACCATAATTATCATCCATCACAGAGTTATGAAAACAATCATCATCTAACATAATGATTCTTTTTTTTTAAATAAAATTTGATAAATGAAGAAATAACTATACTATACAAAACAGAGCGAAGAAAAACTAGAATAAATGACTTACAGTACTCCCCGAAAATCCAGGATGGTTCCAAGCAAGAACAGAGTATCCCGCATCTAACGGCGTTACGCTTGAACCGATTTCATAAAAACCAGCATTGCCCTCTGAACAAATAACCTGGACAAAACATAGTAAAGTTTAATATTCACAATAAATTTTTCAAGTAAATTATTATGCTAATGATTTTGTTATATATAATGTAATTATTCCTAAAAAAACAATAAATAAATCACAAACAAGGACATCTCCTTTTTCCTGGTTACTTCTTCTTCTGTCCACAAACATGGTGTCAATGTAATTACCATCGGAAGCTTTGATTTTTGTTCTGATGCCGCGATGCTAGTGCAAATTATTGCTTTGTTTAACTAATCATCAGAATGAAATATTAATTTTAAAAATAAAAATAACGTTATTGCATCATAAAAAATGCAAGTTAAAACAATATATATACGTATACACATTTGTTTTTTTAAAATAAAACATACAAACCTCTTCAATTAATTTTTCCCTTCCCTCAATCAGTGCCTGGCCTAAAATATATACATTCAACAAACAACCAAAACAATACATCGGCAATATGAGCTGAGATATTTATAACTCAAAGGTTTAAAAATAAACGAATGAAGTAAAAACAACTAAATTACTTATTAAACTCTGGAACATTGATACACATCCAGGATACAAAAGCCTGATTCCGATTGTTTTGACGCAAATGTAGCTGGGAATAAAAAACAAATTCATTTTTCATTTATAACAATATAACGTGGTTCAGAAGTCTGTGTGAGAACCACAATGACAAGAGGCAGTCGCTTTTTGGTGCCTGCCCTACACGCCCCCTACAAACACGGGTGACACCGACTGAATTCGAACCGACACCCTTTAGGCCAACGATTTACCTCAATACCACCAGTGACCTCATATCATGTGATGCATTATATATGTACTATTATGAAAATTATGTTTGTATATTATGGAAATAAAAAATGAATTATAAATTCAACCTCAAGAAACAGAGTGGAATAGAAGAATAAGATGGTGTACATTTGAGCCAGTCTGCCCACGAAGAGGAATTTCTAAACAACAATAAAAAGACGATTAAAATTAAATAAATTTTCGATGAGATTTTTTAACAAACCGATTACGATTATGTTAAAAATGTACTTTATATTTAGAAAACAATGAAAAAGTAAAATTAGGTAGTTATTCAAATTTTAATGATGCATAATATTGTATATATTACAAACTTGAGTAGAGGTACAGAGAACTCAACAGGCCAGGCAGAGAAAGAGCAATCATACCTGGATAACTTCAACTGAAAGTTTCGAGAAATAACATTCAATCAATTCCTCGTACAAGCAGAATTATAAAAATAAGTAACAAACTTTGTTCTCCGTGGTTGGGTTTTGCTGGAAAGTAGTTAAAATCTCCAGGAATTCAAAATACTCTGGATTTATAAATCTGCCAAATGCTGTTGATAAAAGAAAAAAACCGTATAAATAGTTTTGTTTTTAAATTTGAATAAAAACAAACAGTACCACAAGCCAAAGAATAAAAATGCTAACCTCTGACAGTGTAAGCAGCAAAAAGCATGGTAAAGAAACTGAGACCATAAGAAATACAGGTTTGAATGCCATCATATGAGAAAATGCCTACAAAGACAGACATAAAATAAGTAACTTTTACATGATAATAAAATGCGTATAAGCTATTTCTCGTAGTTCACCTCGCCTGTATAAAACAACTACAATGAATGGCGATGTCCATGAACAGATCATCCAAGATATTCTCAACTGAAATCAAAATATGATGTAATAAGCAAAATAATTGAAAGGTAGATGTTTTAGCACTAGGGTGCAGCACTGTAATCACAGTAAACCCAATCCATATTAGACAATAGTAATGATAATACTAAAATAAAAACCTACTTCAAGGTACCTATGATACAGGAAGACACATTTTCAATTAAAACCCACTAACCCATTTCAAAACCATGTTAGCAAATCTTTCTGCAACATTACTCTGATAGATGTGACTCTGTTCAAAAAATTTAATGAAACATTTCAAAATCAAAAACAATTATTAACCTTAGTCATATTTACTAGTTAGGCAATGTTTTTCTGTACGATTCATAACAAATTCAGATCAACAAAGTGCGAAGAATGCTTACTAGTTCATATACAACAACAACAAATCCCTTATATTTCTGGATTTACCGGCTTTTCATTTATTGCCAACTAATTTCTTTTAAAACGACATTTTTTGTATTTATATATGTAAACATTTATTTAATTGTATTTTATATGTTTTTGTTTTAAAACATAGACAATTATTATATTATAATTAAAAAAAAACAATTTTTTTAAAACTTTAATAGAATGCATTGTCATGAGAAAAAAGCCTATATTTCACATTTCAGTTTGATTGGATGATGGAAAGTTAAATTATTTTCACTTTCAAGGTTTGCAAACATTCAAACAAGCAAGCATGCAAGCAAGTAAGCAAGCAAGACCAATAAATTAATTCCAAAAATTGTGTTAAAAAGGGGGTTATTTATAATTTGATTTATTAAGTGAAAGAATATGAAAAATAAAAGTTAAGTATTACATGCTATATTTAGTTTAAAAATATATGCTCAGCAAAATTTCATACCTAGACAACATTGTTATTGTCCGTCATTCAATCAATCATTCATAAAAATGTATATGACTTCTTTTACTTTTACCGAAGCTCTGTCCTGAAGCAACGATAGAGATGTGTCTTTAGGCTTCGCTGGAAAGTAGTTAGTGACACCAAAGTTGTATGAGAAATGAAATGGCTCATAACCAAAGAAAGAAAAAGAGTGCTTAATGATCAGGTTGAGTAATTATTAATGGAATCATTTATTTATGCAGGCATAACATACAGACCTACAGTGTTCTGCATTATAACTATTACCACGGCAGTAAATAAAGATGTACAGGGTTAGGCCGGTTAAGGTTGGGGTTATGGTGTAAGTTTAGCTTAATTTTAATACGGGACTGCCGGTACAGTAGCAATTTTACCGATTGCAACCACGGCGAACCGCCGGGGCAATAGCAGCCACCTGTTCTGATTTGTTGTGTTGGGAGTACATTGTCGTCATTGTCACAACACATAAGTCATCTTAATAATGAGAGCAAAAATAAAACTATCAGTAAGTAAACAAGTAAAGTAAAGTAAAGTAAAGTAGCTCCAACACATTTCGATTTGCTCGGACATGAAATATTTAGTCAATAAAAGGATCGCACATAAATATTATTACCGGCATGTCTCCATTTTTATAAACTTTATAGAGAGCAGGACCAAAGGCAAGATTCAAAATCAATGACATTTCAAATCTCTGCTCCTTATTTATTATAATTATTATATCACTATCAAGTACGAGCAGACAAAACTTTTAATCTGCAAGTTTGTTTATACCTCGGTTTTAGTTAGAGACTGGTTCAACGCGTAGACTTTCAAGACAATATTTATTAATTTAGTTTGAAAAAATATGTTGTTTTATTTTATTTAATTTTTTAATTATATAACAATAAGAAAAATTTTTTTAATTTTAAATTTTGTTTTTTTAAGCATTGTTAAAATAAAAACAATTAAAACTCATTTTTAATTTTGTGTTAAATTTTTAACTGTAAAAAAAAACATCAAGTGCAACATTATGCTAAGATGATAACTTTTAGCCCCAACTGCAGCGGAAGTTGTTCACTTTTTGCTTTTTATTTTAGTAGTCGTGTTTTATTTTTTTTTCGAGTAGAATTTTACTGTATTTTGTGAAAGCAAAGGTTTGTTAGTTTTTTGCTGAAATATTTTAATTACTTTGATGTATGTAGCTGCAGCAATCTAAAGTTAAAGAATGCGTTCCAATATTTATTTCTAAACAGCAGCTGAATCATTTTGTTAGTTGAGGGACTCGGCAAGCATAGGTCTGCATAGGAAGGCAAATCACTTTTTTTTTAATAAACGTGAACTTGTTAAAACTATTTTATTTATATATAATATAACCAAAAGTTTGTATAAAGGTGGTGAAAATATAAAGCTAGAAATAAATACTGACCAGAATAACATATGAGAAATGTAATAAAATAAATCAAGTTTGATATGAGGTTTCTATCTCTGGAAGTTTTTGTGAACATTGAATGAATCGCAAAGTTTTATATCAGGTGTGCAAGTATATGTTTCATATAATTTTGATTCTTACAATTTGTCCATGACAGTTAGTTTTTTGCCATTGTGATATTGTTTTGCTCATATTCATTTTAGTGTGCTATAGTACCAAAATGGATATCAGTGTGAATGTCTGTAATGATTTGATCATTAGATGTCTGCTTGAACTTTTTATAGTTGGACTTTTAGTTTAACATGCCCATTTTTTTTAGTTTTCTCAGTAAGCTTAAGGAATTATTTATAAGATAGTTTTGATCTAACTACATACTGGATCGAAGTACAGTAAAAGTCTTCTAGGAAGGCACCTCAACAGCGGCTCAAGAGCAACTGACACTTTTGCTCTGAACGGAATTTTGTAAATCTGTATCTGGCCTATAGTACCTTGTCCCAAAAGAATGACAGACAAAAGTAGCGGACATTTTTGCACTTCCCTAATACGATGTAAAAACACCTTTTTTGTGTTAATTGAGATTTTTGATTTGATATATTGAAGTGTTTTATCCAAGTTAAGTGTTCATCAATTATGACTTCAAAGAATTTGCAGGAAGAAACAAGATTTATGGATGAACCATTGATCAGAATTGTTTAACGTTTTTATGATGCAAATGGTGATTTTAAGGTGGAGAAGATGCTTTTCCATGGGTGTAATTTATTATTTGAGTTTTTTTATAATGTTTATTTATTGTGCTTAAGTTAATTGTATATGATTTCAAATCAGAATTTTTGCAAATTGGTTCAGGGAATTTCAAGAATAACTTTATTCTACGATATATATATATACTAGCAGAGTACCTGGGGTTTCTAGAGATTTTTCTATAGTTTTTTCTCTCTTGCACTCGTTTCCGATCCCGATCGTCTCCCGTTCCTGGTCGTTTTCCCACTACATCTATTCCAAAATTACTTTTGCTCAAGTTCAACCCCACCCCAATGTCCCGGAACAGACGACCACCCAACAAATCTGGTTTGCCATGCAAAAACTGTGAAACACCTTGTCCAGACGCCACCCCACAGACGACCTCGATCAAGCAATCCTCCATAACCTCTTTGACGGATCCGACGATCTTCTCAAAATCCGTCGGAGGACAACAACACTCAGCTATAAGACCAACTCTGGCAGTGTCCTGCCATAAAACTGGACATCTCTTCTCACTGCCCTCCTCATGACCACCTGATCTGTGCTGTCAGTACGGCCGTCACCTGTCACATGTTCTGAGACACAGCCGGTGGACTCCAGTTCAAACTTGGTTTCCCCAGAGCAACACGGCGTCACCAGCGTAACTCCCTTAAGCAAGGAGTTCACTCGCATTGCTAAAAGGGTAGCCACCTATAAATGGCTGCCTCTGCAAGTACCCTTTCTCGCCTTCGAGCAAGACTTGTCTTGGTAAAGGTGTGTGAAAGAAAAAAAAATAATAATAATAAAAATCATCTGTATCAAACTTGTACTCCTCTGGGTCAAACCCATTGTCCTCCAACGATGTACGGAGGCGGTTCACCGGCTCAGGTCTTTTTCCCTTATCATTGAGCTTTTGTTTCTTAAGTTCCCGCTTTAAATCAGCCTCGGAAAGTTCTTCAAGAAACTGCAAAACCATTTTACTTTAGACACTGCTTCTGACACCAATGTTAAGATATCGCCAAATCGTATACTGGGTTTTCTGGAATGGTTTTGCAGTTTATTGGAAAATAAGGAATAAAGCTTTGATATATATTCCAAAGCAACGAGCGGTAATTGATAATGAAATCAGCGATAATTATTTCTATATATATATATATATATATATATATATATATATATATATATATATATATATATATAAAATAGTTTTTATAGTCATAATTAAAGAGACCGCTGAATTATTATTATGTAACATATTATAACTGTATAGCTCTAGTTAATTAAATAACCTTATTTAATTTTTCAGATCTAGGAGTTGAAAATGAGCGTACAACTTAACAGAACCAATTTGATTGTAAATTATCTCCCACAAAATCTTACTGATAAAGATTTCCACGATCTGTTCTCTAAAGCCGGCAACTTGACGGCGAGTAAAATAGTGAGAGACAAAGCCACTGGTTACAGTTACGGCTTCGGATTCGTCGATTACGAAACGGAAGAAGATGCCTCCAATGCAATTAATTTACTGAATGGCTATCAGATCGCGCACAAGACTATAAAGGTATCTTACTCTCGAGTTGGGGACAACGTGAAAGGTGCCAACCTTTACCTGAGGAATTTGCCAAAGGATGTTTCAGAAGCAGACCTAGAAAGAGTTTTCAATCCTTATGGCACCATCGTTCAGGTAAGGATGTTAGCCAATCCTCAAGGTGTCCCGAAAGGCATCGGATTTGTCTTGTACGCTTCGAGAGAGCAGGCCGAAGCAGCCATGAAAGACTTGGACGGGAAGCAGCCGGTCGGTTTTAGTCAGCCGCTGAACATCAAGTTTGCCGAAGACAACAAATACAAAATGAGAGCCTCCACTGAAGCTGCAGGGCTACTGGGAAGCAACCCCAACTTTGGTGCCATGCCCCTGTCCCTGCCCCTGGCCCTGACTGCTGGAAACGGGCCCTTTGGCACTCAAAATTTTATGGAAACATTTAGCCCTGCCGGACCCATGAGGAGCCAGGTGAGAATGACCAGGTATAATCCTATAACGACCACCACCTCGACACCATTGGCTTACAATCCAAACGCTGTGCAAGGTCTCTCTCAGTCTGTCATAAACCACCAGGGGTTTGTTTTGTTTGTTTACAACATCGGGACCGATGCGGATGATTTCTCGCTGTGGCAGATGTTTTCTCCTT
Source organism: Erpobdella octoculata (assembly GCA_963978895.1). Lineage (NCBI taxonomy): Eukaryota > Metazoa > Annelida > Clitellata > Hirudinida > Erpobdellidae > Erpobdella > Erpobdella octoculata. The sequence continues at coordinate 22,774,174 of OZ022246.1, forward strand.
TCGGAGCGGTGAAGAAGGTGAGCGTTGTAAAAGACGTCATGAAGAATCAGGGCAAAGGTTACGGTTTTGTCACGATGGCGAACTACGAGGAGGCGCTGTTTGCAATCCAGCAGTTGAACGGTTACAATTTTAACGGAAGGACACTGCAAGTTTCTTTCAAGCAATGAAGTGAAGAAAGAGTTTTTGTTTCTTTTCACAGAGAAATACATAAGTTGGCATCTCAGGCTAAAATTCGAGTACATTGAAGATTGAGATCGATTGTTCAGTTGTTATAAAATTTGTTTTAGTTTATCTTCTCTATTTTGTTTCGTCTAGTTTTTTTTTATTAATTTTTTTTTAATAAATATAGCCTATAAGTGTTTTAAGAAATCCCATTGGTTGATTTTTTGGTTTAGATTTTGAATGCGACTCATATTTACGTGTTATTGGATCATTAAATGAATTTTTCCGTCTCTCGTGCAAGCTCATTTCAGATCCTCTTCTCATATTGCGAACAGTTTTTGATTGTCACGTTGCCGTAGAACGTGCCACCTCTCGGCACCGTGTGGATCATGTATATGTTCTGAGCTGACGTGGTTCGCCGTACATTTGGTTTCGTTTTGTTTGAATATTCTGTATATTAATGCTATTGTAGGGTTCATTATGTAATAAAATTCTAGGCATCTTGATTAGAGTTTTCTGTAATATATTAGTAATTATTTAATTGGAAAATCTGTTTGTTATTATTTACAATCGTAACAATGTCCAAGAAATGAATTACAACTCGTTTGAAATGTAATGTAGTGCAGTTCGTTGGTGTAGAATGACACCCAGTTTTATATTTATATATATATATATATATATATATATATATATATATATATATATATATATATATATATATATATATATATATATATACATCAAATCTCTGTTGACTTTCAAAGTGACAGAGTTGAGAAGCTGCAATAATGTTAATTAATCATTAAATATTGATTTTAACGTCGACGTTGAACTTCTTCAAAGGTTTAAAAGTTCTTTTTCAAAGTTTCAGAGAGTGGTGCTGCTACTGTTTGTCACTTCTTCAAGGTAATGGTTTAAAATCGCCTCTGCCGCTGTGACCTGGACCTGTTTAGAGCATTACAATGATGACCTTATAATAAATTGTTTAAATACGTTAATAACACGAAAGAGAAAAAATCTGTGCCCAACGTTTAGCTTCGGTTCTAAATTGGCGAGTGATCGTAGCGAGGACACGAGAAAGTGTTTGATGAAGTTGGCCTGAGCCGACCTAAGCGCTTGGTTTGTTCACCTTATCTCTATCCATAAATACGGTGACGGGGGAGATGACTCGCTTTTTGAACGTCGCTCTGAAATTATATAAATAATAAATAAATATTCGAGACATGATACAAAATCCTCGATCCAAATCAACATAAAAAATTGGCAGATGGCGTTTCTCCTCTGCCTCTGAGGTTAGTCAAATGCTGGTAGATCATAACCTCAGGAAAGATGTACACTTGTAGTAGTTAAATAACTGCAGACTCCGCCTGGCTAATTGCAAGCCAGTCCCAAGCCTGGAGAAAGGAGGAGGGAAAAGTAAAAAGGTTCAAATTCTGATCCACGACAGGAAGTACTTAAGTGCTTCCTACACGTAGGGCTGTAACCAGGAATTTGGAAGTGGGGGGGGGGGCAAGAACTTTTTGGGGGGGCACTGTATACATTTTTTGTTTACATAAGTTGCGCCTGCCAGTGATTTGACCCTCAAAATTAGCTTTTCGCAAAAAAACAGGTTCAGCAATTGAAATTTCAATCTTATTCTACTTTATTCTACCATATTAATTTGAATTTGAAAATATTCTGAATCAACATGAGAACTTCCTAAAGCATGTAACGAGGACGCAAACAAACAACAAAGAAATTTATGTTAATGTGTAGTAGAGTGTTTTTGCATGCGGTCACTGTGGTAAGTCTCTTCTATTAGCATCTCTCTTTTCCTCTCTCTGTGAGCTGTGATATTCTCTAGCCATTAACTTATTTACTATTATTTAGCATATCTCATTCCTTCTCAACGTGAGCTGCCTATTCTGCTAGGCTCCTAAGTTCATTAACAGTACTCTACATGCTTGTAGCCTAGCCTTTACAGTCTCTCTTTCATTCTCTACTGGACAGCTTATTTTGCTGGTTCTTTAACTTTTCAGCATCTTTCTTTTTCTTGCCCTCTCAGTAGCTCTTTCTCTTGTATTATTATTAGAAAAATTGTGTGGTTTTATATTAGCTGGACAGCAATAAAAAAACTGGGAGAGCCTGAATGAGCTGGGGGGCCCGACCAAAACTGGGGAGGCCTGAACGAAACTGGGGGGGCCTGGGCCCCCCCGGCCCCCGGTTCCATAGCTGGTTACGGCCCTGCCTACACGCAGCCATTAGATTCTTAAAACACCTGGTGTAAAGGACTATAAACTATTTAAAAAAAACCAACTACCAACATAATGCGGTTATTTAAAGTGAGGACTACTTTGGTTTGGCATCAACTGGCTGGGTGAATAACTCGGCACTCCTGCAATATATTTCTCTCTCTTAATATTTTATAATAAACTAGCGGGGGTACCCGGGGTTTTTAGAAGTTTTTCTAATGTTTGTCTCTCTCACTCCCGTTTCCTTCCCCTTCCCCGCTTACTTTCTCGCTCCCGCTCCCTGTCGCTTTACCACTTCCGGTCACGCTTGCTCTCCCGTTCGCTTTCCTGCTCCGGGTCGCTTTCCCGATCCGGGTCGCTTTTCCGCTCCCGGTTGCTTTCCCTCTTCCGGTCGCTTTCCCGTTCCCGGTCACGCTTGCTCTTACTCTCCCGTTCCGGTCGCTTTCCCGCTCTCGGTCGATTTCCCGCTCCTGGTCGCTTTTAATTTCCCGGTCTCTTTCACGTTCTCGCTCACGATTTCTTTCCCGTTCCCGCTCACGCTTGCTCTCTCGTTCCCGCTCGCGCCCATTTTCTCTTTTCCATTCTTTCCTAACTTTTTTTAGTCCTTCAAAACGTAGAATAGATTTGCTAAAACTGGCTAAAAGTTGCTTGAAGCCTTCGAACGTTGTTACGCAAACTAAATTTAAATTTTATTACGCAATTACCTTTGACTGTCGTACATAGGCACTTTTGGGCCCCCTGAGCCGGAGGATCGGAGTAAAGAGTACAAACCTTCTTAACTTTCTTCCCCTGTATGAGAACTACCTCCTTGCCAAATTTCATCAAGATCGCTCCAGCGGTTCAGATATATATATATATATGTATATATATATATATATATATATATATATATATATATATATATATATATATATATATATATATATATATATATATATATATATATATATATATATATATATATATATATATATATATATATATATATATATATATATATATATATATATATATATATATATATATCATTGATTTTGATTTTTGTATTTCCTATTTGTTGATATGTAATCTGAGAATAGTTTACAAAAATAAAAAAAAACACAATTGTGTTGAAGTCAAAAACTGAAATAGTTTTTGTAGTCATAATTAAATAGAATTATTATTATTATTATTATTATTATTATTATTATTATTATTATTATTATTATTATTATTATTATTATTATTATTTAACCTACTATTACTCAGTAGCTCTAGTTAAATAACCTTATTTAATTTTTCAGATCTAGGAGTTGAAAATGAACGCACAACTTAATAGAACCAATTTGATTGTAAATTATCTCCCACAAAATCTTACTGATAAAGATTTTCACGATATGTTCTCTAATGCTGGCAACTTGACGGCCAGTAAAATAGTGAGAGACAAAGCCACTGGTTACAGTTACGGCTTCGGATTCGTCGATTACGAAACTGAAGAAGATGCCTCCAATGCAATTAATTTACTGAATGGCTATCAGATCGCGCACAAGACTATAAAGGTATCTTACTCTCGAGTTGGGGACAACGTGAAAGGTGCCAACCTTTACCTGAGGAATTTGCCAAAGGATGTTTCAGAAGCAGACCTAGAAAGAGTTTTCAATCCTTATGGCACCATCGTTCAGGTAAGGATGTTAGCCAATCCTCAAGGTGTCCCGAAAGGCATCGGATTTGTCTTGTACGCTTCGAGAGAGCAGGCCGAAGCAGCCATGAAAGACTTGGACGGGAAGCAGCCGGTCGGTTTTAGTCAGCCGCTGAACATCAAGTTTGCCGAAGACAACAAATACAAAATGAGAGCCTCCACTGAAGCTGCAGGGCTACTGGGAAGCAACCCCAACTTTGGTACCCTGCCCTTGCCCCTGGCTGCTACTGGAAACGTGCATATTGGCACTCAAAACATTATGGAAACATTTAGCCCTGCCGGACCCATGAGGAGCCAGGTGAGAATGACCAGGTATAACCCTATAATGACCTTCACCTCGGCACCATTGGCTTACAATCCAAACGTTGTGCAAGGTCTCTCTCAGTCTGTCATAAACCACCAGGGGATTGTTTTGTTTGCTTACAACATCGGTACGGATGCGGATGATTTCTCGCTGTGGCAGATGTTTTCTCCTTTCGGAGCGGTGAAGAAGGTGAGCGTTGTAAAAGACGTCATGAAGAACCAGGGCAAAGGTTACGGTTTTGTAACAATGGCGAACTACGAAGAGGCGCTGTTTGCAATCCAGCAGTTGAACGGTTACAATTTTAACGGAAGGACACTGCAAGTTTCTTTCAAGCAATGAAGTGAAGAAATGCTATTGTTGGGTTTATTATGTAATAAAATTTTAGACATCTTAATTACAGTTTTCTGTAATATATTAGTAATTATTTAATTGGAAAATCTGTTTGTTCTTATTTACAATCGCAACAAATGTCCAAGAAATGAATTACAACACGTTCGAAATGTAATGTAGTGCAGTTCGTTGGTGTAGAATGACACCCAGTTATATATATATATATATATATATATATATAAATATATATATATATATATATATATATATATATATATATATATATATATATATATATATATATATATATATATATATGCTATATATATATATATATCAAATCTCTGTTGACTTTCAAAGTGACAGAGTTGAGAAACTGCAATAATGTTAATTAATCACTAAATATGGATTTTAACGTCGTCGTTGAACTTCTTCAAAGTTTCAAGAGTTCTTTTTCAAAGTTTCACACAGTGGTAGTGCTACTGTTTGTCACTTCTTCAAGGTAATGGTTTAAAATCGCCTCTGCCGCTGTGACCTGGACCTGTTTAGAGCATTACAATGTTCTAAAGTTATAATAAATTGTTTAAATACGTTAATAACACGAAAGAGAAAAAATCTGTGCCCAACGTTTAGCTTCGGTTCTAAATTGGCGAGTGATCGTAGCGAGGGCACAAGAAAGTATTTGATGAAGTTGGCCTGAGCGCTTGGTTTATTCACCTTATCTCTATCCATAAATGCGGTGACGGGGAGATGACTCGCTTTTTCAACGTCGCTCTGAAATTATATAAATAATAAATAGATATTCGAGACATGATACAAAATCCTCGATCCAAATCAACATAAAAAAATTTGCAGATGGCGTTTCTCCTCTGCCTCTGAGGTTAGTCAAATGCTGGTAGATCATTACTTCAGGAAAGATGAACACTTGTAGTAGTTAAATAACCGCACTACATAATGCGGTTGTTTAAAGTGAGGGCCACTATGGTTTGGTATCAACTGGCTGGGTGAATTACTCGCCACTCCTCCAATGTGTTTTTCTCTAGTGCGCTTGTTTTATCGTTTCTTTTAATATTTTTTAATAAATACATTTATGATGAATATTCAACAAAATCATCTTCCGATGAAAATTTAGTAGAAGGCGTTCGATGCTAATAACCTGATGGAAATATTCTTCAAATAGACGAGGGGACGAATCCACGGGGACGAGCACTCTCTGCTTCTCATCTCATTCGATATGTCAGCAACTTTTATTATGACCATCATCAGCTGCAAAGAAAAGAAAAGTCGTGAGAATAAATTAATAAATGCTAATTAATTATGTCAAAACGGGTTAGAGTTTAACGAATTTGTCTACAGGTACGCTCTTTTGCTACCAGTTGCTTTAGGCGAACAGGTAAAGAAAGTGACACTGGTGATTTTCTTGTGTTTACGAAAAATTTGATTTTATTCCGCAATTTGAATGGTATATTTAAAAATGATTTTTTTTAAATAAAAGCATCCGTTAAATATATACTTATATAAGACAAAAATCAGATCAGAATGGATTTTGATGAGTATACCTACATACGTCTTTACGTTGTCGGTGGGGTTTTTTTTACCTCTATCATGGTCTTAGAACAATCCCTTTTTATGTTTCTTGCAAATTCAGATTTGTCATTTTCACCATAAATTATGATATTCTTTAAAATAACTCAACCACGGATCCCATCCCTTCTCTACTATCCAACCTTAACCCTGGTCGCAAGACTTATAGTCACTAATATTCAGACATCTGAACCCGGACTGGTTCAACAATTTGTTTTTTTTTTTAAAGAACAACTATCATTGACAGCTACTGCTAATGATTGAATGAAAATAAACGCTGATTTACCATATTTCTGTGGTTTTCATCCTCATAGTTGAATTCGTTGAGTATTTTTGAGAAATCCGCCATTATATCATCATGCTTTGCTAAATCCGTAGCAAGGATGCACCTATATATAGAGAGAAATGGAAGTAAATTAGAATGAACGCGTCTCTCTGTGCAGCGCTATACAAACAAGAAGCAAAATGGCCGCGCTGGCATTAAAACATTAGATCATTTCGTACTATAAAAACGTGCCTGATAACTCCTCTTCTAAAAGATTTGAAATCTACAGGATTGATGTTTTTCAAGATGTTGACGCCGTCATCTCGTAAGATTCGAAAGGCAGTTGAACAGTGGTGGTTTTCGAGAGGAGAAGCATCGTTGTAAGTGATCGAAAGTTCTGTACAGGCGTTAACCTGAATTATTATGTGTACTTTTTTTACAGTAGGTTCCGCGTAATTTGATCACTACATCGTTACTATTAGAGTTGTACTGCACGGGCTGATTTTTTTGCAGGGTTGGAAACTCGGCACGGCCCGTTTCATCAGCCACAATCCCCCTCTTAGGCCCGGCTTGGCTCATCTTATTTAGACCTGACCCGTCCTTTTTTACAGGCCTAAAATTTCTATACTTGGCACAAAAAACCCGGTCCGACCCGTGCAGTACTCTAGTTATTATTATACAATAGAAAATCACTGGTAGATTTTTTTTAATCTTTCAAAGCGCAAACAGCAGTCACAATACAAAGGTTATCCTACGGGAGGTAGATACAGGGTCATTCGCAGCCCTAACCACTCTGAGTAGTACTCACAAAAGAACAAAGGCCAACTACTGTGTTTGATAATTTGTAAATGAAAGCTAGCGAGGCTGAACATAAACGGCACAGCATGGATCGCGGTCAAATAATAAACTAGTTCTAATACCAAGTTATTTGCATTAACCCTGAAAAGTTCTATTTATAATTATACTCATCTTACTAAAAAAAAATAACCGTTAAAGTCCTAGAATAAAACGAGGAGTATAAAGAAATAGGAGAAAAATGTCCTTGACTAGAGGAAATGTCTGAGGAAGAACTATACTCCGTAGTCGGTTACCTTTTTTGTTACGATGTCATTTTTGTCAGTTCAGTCACGCAAAATAACAGTTAAAAATAAATTTATTAAAACATCTTTACTTGAAAAGTGTTGTTATATCCTGGATGATCTAAATCATGGCAGATGGCTGAAAATATAAGAATGAAAGTGTCGAGTGAAGGCATTTTCGTTGTTAATTCCATCAGGTGGATCAGGGAATATGTCTGAAAAATATCAATTTGAAGAATAAGTTTTTTGTTTGTTAAAAATGTAATCAGCAAAATATAATGATTACTTAATATAATATAATGACGGATTGTCTCATGATAAACCCTGAAATGTGACCTACAGTTGTAATCAATGGTTTTGTGGTTAAATACCCCAAAACCATGATGAAATAAAATGAAATAGTGAAATGCATAATACAGGAAATAAAAAGCTTAAAATTAAATTATAAATATGACTGAAAATACATATTCCAAAGTCTCAACATCTTCGGGGACAAACAAACTTGTTGATTAAACTAACCATTTGAGTAACACAGAAGCAGTGTTTGAAGTTGTGGAACGGAACTTCATGGTAAGACAGGTAAATTCTTTTCAACCATTTTTGAATTATTGACTCCTGTTAATCAGAAATGTTAAATTATGAAGCGCGTGAGTTTTTGCTAAAAATTAAAAACTGCATTTTTGCGTCATGCGCTGAGAGCTTTTCTATGAAAAAATTGGCCTTTTTTAGGAAAGAGAAACAAAATAAACTTCGTCGATTAATCATCACAACACTTCATTATCAAACGCACCTCTATTTTAAAATTCTGTTTTAAAGATAACTCCGAAAGCATGCATTGTAGGAAATACATCATTTCGGATTCGTCATATTGCCAATTGTTGAATAAAATGCTTTTAAGAAGGGACCTTGTTTCTTCGTCCAATGGTTTATCTCTTCAAACGATATGAAATTAAATTTAAACATGGTTTTATTGAAAGATTTCTAACAGGTTTTACTGAAACTTTAAAAATTCTAACCTCAAAGAATCAAATTTTGTAAAAACATTGGAAACATGCTGGCGGTCTTTCAGTTTGGTTTGAGCAAATTCTGGCTGAGAGCTTAAATTGCAGTTGCTGCCGTCCTGCAAATGAGCTACTAAATTTTACAACCTATTCCTCTTTTCTATTTATATATTTATTTATTTGATAATTTTTTCCGTGGCATAATGTCATTCAGATTTCTATCTTGCTCTTGTCTAAAAAGAACATTTTTTTCGACGAGCTTTCTAACTAGCAGCTACTATCGACGCTCACTTTGTTGTTTTTAGCAGACAAAAAATTTATGGATTTCCGCTCACCATCAGGTCAGAGTGAAGAGGACATTTGGCACCGTTTCCACTGTTTAGAAGATATGACACACCGTTGCAGTTTTTCAGTCTGAAATTATTTGCACGTTCTAAATCTTTTCTATTTTTCATCTATATACTTGTGCGTTTTAAAAGTTTTTTTTTTATTAGAAATCTGCACGATCCAGATTGAGTTTTTTTTTTTTAAAGTTATCTGAGTGGGCCGGGCCAAGGCTTTTGTGCAAAATATAAGGATTTTAGGCTTGTAAAAATGGACCGGACCAGGCCGTGAAAAATCGGCCAGTTCAAGACTGTAGTTTTTACATTAATACCTATCCCCCGATCTTGAGAAATTTAGGGGAAAATGGCAGAGTTTAAATTTAATCAATTAAAAAATAATTAGATTGCATGCAAGTTTTAATTTTTTTCGTCTTATAAGTAATCTACCGAACCTTTTCTTGAAATGATTTTCAGTCGTTTCGAGCGGCTCACAAGCGTCTGCAATTTTGACGAAGAATAAATTTGCATCGAGAAAATTTCGGTGATTTAAAATGAAGCGCTATATCAATTTGACACTGCAGCGGATGCTTGACAATTGACCGGAAAAAACCTAAAAAATTGTCATATCGAATTGATGTTGGGAAAGTCTTACCGAATTCCTGTTTAGATGGAAATGATTTAGAAATATTTCCATGGTGGTTCAGGATTCTCATGAAATCTGCTTGGTTGTTATCGCATTCGGTTCTCACCGGATCTATAAACGATGTTCAAAAAAGCAAATTTGTTAATCCTTTGTTGTTCCCAGAAAGATCAACGCTAAAACTAAGCTGTTCTGCAAATATAATCTTGAATGAACCGACTTAAACTTCTCGCACGAAATATCGTTCGTAACAGCAGCACGAACCCAATAAACTTCTAATAATAATAACAATAGAAAATATTTAAGTGTTTTGTAATTTGTTACCTTTGCAATGATTCATTCTAATGTCGTTTCGAAGTTACGAGGAATAATAATTAAAAGCAATAATACACATCAAGCCATTTTATAAAGCAACCGAATGAAGTGCTTGACCAGTTCTATCTGGTTCGGTTTGGAGAGCAAGACTATTGAAAGGTTGAACAACAAGAAAGTAGCTAGCTCAGCTTGTATTCAATTTGTGTACAATCAATGTACGAATATAACATTTTGAGTGGGTATACTTATTGAAGATACCACACCTTTTTCAGAACATAGTTAATTAATCGTTTAGTCGATATAATTACTAGTCAATGTAATTATTAATGAATCTAGTAAAGCTTAACTTATGTTAATCGTTCGACTTCGGTGTATATAGACAGATATATATACAGAGAGAAAGAAAGAGAGCTGGTAGGTACGATCGGGCTATTCTGTAAAGAAAGAGGTCGTCTCAAAACCTTTTGATTAGTTCACCTGTTTACTATTTATTACTCCACCACAATAACCCTGGGGGATTGTAGTGTCAGATGTATTTACTGTATTTATACTTTACGAGTTTGCAGCATTTAATGTGTTCATCAATCAGGAACGTCGTGTGCACTCTTCGGCGGTTTTGACCAATTTCTTGATAGAACCACTTTAGCCGGTCCGTGACTCTTTCGGCTCTAAAGACTTGAAGATACGAGTAGCCGTCAGCTGAGAAAAGCTGTTTTGTAACGGCTGACCTGAAATTTTAATTATGCACATTTGATCTCAAGATTGAACGATTTGTATTTTATATGAATAGGTAATAGTGGATGCAAAATGTGAAGATGTACAAGAATTACGATTTTTTTCATATCAATCTTATTTCGACGATGAGGCAAAGAGATGAGGACAGAATATCGTGTAAAAAACGACTGTCTGATAACAAATTCAATTTTTTTACACCAGTGGATGCATTTTTGAAAATTTTTATAGCCCAAGTGACATATACATCAGTTTTTTTTTCCAATCCAATCCAATTTAATAGAATAGACTGGCAAGGCAATGTTGTGTTTTTTTTTAGCAGAAATACACAAATGAGATTCTCACAAAGAACATCAAACATCTCCCACGTTATACCTACCTTCTTATAATGGCAACCCTCGTTATACCTATCAGATAATGGCAACCAATAGTCTCAGCTAGACGTTCTGTTCCGACACGGCGTGTAGCTCTTTTTTGAAAGCACACATACAAACATTGCTTTTCAAGACATATATATCAATAAAAGAATAACTATTAATTTCCCTTGATGGGGCTCAGAATTATTTGCTTGTTGTTCTAGTTGTCGGTGCGATTTTTTTAAATTAGGTGTACCTATATTCTCGTTGCGTGTGTAATAAGCTAGTTAGAGTTTTAAACTTTCTGTTTTGTTGTTTTTAGTTCGTTGAAAATTTCGGTTTTTTTTGTTTTTGAATTAATTTTCATAAAATTTTGACTTCTTGCCAAAATTCTGCCCTCCAAGAGAGGTATTGTCACGTCTAGGACACAAAGTTCTCTCTCTCTCTCCATTTATATTCTTAGTGAAGTTCTATTCTATATCTAAAAGTTTTATTTGCATAAAAGTTTCATGAATTAACTTTTAAACCCGTTGTATTTGTTTTTTTTATCCGAACGTCTTCATTTAACTTTGCATCTGAAAAAACCCAGGAAATATTCAAAAATAAACACAAAAGTAGCAGCACCCGAAAATATTGCCGAAAAAAATGATTTTGAGGTCATTTAGTTTTAGGAGAAAATAAAAACTATGATGTAATGTGTGGTAAGATAATTGCATTTTAAGACGCCGTTTCTGACCTAAGCTCATGCAGTTGCTCCAAGACCAGTTCGGGCATTGTGCATATGGTATATCAATATATCACATGTCTCAAATGGTATATCACATAGGTTTACCTTCTACTATCTGCAACTCACACTGGTATGTATCTGAAGTCAGAATGTGCAAAATATTTAAATTTATTCCTTTTCAGATGAGAAACTAGAAACTCATTTGAATCGCCACAAGTGAATGAAATGTTGAATTAGCCTGACGAGGTGACATAGAGCTGAAAACTGGCGCTGTTTTTAATGCGGTTTTGGGTAAAAGACATATATTGCCTTTTTTCCTGATGAAGTATCGATTCACTTTCTCTCTCTCGACAAGCACACATATGTCAATCAAAATGCAAACGTAAAGCCCAAATTGAAGACCATGTTCAACGTCAGTAGAGCAAGACTGGTTGCCCGAACGAATGCATAACAGTTCAGACAAGACAGCGCTAAAATATTGCGGTCTGAGCAAGTCGAGACCAGCGCACAATGCCCCTCATGTATGCCAGTGTATTACGAGACTGAATGGAGACTGAAATTTGTTCACAAACATTTGCGTACACTTCAAGACTACGATCAGTTAACAAACTAATAGTAAACGAACACATTAGTAATTATTACACACACCAATCAAACTGTTTAATACGATTAATTATTATTATTATTATATAACTCATACTTGACTAATAAACACACAATTTATTTTATTTAGGTAATTATTACACGCAAGAGTAATTACTGAGCACATGATTAACTATAATACACATGAATTAATAAACACATACCTACTTAATTAATTACTTTACTTAATTACCAAACACATAAGTAGTTACTAGACACATGATAAATTATTATTAAACGTTTAATAAACAAAAGAATAACCAAAACTTATATTTAAATTATGAAAACATAGGTTGAAGCCAAGCACAAAAATAAATAATTAGAACCTGTTTCTTTCAGTCATCGTTGAGAATATGGGAGTTTACTGAAATTGATTGATCGCACATCTCTGCTTTCTGATCGGTTTTTTCACTTTGCAACAATGAAAGTCGCTTTAAAAAATACTACAATATTTTTTTCCTCGTTGTTAACGGGTGGGAAAGCCCGAAGATACGCAAATTTGTTTATAATTTGAATTTCTTTAGACTTTATTTGCTGCCATCAACAAGAGAACCGAAAAAATCACTTATATACTACGTTTGTTTTTTATAACATAGATGAAAAAAAGTTTTTTTTAATTAAAAAGTAAAATAATTTTTTACAAAATTTTTTAAAACTTGATAGCATGTATTGTCACGAGGAGCGAATGATTATTCCAAATTTCAGCTCGAGTGAATGATGGAAATTTTATATTATTTAACTTCCAGGATTAGCAAGCATGTAATCATGCAAGCAAGTAAGCGAGCAAGCAGGCATGCAAGCAAACAAGACAGGCGGTGTAGTTAATATAAAGGATTTAAAAATAAGGTTTTACCTACCAATCAGACAAACCACTGCTTTTAAAAACAATTCGTAGAACAATAATAATTTATCTCGTTGTCTCCTCATAAAGCAAGTCGGTTGGTTGGTTGGTACTTCCGTTCGATTTTTCATTCACAAGTCGAAGTTGTAATTTTGTCTCTGCAGGTGGTTTTAAAATTGTGTTTTTTTTTATTATTGCTGTAATTTTACATAAAAATTTTTTTAATTGCAGTTCAGTTTTTTTCTATAAAAGTTAACTTAAATTTGTAGAGTTTAAGAGTTATGATCTGGAACTGGAAACTTTACAATTATTCTTGTGAATTTAAGAATCTCGGAAAGGGCGGAATTATACAAATAAGCAAAACATCACCAATCTCTCCTTCTCTCTTTCCACTTCGATCTGTTAAACCTTAATATTCCCATATGTTAAACCTTAATATTCCCATATGTTAAACTTTAATATTCCCATATGTTAAACTTTAATATTCCCATATGTTAAACTTTAATATTCCCATATGTTAAACTTTAATATTCCCATATGTTAAACCCTAATATTCCCATATGTTAAACCTTAATATTCCCATATGTTAAACCCTAATATTCCCATATGTTAAACCCTAATATTCCCATATGTTAAACCTTAATATTCCCATATGTTAAACCTTAATATTCCCATATGTTAAACCCTAATATTCCCATATGTTAAACCCTAATATTCCCATATGTAGGTAATACTTATCTTTCATATTCAGAGTACGTAGCCAGCGAGTTCGGCTATATGTGTGCTCAGATATAATCAAATAATTGTACATTCCACCTGCTTGGTATTATAAATAATTCATTGTGGTAGCAGATTTCTATGTAATGAGAGACTCTACACGATAGAAATGAAGACAGAGAATTTCGTTAACTTATTTTTCATCTTGAACAATTTTTCGCTTTTTAATCAATACACATCAAAACATCAAATAAGCAAGCAAACAAGCAAGCAAACAAACAATTTGTTTAAACATTTATTGCAGATAATATTTTCCTTTGTTTTCATTGTTTAGCTGGACTGTTGTTACGGAATCGTGTCAGTGTATTTATTATTATTATTATAGCTTTTAAGTGATGTAAGAGTAAACAAATTGTCACCTTTTTGTACCTATATATCTAACTATCGTATCTAACTATCTAGCTCAAACTTCTCATCTGTTTCTCTCTCTTTTTTGTTGTTGTTGTCAGGTTGTTGAACTTTCGTAATTAAAAATTCAAAATAAAATTCAAAAATTTAAATTATGTAAACAAAATTAATTTTTATTTTGTTTTTATTAATTTATAAATTCATATTTACTTTAAAAAAAAACGAGATAAAAACAGACAAAATTACTAACTTGATGTTCCAGAAACACATATGAAATAATACAAAAAAAAACCATTTATATTTATTAATATAATGCGATATAATGATAAATATTATTTATTATTATATCTGAATAGGAATATGAAACAATGTCGAACAAACGCAGAAAGAGCTTGGCAGCATGAGTTAGTGTTTTGTCTGGAAATTCTGGTTGGTGAAAGGGAAAGGATGGAGAGAAAGTTTCTTATATTTAATACTTAAATATGGGTATAGCCACTCTCAGGGGTAACATAGCTTTGATTTAGTGAGTGTTCAGGTGATATTTTAGCGTTTAGTACGTGCAATAAAAGAGTTTCATGTGTTTGTTTGTTTGCTTGTTTGTTTGTTAAATTGATTCTCTTGTGCTGTGTAATTGTGTATAGCGGATCCACGCGGGCGTGGTTATCATCTCCAAACGAACGAGTGTGTGTGTGTGTGTGTGTGTGTGTGAATTTAACGTGCCCGTGTGAAGAAAAAGAGAGAGAGAGAGAGAGAGAGAGAAAAGAGAGAGAGAGAGAGAGAGAGAGAGAGAGAGAGAGAGAGAGAGAGAGAGAGAGAGAGAGAGAGAGAGAGAGAGAGAGTATTCAATGGTGGAATAAAACTCCTAATAAAAATGTGCTCTCTGGAAATATTTTCTTTCAAGCTTTTAAGACTCACCCTCTCTCGCCCCTTTTGAAGTTTACAACCATCATCAACTCGGTCAGAGTTAGCTTTTTTTTATTACCATTCCAATTTTTATCGTCTACTACATCGTCATCGTCACCACCTCTACCATCATCACGATCATCCTGATCATCATCATCATCATCATCATCGTCGTCGTCGTCGTCGTCGTCATCATCATCATCATTATCATCACCATCACCATCCCCATCCCCATCACCATCACCATCACCATCATCATCATCATCGTCATCATCATCATCATCCTCCTCCTCCTCCTCCTCCTCCTCCTCCTCACCACCACCACTACCACAACGACCACCACCACCACCACCACCACCTCCACCACCACAACCACCACCATCAGCCTCATCTACGTTATTTGCCATTTGATGTTGTCATTGAGATTTTTCCAGCTCGAATTAAAAACTTGAAGATAATCGGGGCTTATCCCATTTTCTAAAAAAAAACAACAACAAACCGTTAAATCAAGGCGATGGGGAGAAACAGGGCTTCATTGCAGCCGCAGCACTGGAGAATGAAGGAGAAGATGTTCCAAGCTGAATCAAGCGGACAGATCGTTCCTCGAGGTGAAATGAAATAACAATGCGAAGTTTAAAAGAAGAAGAAAAAAAGAGAAAAAAAGAGCCCAAAACAAGCCGCAAAACCTCCGCGGGGTCTTCTATTTCACCCGAGCTTCGTCGGATCTGGCTGGCCCCAGTGAAGCGAATAATGAGGAAATAATTCATAACTCGTGTGCAACTTCATTGAAGTTCTCAGCCAGCCACGCGTACATACAGACATACACACATACACCCAAGCAAACAAACGCATAAACGTACAACCACATACACACAAACATACAAACACATAAACGTACAACCACATACACAGAAACAAACAAACACCCACATAAACGTACAACCACATACACACAAACAAACATACCAACACATAAACGTACAACCACATACACACAAACAAACATACCAACACATAAACGTACAACACACACATAAAAGTACAACCACATACACACAAACAAACAAACAAACACTTAAACGTACAACACACACATAAAAGTACAACCACATACACACAAACAAACAAACAAACACTTAAACGTACAACACACACACACATAAACTCACACGCACAAAAAGCACATAAACGCACACATACACAAACATACAAACAAACACTCCAATGCACACACTCGCGTTCATTTTAACTGCACCCTAATCCACAATTTGATGAATACTCTGCATTTTTGTTCTTGCTTTTGTTTTTCAAAGCTGGAAATTTGAACAAAAAAAATAAAACAGAAAAAAAATTCTTCCTTCATAAACAGCTTTATTTAAATTCGACGAAATCTAAAACTCGAAACGTCGTTGGCTAAAGTCGTAAAGAGTAGAAGAAAACTCGGTTCGAATTCGATTCGAGAAGTCAGTCGGTCGGTCGGTCGGTCGGTCGGTCAGTGGCAGTTGAGCAGACGCGATCCTTGATTCGATTGACAGTCCGGGTCGTACGATGTGTCGAAATGCTTCTGGTGCAATAATACTCCTCCATCGCACAACTGTCCGCTGTTCGATTGTGCATCGTGCAAGCGTTTCATGCTACGTGGAGCAGTAGCAGTAGCAGCAGCAGGAGCAGCAGGAGGAGCAGGAGGGGGGGACCTGGTGGTTAATTCGTTCGGCGTCTTGTTTCCAGCGGAGATCGCTTTTGACGAATGTAGAGTCTGATGGAAGAAGCGCGGACAGCACTGCTCGTGAAACTGAGCGCTGATTAGCTGCGGATCCGCTCTTCTCGTGACCGGATTACATCCTTGTTCATCGTCGGACGGCTGCAGGGAGGATGTCTGACAGAAATGACTGCAGAATTTAGAATCGGTTACGATGGCCGGCCACTGGCCGCCGGTGGTGGTTGGTGTGGTTGCCGTGTCGCTCGTGCCGATCGAGCAGTCGCAGTAGAGGGAGCAATCGCCGTGGTCTGCTTTCGACGTCCACAGCGAGTCGTCTGGCTGCGTCCTTGAAGACCTTGCGTACTGTTGATGGTGTTGTTGGTGCTGGTGGTGGAATTTGGTCACTTGCAGGCTGCTACAGCACGGCTGGTGGTGAACGAGACTCGAGTTTTGAGTCATACTGATGTTGTTGATCATGGCGTCGCTCTGTTTGCACTGGTGCTGCTGCTGCTGCTGCTTGAAGGACTTTCGCCGTACGGAGGAGCCGGTACTTCTGCTTGTAAACATTAAAAGTCGTGTTATGTGTCTACTAGCACGCAGAGCGCGCATGGACGGTGCTTGAAATAAATTTTTCCCACTCGACCGGTCGCGGCTTCGTTATTTTTACGCGGGCCGTTCGATATTTTCCACAGCGTGCGGGTTTTCGGGGTCGAATCGTTACGGAGAGAGCGAGAGAGAGAAAGAGAGAGAGAGAGAGAGAGAGAGAGAGAGAGAGAGAGAGAGAGAGAGAGAGAGAGCTGAAATTATTTTTAAGATGAGCTCCGAGGCTGCAACTTCAAACCACCATCTTCTTCTTCAGTTCTAGTCTCTAGTAGCACTGGGCGTTGATGGAATAAAAGAAGCGACCATAAAAACACAGCCGCCATAAAACCTCTATACACTCGATTTATGTACAACCCAGCCTGACCCGAGTCTACAAAACCAACTCAAGACGCGTTTGTCTGCGAACGTTAGAGATCATAAGGCGAGGTTCCTCGAATAATCCGCTGCATTCTAAACTCGCGCAATAAATTGCGAAAAAATACCCAAAAAAAAGAATCTAGAAATTACAAATTATTTGCTGGCACAATAATCTTATTTTGTTTTTTCCCAGCGATTCTAGCAAAACTTAGACTCCAGTCAAAGACGTTTAGCGCGCTTCAGCACAGCGGATTTTCCAGAAGACAGATGACCGTTTTCAATTACTTGGAAGCATTAGCAGACGAACCTTTCGTTTAAGACTTATAAAGCTGGTCGTCTGAACAGGTTCTATTTTTTTCAACCGGTCCGGCATCCCATCGACGAGGTTTGTGACGCGTGACGTCGTCCCTGACATACAAGCCCCCCTGAGGTGCAAACCCCCTGACATACAAGCCCCCTTGAGGTGCAAGCCCCCTGACATACAAGTCTCCCTGAGGTGCAAGCCCCCTGACGTGCAATCCCCCCTCCAGACGTGCAAGCCCCCCTGACAAACAAGCCCCCCAATCACTGAACATTATACATAAAATAACTCGATTGAAACCAACCTCTTCCGCATGATACAGATCGTGATGAGCATGAAACTGCCAGCGACCATCCCAAGTCCGATCCCCGTCAGTACGGCAAGGGCGACGCCTTCAGAAAAATTACACACGTCAAATGCTTTAAACTTGGCGAAATTTCGCGCTCTTTTTATTACTTACTCGCGCGCCTGTGCTCTGAAAACAAAGCGATATAATCGAAAATATTGTGCAGGTCATAATTCGTGAGAAATAAAAAAAAATGCGGTATAAACAGGGCGTCTGCATGCAAATGTCCGCATTTAGTTCTCCTATGGTGATGGGGACGGTAACGGGTGGCTCTGGGAGGCGGTGGCGGGTGGCTATGTCGGGTGGGAGAGCCTCCTGCTCGGGTCAATGTGCTGCAAGTCTGAGATCTTTCTCATTTGTGTCTTAAAATTAATTAACAAGTTTTTAAGGATTTCTTTTCAATGATTTATTAATAGTTTTACTTTTTTAAAACGTTTTTGAAACAGAAATTTCATTCGTCAAAAAGAAAACACATCACATATCTCAAACATACGATAGATAGCGATTCGAGCGGGTTTTTAAACAGCGAACGTTTTCACTTGTTCGTTGGTTCGCCGGTTGAGAAGTTATTGATGGATGAGTGAGAGAGATAATAGACGTATAGGAGAACTATTGCCTCGGGGTCGTGAAGAGAACCAGGTCGAATTCATCATATCGTCCAAGATCGATTGCCGGGGTTGAGAATGATCGCACCTCAGATGTAGCTCAACAACACCCACAAACAAACTAATCGTTCGACAAACCATCCCTATCTATCCCCCTGTCGAACAGACCCGTGCTGGACATGATGCAATCGCATCGAAAGTTATGAACAAACTCCTCTCCTCTCTTTCTCTCTTTGTAATTAAAATGACCGGGCTAGCTAAAAATACATTCCCGTTCGGACGTTGTACCGGCGTTATCGCATTTCTGTAATGTTAATTAGTCTGGAAGCTTCTTTCAATTTCCTAGGCGAATTCGGTTTGAATCGGAGGGAATGTCACGCGGTCATGTGGAGGGGAGGAGAAGGAGGAAAGCAGGTCAGGAGCTGCGCAATTGAATTCCTTAATTGGATTTGCCCACTCACAAATAAATTTACTCTTGATTTGGGAGCGTGAAAGTGAATGCCAATTTTGTTAATACATTTTTATACGTGTGAATTTACACGTCCATGCGTCGAGGAGATGGAGAGTACAGGGCAATCTTCTTTTTCTTTATTTTTTATCTCTTTTTTAAAGAGATATTTTTTTCGCTAGCACGGACACTGCATCTATTCCGAGCGTTGAAGAAAATGAACTTTGTCGAAGTCACTCCATCAAAAAATATCTCGGCACAACTCCGGCCGGTCTGGCAGATAAGAATTGAGACACCAGAGAGCACGGACGACCAACTATCTCCAAACAACATTCCCACTCACGCAGTCATATAATGATGTCGTAGCTCTTTCGCATGCGCATCGAATATTAGAAAGCGAGTCTGCATGCAGCGTCCAGTGATGTGCGGTCAGTATGAACAAAAAAAAACAAAAGAAATTAAAATAAAATAAATAAATAAAAATTTAATTAAATAGATGTTCCGGGCAGGTGTGGGAATTATTATTTTTTTATTATTTAATTACAAATTAATTCTATTTCACGACCAAAAAATAAGATCATCGCCGACTTCTTCGAAGCATAAATATCGCTCTTCTTTATTTAGGACGGCTTCAACAAATGCTTTGCGAGTTGAAAAAAGCGACAACGCCCGAGTAATTTGAATGGACCGATCAGTTGACTTGTGTTTCAGCACGTCTTACGGCCATAAATATTTCCTGGTCAGTTTCAAAAAAACCGAATGCCGGAGACACAATGGAGCTACATTTTTATCGGTTTTATTGCTGAAAGCCGCTTTGCTGCATGACACATTTGAGCGCCTCGTGTTAGCGACGGCCTTTAAATGATGTTGCTTTTGTTTCTCTTTTTTGTTTTTTATTTTATAATTCAGTACACAGCACACGACAGACGCCAGTTCCTAGAAGACGTCAACAAATTAGAATCACTAACCGCGTTTATATTCGCTTTCCGGATGGGAGACCATGGCCGGCGATCGTATCTTGAAAGCTGCAAGACAAAGCGACATTTATTAGTCAATAGACCTGAAGGATACGCTTTGCTGTTAGTTTAAATTACGAATTTCCGACTGGAAATAAAATAAAACTCTGGAAAATATATTTTGCCATTATCGTCGACACTCGCTCACCACTTTTTGTGCAGTTCCCAATTTCGCCGATCCACTGGCTGCCCACGCAAGTGACGTAGAAGACCTCGAGAGAGTCATTGCACACAATGGCAACATCGTCTCCGTGCTTGGAAATCGTTGCCGAAGCAGGAAGCAGCGAGTAAGGACAGCCGAACACTGAAACAATGGAGAAATCGAAATTTTATAAATCCGATGTTTCAATCTATTAAACAAATTTCATGAACTTTAAAATAAATAAATAAACATTAAAATAAATTAATAAACCATACAAAAAACCATAAATCTGCGCATGAATTATTAAACGTGTGGTTTATTAATTTTATAGTTTTTTTAAGTGATTCAACATTATTAGGAATTTTTGAATAAAAAATTAAGAATGTAGGGTTGAGAGCTTGGCAAAACGTTCGGCGACTAGAAAGCATCAGCCAACGACTACTGGCTGGGGACGCTAAAGTCGTAAAGAATAGGGCAGCCGAGGGAAGGGGCTTAGTCGATTTGGCTCTCTTTAAAGCCTCTCCGTAACAAATAAAAACAGTGCTAATAATAAATCAACCTTATCGCAGATTTGTTCTAACTTTAAGATGCGGAGAAAGAATTTCTAGCGGAAAAACCACTCGAAAGAATTTTATTTCACCCTTGTTATTTCCATGACATTGCTCTCAGGAAAACATTGCCTTACAAATGACATCGTATTTCAATGTCATTGTTTTTTCAATGACATCGTTTTCCTGTGATATATTTTTTCTTCTCAATGACATTCTTCGTCGTTAAAGTCTCGGAAAACAAGGCTAGAGAATTAAAGCTCGAATGCGAGCAAAGCAATATCAGATTAATGACATCAACGCCTTGTCATTCAATCGAAGATGACTTCCAATTAAAACCTTTCCAAGGCTGTGCGAGAATTAAGCCGAGACTTTATTGCTCTACAAGAAAAATGGCCTCCGAAACCACATTTAACAACGTTTCTTATTTCTAAAGCTGAATCTTACGAGCGTTTCTTTTATTACCTACCTTCAGTGCTACCATTTCACGGCATTAGGAGATAAATGTAAAAAAGTAACTGCACACTCCTAGTAAGCTAATTCAACAAAAGTTCATATAAAAAAAAGAAAAAAAAAGAGAAAGCGAGAGAGAGAGAGAGAGAGAGAGAGAGAGAGAGAGAGAGAGAGAGAGAGAGAGAGAGAAGAAGGGGAGTTCCGTGCTTGTGGAAGAATTGCATATTTTCGTGATCTGCAAAATAACGTGGACACTTGTTCGAGACTGTCATAGGAGCAAGTGAAGCAGAAAAGGTTATTTCGGAGAGCTCGAGTCTTACAATTTGGTTGGCTTACAGACCAGCTGATGTACGCCCCTGTAAACAAAGCCCTTTTCTGTTCGGAGGGTCATTAATATAGCACCCAAAAAAAAAAAAATAAGAAAAAAGTTTCATAAAGTGCACTCTTTTTAACACGTTTTTTTTCTTTTTATGAATTAAACGTAAAATGGTTGCAGAGATAGGATGCTTAATGAGATTGTATATACGTTATTATGGAGCGGCTGCTTGCGAAAAGTTGTGATCAGAAAGTTCTGGGGAATTTTTATTTATCTGTTCTGTATCGAATAATATAAAAATTTAATTTAATTAATAATGATAAAGCAACTCTCAGTTATTTTCCATGCACAACATTTAAATTTCTCATTAGAATATGACCAGTAATTGTAGAATGTAAAAAATCGATTTTTTTTTTCAAAAAGCAGCGAAACTTCCTAGTACCGACATCACCAGAAGAGTTATAAATATTTTTTTTTATATGGAAGATCGAACAGACTTGATTATTTATATAATTTACTTCCTCTGTGTGTAACTCGATATAATTTTGATAAGACTGCAGCGATTTTATTGAAATTTAGCACCTACTCGCTCAGTTTTTCACGCTGATTTCGAAATAAAAATTTCTTTATTTTTGTTGTTTGTGCCGGCATCCAACAGACTGTGATGCTGGCAGGAGTGAACATGGGTCCATTTTTGGCGACTCATCCCAACCCACCACTTTCCCAACCGAACCCAACCCAATCCAACCCATTGGTCAACCCAAACCAATCCAACCCATCGGTCAACCCAAATCAATCCAATCCATAGGTCAACCCAAACCAATCCAACCCATGGGTCAACCCAACCCAATCCAACCAGTGGGTCAACCTCTGGATTTCCACCCCTATGTCCACCTCTGGGCGCTCGTATCTTAATAATAATTTAGCTTACCATTGTAATGTAGTACGTGAGGTTTCCAATGAAACTTGAGACGATTCGTCGTTTTCGTCGGCCCATCTTTCTCGGAAGACATTTTCGAGGCGGTGTCTCCCTCTCGAGACCCGGGAGAGTTTGTCAGAAGAGATTTTATGTTTATCTTCAGCCTGTTCGCTCTCGACAAATGAACGATTTTCGGTTCTTTTGTGAGGTTGTTGCACAGTTTGTACGAGATCGAATTGCGCCCGGGTTCGGCGAACGTCAACTGGAGTGAACACTGCGACGTGGAAAACCTGCTCCCTCCTCTGTTTCTCTCATCATGACTGCTACTACCTCCTCCTCCTTGTTTGTACACGCTGTTTAAGTCATCTGACGATTCTTCTTCTATACTGTTGTCATCTTCGTCTTTGCTCGCTTCATCTTCGTCCGTAGAGAACGAATGTGTCGTCGGTGCCACCTGCCATGTGACATTAATCCTCTCACCTTGATTGACCTGTATTACCCAGGGGCAGGTGATTTCGTCCAGGTGGTAGGTCGACGAGTTCGTAGGTCGACCGAACAGGGCCAAGAAACCTGACTTTTCTTTTAATCGAGTTTCGTTTAAATCTTTACAGTCGTCGATGAAAAAAGCTGAAATTAAAAACAAATCAATCTTTCTGAATTGCTCTAATAATAAAAATAATAATAATAATAATAATAATAATAATAATAATAATAATAATAATAATAATAATAATAATAATAATAATAATAATAATAATAATAATAATAATAATAATAATAATAATAATAATAATAATAATAATAATAATAATAATAATAATTATAATAATAATAAAAATAATAATAATAATAATAATAATAATAATAATAATAATAATAATAATAATAATAATAATAATAATAATAATAATAATAATAATAATAATAATAATAATAAAATCTGCAGAAACTAGCCTCTTGTACATTCGTAAGTCACTTCGAGATAAGACTTGAAGTCTTTGGCGCACGGCTGAGCCACTGAATCGATGCTGGCCACGAGTAGCGAGCAGTTGGTTCGTCCGGAGCAGATGTCGTCAACGTAGCTGGTGACCTCGGAATAGCAGCCGATGGCATGGGCGTATTCAGCAGTTATGCATCTGCCCGCGGTCAGTCTGCCGTAGAGGGCCCGCCGGATGAGAAGGATCTCCGAGGACGGACACCTGACGTTGAACCTCTCCGAAGTGCAGTACTCCTCTGCGTATGAAAAAAATATAAATAAATAAATAGAAATTAAAATATATATATATTATATATTATTAAATCAAACACGCTAGAATATAGACATGAAACATTCAATTATTGTTTTGATCGGTCAGTATTCTCTCACGTGACGACGATATAAAGTCGTTTTTGTTCATTTAGTTGATGACCGGTAAAGAGAGAGAAGTTAGGGGTTTTCAAGAGACGTGGAAAAGAAGAAAGGCAAAGTGGAAGTTGATTGGGGCGGAGGGAGAATTGATGCCGGCATTTTCCTTGGGCCGCGATGGCAAATCCGACGACGATATTTCAGCACGCAACTTGCACACCCGGCCGCGTACATCATTGAAACCATCGCAACCAGTAATTAAGAGATAATTCACAATCGGAACTGGCGCTCAACCGCCAAAAAGTCTTGTAATTAAGGACCGGTCCGAGCATGCAATTGCACTTTTTCCTTTTTTTTTGTTAACAGAGAAACATTTTTAAGGAGGAAGAAAAATTCTTATGGGAAATCCCGCGAAAGGATTTACGAGAGGGAAAAGGAAAAGATGGAAAAAGAGATAGAGAGAGGAAGATAATTGCAGAGAGGGAGAGAGAGAGCAAGAGACAGGGAGAGAAACAGACAGGCACACAGAGAGTGAGAATAAGACAAAAGTTTTTAAATGGAATATCTACAAGTAAAAAAAATGTCGCGAAAGTTTTGCAGAAATAAAATGAAGATACGCTCGAAGGAGTGACGTATGACGCGATTGAGAGGACGTAGCAAGATGGGACAAGAGATAAGGAGGGAACCTTATTAGTGCCCTTATTAAGACGGGTTACCTCTCGCATCAATACATCACAGCAACCAACATTGTTTTTATTGTTGTGCAAATTTCAAAACCGGCAATGACATTATCGACTTTCTCTTCTGGGGAATGACTTGTACAAAAATATATATATATATATATATATATATATAAACAGCCGTTTGGGTTATTTATACTCAACTGGCTTTCTGTGATTGGCTGAGTTTTTTTTATTTAAAAACAAACCAACATTTGCATTTTTAAATATTTTTGGTCTTCTTTCTTTAAATTCACGCTAAACACGAGTCAAGTTTTATGACGGCATTAAACCTGTAATCTCTTTATATCCCACGGCAATCGTATCGGTTGACAATGTCCTTATATGGCTCTGACGTGACAAAAACTCGTAAGAGCTACGAGTATACATACAAAGAACTTGGCTGTAAGTGAGAAATGTCCGTTTAAAAAACTCAGTTGATGTAGCGCTGTATTTTTTCTGTATAACGAAGAAATTACCAAAAACTAGGGGCAGAATAATTGGTAGAATAATCAATAGGGACTATCGAAAGAGCTATTAAATGTCTCTGACATTAATGTAGTTATCTCAGAATTGTCAATGGTCGCTCGGCCATTTTTTCATCTGAGTAAATAAATATTAAAAGACCAAAAACCAATCTTCAACTCGCCATTGTTTGACGTAATTTATAACCGAGGTTAGGTGAATTACAATTTTTTTTTAATTTTATTCCTTTCTGCGGGTTTAGCGAAAAAAAAATTAAATGACAAGGCATTGAGTTTAAAAAATTCGATCGCAATGAAACTCGCCACAATTTACATTTCCTTTGAAACCGCTGTGTACACAAAGACTTACTTAAAAATAGATTAATCACGAGGAATCGAAGTACAGAATTAACCCGGTTTTCCCGAAATGAAGTTTGACATTTTCCACAGCCCCGATTTGTCAACGTCGTGAGTCTGCGAGAGAATGTTTATATTACATTTTGATATCCGTTGCCGTTGCTGGTAGTATGCTTATAGTCAATTCGAGTTTTTTTTTTATTTTTGTTTATTTATAGTTTAATAGGTTGTATGTTTGGTTGTTATGGTGGGTATTCCAATACAAAGTTTTTTCATATAGAATACAAATTTTTAGCGTCTTTGATTTGAAGTGCATTCATGCGGTATACAAAACTGTTCATGTTATTTTAGATACAAACTCATTCCATATCTAATATAAATTCATTCTGACTTGGATACAAACTCACTCGGTCTTAGATACAAACTCATTCTATTTTTTTTTATACAAATTCACTTCGACTTTGATACAAATTCATTCAGGCTTAGATACAAACTCACTCCATCTTAGATACAAATTCATGCACGCTCAAGTTCAATCCAATTCATCACTCAAGTCATCACACGGCTCCGAGTGTCAAAGGATCAAGTCCGCTACAAACTGAAGTTGTGAGAATCAAACATTCGAATGCTGCTGATGATTACAGAGAAGGTTAGTAGTAGTAGTAGTTGTTGTAACAGTAATGGTAGGGTGGTTGTTGTGGTTGTGGTGGTGATGGTGGTGGTGGTAGTAGTAGTAGTAGTAGTAGTAGTAGTAGTAGTAGTAGTAGTAGTAGTAGTAGTAGTAGTAGTAGCAGTGATGGTGGTAGTGGTAGTAGTAGTAGTTGTAGTAGTGCTGAGGAGGTTGTGGTTTCAATAACGATGATTGTAGATGATGATAATAATAGTAAAGTGATGACGACGATGATGATGATTTTCAATCACCTAAAGTGTTCCCGCAACGGTGGATACTTAAAAGATTAATAAAATTATTTCATTCATTAAGTTCGGTTTCGTTTTCAAAAAAAGAAACAAAAAAGAAACAAAAAAGAGAAAAAAAGAAAAAAAAGAAATTTCGTTTCCCGACTCCTGCACGCAACGATGATGTTTATATATATGTGAAATGGACGAAATGAATTCTGAGCGCTTCTCCAAAACCGATATCGATATTTAAAAATTTGAATAAATAAAGGAAACAAAATATTAAAAAACAGAAATAAGCTGGAGGAAAATGATTAGAACATTCTATCATTTTTAGAACAGATTTATTGTATTATTGAAATGAAGTTGTTAAATATTAAAATGAAGTTGTTTAATATTAAAATGAAGTTGAAAAGTCATTGTTCAGTTTGTATGTCCATTTGTCCATCCATCCATTTTTTCTCGGCCCTGAACAATATGCAAACGAGCGACTGCGTAGAGATGGTTTTGTTGAATCAGTTCAGCTGGAAGAGAAATTTTTTGGTCGGTAGGTGGCCTGAGTGTTTGTGTCCGCTGGGGGATTGTGTGATTGAGTGAGTAATTGAAAAAGCCATATGGGTGGTCAGTCCACGCGGGCGGGAGCGTTTGGAGGATGGGGGGGCTCTAGATAGATGAGATCACATGAAATATGACCGTTTTAACAAGCTGATCCAGGGATGGGTAGATAAATTAAATTAAATTAAAAAACTTATTGAAAACTACGTGGTTACGTGGTGGGAAGCCCAACCCCCCTCCCAATGCTTTCCGGATGTGTCAGTTGTTCAGTAAGTCTGCAACTTGGGCTTTTATGATTTAGATAAACCACTAACAGATTGTAGCACACGAGGAGGCACACTTTCAGGTTGCTGTCATTTCTATTTTATGATTCAATTAATCTAATACTACTGTAATTATTTATCATCTAATTTATCTACTTGTACTATATACATAATTTATTTTATAAATATTACTTGAATTTCGTTTAACGTTTTTTTATTAATTATTTTCATTATTCAAGTTATCCATATTTGTACTTTCATTATTAAAGTTGTTCCTATTTTTTTAATATCTCATATTTAAATCACTGGATGTCTGAGCTTTTTACCAATGCTTTTATTAACTCGTCGTCTCTGTTTGTTTCTCTGTCTGTCTGTTTGTTTCTCTGTCTGTTTCAAATCTTGCAATCAATTTTTGAGTCACTTCCTGATGATAGATTTTTTTCAAATTTTGCATACATGCTCAAAATAGAAGACAATGCAATATTCAATTATTAGTTTTACAATAAGTCAATTAATTTAATTAATTTTAATTAATTTCGATATTTCGATATAATTAAGATATTTCGACTTTAATATAAAATAAAAGAGTAATATAAGAAAAAATTGATTGCAAAATTTGTGTTTTAATTACATATAAAAGCATTGGGTTTTAAAAATTCGTTTTTAATTTACTTGTTTTGCTTATGCTGGTCCAAGTGGCGGACTGCCTTTCTGTCATTTATTTTCCATAAATATATATCAATTGTTCATTTAATTTCATTATTAAATATTATTGTTCATAATATTTAGTAATCAGACACATCCTCTTGTTGTAATATTTATTGATTAATTTAATTATTTTCATATATTATTTAAATATTATATATACAGTTTTTAATATTAATATTTTTGTTCCATTTATTTAATTAATTTTTTCTGATTAATGCCGGATCTCGAATGACATTCTTCAAGTCAAATTGTTCTGTAACAATGTTAAAGCACCTCTTTGTGCGCCAGAGTTCTGCTCAGCATCATGAGAGAATTCGGCAGTTTATTTTCTCTTTCAGATTTTTTTTTTTTTTCATTTTTTCAAACCTTTTAAAAAAAATACGAACCGCCATCTATATCATCGCCGCGGAACAATACAGCCCGGTTGAATGTTTTCTCAATGCGTGGGTGGGGAGGGGTGCGCTGGTTGGCGCGGTGTAATACTCCGCGGCGCACTACTTCGGAGTGTTAAATGGTTTGAAAAATTTCCATGCCGGAGAATAATGAAAGATTTGATGAGAAGTTTATGTCTCCACCGCGGTGTGCTGTGCGAGCGTTTGTGTGCATGTGTGTTCCTATGTATGTATGTATGTATGTGTGTGTGTGTGTGTGTGTGTGTATGTATGTATGTATGTATGTATGTATGTATGTATGTATGTACGTATGTACGTATGTACGTATGTACGTATGTATGTACGTATGTTCGTATGTACGTATGTACGTATGTACGTATGTACGTATGTACGTATGTACGTATGTACGTATGTACGTATGTACGTATGTACGTATGTACGTATGTACGTATGTACGTATGTACGTATGTACGTATGTACGTATGTATGTATGTATGTATGTATGTATGTATGTATGTATGTATGTATGTATGTATGTATGTATGTATGTATGTATGTATGTATGTATGTATGTATGTATGTATGTATGTATGTATGTGTGTATGTATGTATGTATGTGGGTATGTATGTATGTATGTATAAGTGTGAGTTTATATGTATGTGTGTGTGTGCTTGCCAATACGGTTTTCTATGGACTGGACATTTCTTTGTCGTGAATTTTTATGCTATGCAAATTTCCATCCGTCTAACTCAAGATATCAAGTGTTTTATATTTCACATCTTTTGTTGGTCCTGCAAAATTCAATTTCACAATCAATGTCATAGGGCCACAAGAAGAGGTTATTTATAGATTATTACATTTTTTTATTTATTAAAATCAACTCTTGTTATTTATAGATCATATATTCCAGACTTGAAGCAAAGTTAAAAGTGTAATTCAGATTTAATGATTTTACCCTTTAGACAAGTTTAAGAGAAAAAAAATAAATTTGAACTTTGATCAAATGAAGCAGGGTTTTTTCATCATCAATTGGTGTTGCAATTATTTCATAACTTCCTGGTGATGATGATGATGATGATGATGACGATGATGATGATGATGATGATGATGATGATGATGAAGATGATGATGACGACGACGACGCCGACGATGATGAAAATGAATCTGAAGAATATGATCATGACGATGGCGATGCTGTTGCTGATAATGTGAATAAATAATGTGACGATGACACAAGTAGTTGAGAAGAGATATTGTTTCAAAAATAAACAACGTCGCCATCTTGAATAACTTCCGTTATGTGCCATGGAGCTGCACATGCGCACTCGAGCGCTCCCTTCCGACGCCATCGTCTCCCTCTGTCGACAAATAGCATTTCGACGCTGTTGAAATTCTCGAAATTTCTCTATGAAAAATTTACGAAAAATTCAACTAATGGCACTCGCTTTTTCATGCGCCTATAATGGACGGTAATGTTGCAAATGTAGATAAAATGATTTGAAATTGTTCAAAGCGTTCACTCTACTTCCCTTTCCCCCTCTCTTTCTCTCTCTCTCACTCTTTCCCTTTCTCTTTTTATCTTTTTCTCTTTCTCTCTGTTTTTTTCCATTTCAGTATTGATGACAGAGCACACCAAAAAGAATCAAAATTTTTCTTCTTTTTTAATAACGCGATAAAAAGCAACACCTTTGAAAGGGCGCTTCTTTCACGACTTGCGGAGCCGAGTGAAATTGATGGCTCCAATTTGCCAGGAAGTTTTCAAACCATTCATCATTTTTGCTTTACTACACGAGAAGAACAGGAAAACAAAAAAAAACAAAAAAGAACTGAATCTCAGACTGACAGTTGAAGTCCTTGAAAAGTGAAATTCCAACTCTGAGCTTTCTGTGATGGTTCACTCGCGTCAAGGTATAGCAAGCGACATGTGGGGAGCAAAAAAAAAAGAGAAAGAGCAAATGAAAAACGGTACATCATATTTTCTGACCGACAAATTTCTGCAGCGGACTCGAACGGACGAAATTACACAAATCCCGGCATACATCACAACTGATATTCCGTGCTGCCGAGCGTGAAAGCGCGTCCGGTGATATGCGGTGGAGCGGGCGATGCTGTGCTGACCCTTTTCATTGAAACCTCGCCGCCATATCGTTTGACCGAGAAACAGCAGCTTAGCTCCCCCTCCCCGCTCTAACCGCTAGCTGTCGGTGAATTTAAGAGCTTTTCGTAGAAGCAGGTCAAGCCTCTTGATTTCAGCAATGAAAGTCGGCGGGAAAAAAATCGAGTGTGAAATTATAAATCAAATTAAATTTAAAGTTACTCAAGAAGTTTATATTTTAACGAGAATTTAATTGTTTGAATTGAAATATTAGTTTGTATATTTGAAGAAGTCGCTTTTATTATTGCTTCTGTGAAGAAAATTTTGTTCAAAAAACTTTTAATGCACTTACACAAGCGTCGTATAGTATTGAGCTAAGTATCATAAAAAAAGGAAATAAATTAAGAAAACATAGATTATGGTATAAAACCACCATATAAATATTATCATAACGTTTATTTATTAAATTTAAAGTTCGTGGATCTTTATATTTTTGGAAATGTCGATAATGTATTTTGCATTTTGATTTGATTGTCTTCGAAATATTCAAAATACTTTTTAAAAGTATTTAGGAATGCTAAATACATTTTTTGAAAGTATTTCAGATGGAGATACAAAAAAAATCAAAGTATTTAAAATACTTGTTTCAACTACAACGCATTTCAAATACTACCCAACACTGGCGCTAGAAAATTGTTTCACTCCTTTGTGCAAATGCGACCGCGGAAATGAACAGCATTCGTTAATTTGTGGCTGAAAACTTTTTTTGTAGGTCTAAAGGTCGTATACCACTTCAAAAAAGTTGCAGGAAATTATTCAAATAAGTAAATTTTTCGGTATAAAATTTACGATTTGTGAAGATTTGTCGTTGAAAAAGCCAGCATGATGAGTTTTTAGATTTTTTAAAATAATTTTAATTTAAAAAACCTGACAAGTTGCTCGTAAACGATACAACGTTATTACGGCGAAGCTTGAAATATTCGAGAATATAGCTAGAAATGGCTCGTCAAGCTCGCGCGTAGCTCGTGTTTGTAGCCGAGTGTACTTTCAGCTGAGTCGTGTAGGACTGTACGTTACCTAGCTAGTGTTCACGACATACAGTACAGAACTCTGATAAAAACTTAATTCAAAAAACTTGAAAAATTAAAAAAAAATTTTGCGTCAAAAGTCCTCCAGTCATTTTTTGCGTGCCAATTAACTTAATATCTCGTATATTGTTCGCTTTTTTTCAATTTCCAATTAAAGAGATTCTTGATAAAAATTGTTTCAATTTTAGTTAGTGTTTCAATATTTTTATTTATTTCAATTTTTATTTTGCTTCAAGGCTCTTAATAGTCGTTTTATGTTTTCCTTATCAGCTAGGAATTTAATCTTTTGTAATTTGATTAAATTAATTTTAAATATCAATGAATTGAAGCAACAATCAAATATCTAGAAAAAACATGAAATATTAAGTTTTTCCTTTCTGTGAAAATTAACTAACTTCCCGTCATCCAATTGAGCTGAAATTTGAAATATAGGCTCGCTCCTCGTGACATGGCATTCTATTAAGTTTGAAAAACGTTTGAAAAAAAAACTTAATTAAAAATTATAATTATCTGTGTTTAAAAAAAAACAAATCAAATACAATTAAATAAAAGTTTACATATATAAATTCAAACAAAAAGTCGTTTTAAGAGAAAACTTTTTGTAAGAAATGAAAAACCGGTAAATCCAGAAATATATGAGATTTGCGAAAAAAACTTGGTTTTTATACAGCTCACTTGTTTTATATTTTATTTCTGATATTTATCATGTTGCTGAACAATTCATCACAACGCTCACCACAGGAGTCATCCGATATCTGAAAATAGACCGATCGAAAAACAAATCCGTCCTAAAAACAACCTAAATAATAATAATAATAATAATAATAATAATAATAATAATAATAATAATAATAATAATAATAATAATAATAATAATAATAATAATAATAATAATCTTATATATAAAAATGAAATGTTTGTTTGTTTGTTCGGACATAAAATGTAAACGGCCGAACAGATTTAATTGAAATTTGGCACACTTATGTATCTTATTCAAGCGGTGGTTCCTGTAAAATTTTAAATAAATTGGTTCCTCCGTTGATGTTTTATGGACAAAAAACCTTTTGGTCAGCGGTAGTAAGTTGGAGTAAATTTTTTTTCTACAAAATAAAAATAAATTAATTTATAGTTAAATTATACAAAATATTTTTAATTTTTTTTCTTAAATTTTAAAGGTTTTAAATATAAATATTAAATTAAATAAATATGTGTGTTGTTTAGTGCCGCCCATAGATATCTATGGTGCCGCCGGATACCTTTGTTTTGATTTCATAGAGCTCATTGAGGCTCATTCTCTTCCGAACCTCCGATACGACAGCTCTGCTATCGGTAAACGTTATATTTGATTTTAGCAACTTATTTTTTAAATCTAGATAACTTTGGATTTCAGGACTAATCAATAAATTGCAGGTGGAATTTCTTCTATTTAGAGATATTTTGTGCTTCACAAAAAAAGTTCCAGACTTAACAAATTAAAATTAAATCAAATTAGAAATTCATTGTTCATATCTCCCATTCAGAAGTAATTGGCAAAGCTTTGGTAATTTGTTTTTAGTTTTTAAAATCATGATTTACTGTGTATCTTTCAATTTGTTTCGTTTGTTGCATTGCACGTGTTTCATTATGTTATATTATTATTAATTATTATAAGATTATCATTATGCTCTAACATTTTGTGTTTTATAAAAAGGAGTTGCAGATTGGAAAAATAAATTTAAATTCATTGTTCATATTTATCGTTCAAGGCTTCTGACTTCAATTGTTCCTTATCTAATATTGTTGAGCGACGAGCTTGCTATCAGCCTATTGGTAAATGAGAATTTTTTTTGGGCAGGTAAGTTTTTTTTTATGTGATGGCATTACAACCATTATTATTTACGAGTAGTTATGACTATAAGATTATGAATTAATTTATCGGTCTTATTTTATTTTTTACTTTTCAGAGGAAATTAGAAAATTACATTTTAAAGAAAATCTTACATGCAACACCAATTTATTGTAAAATTTTCACTGATATATGAGGTGCATGAAATTTGAAAGAAATGAAAGCAAGTGCAGTATTTTTGTGTTTCAACAAAATCATGAACAAAGTTTTCAAGCCAGCCTATCAATCTGCTGCTGTTTTGTTCAATTTATAATTGCATCATTTGCTAAATAAAAGTGGTACTCTTCGATTGTTCCAAATTGATGATCTCAGAAAACTCTCGGAAAATTCATTAAGTTAATGCTTTGAAGGTTTCTAATATTATTATTACTTCATGTTTTATTTCAATCTGTGTCTTATATCACATTTTTCAAAGCCACGGGTCAACATTTATTAACATGCCACATGTAGCGTTATATGCTTTCTGTAGACATGACACTTAAAAACTAAGAACAACTCAAAAACTAAGACTAGCGATTTTTCGAAAAGCAGCTGTTGAACAGTGTGTGATAAATCTATTGTAAGCATTTATAATCTTACAAGTATTTAAAATAAATATAACCTGTTGAGATATATGAGCGGATTTTAACATTATTGCAGCCGTTAACGAATAAATTCTTTTTTTTTTTCAGCTTCAGTCAATCATAATAAGCCTTTGCAGAAGATCACACTTGCAGAGTGGAACCAATACATTAAAGAACACTAATTAAAATTGAGGAAGTTCAGATGTAACTAAACGAGCAAACCAAACAACAAAGTGTTAACGAGAGAACAGATCAATTTTGATGACTGTGCACAGCATTCCGCTACAGCCTATCTAAGCCACATTGGGAAGGCTCTAAAATTTAAAGGAGGAACAGAAGAGCGAAAAGAAGAGCAAGCTGGAGCGGTAAAGCGTAAAAGCAACCGGGATCGGGAAAAGTAAAAGAGACCGGGCCGGAAAAGCGACCGTGAGCAGAAATGCGACCAGGAGTGAGAAAGCGACATGGAACGGGAAAGCAAGCGGTTAAGGAAACGGGAGCCAGAGAGAAAATGATAAAAAGCCGTTAAAATCCCCGGGCAACGCCGGGTAACCCAGCTAGTAATAATAATAATAATATGTTAATTACGTAAGTAATAATATGTTAATTACGTCTGGCAGATAATTAAAGTAATTGGGTTACGGCACGTGCACCGGTCATTGCATTCGAACGTCCAGTTAGTAGTGATCGGTGTGTAACAGAGATGGTGGTCAGTTTTGGTTCATTACAATCAGCTTCACCGACTACTACAATCGGTTTCACCGACTATTACAATCAGCTTCATCGACTACTACAATCAGCTTCACCGACTACTACAGTCAACAGCACCGACTACTACCATCAACACCAATAGCTACTACAATACCCACCACCGAATACTACAATCAACACACCGACTCTACAGTCAACACCACCGACTACTACAATCAACACCACCAAACACGTTTTAATAAAAAATTAAAAACAATAAAAAACGCACATTCAAAAGATATTTTGCAACGCGTCAAGCGTGATAAAAATGCTTTTCTGATGTGACGAAGCTTCCAAAATAAAATAAATTTAAAAAAAAATGAGAAAATTCAAAAATTATTTCAAAATACTAAAAAGAGAAATTTTCTTGTTGACTGCCAATAACTAATGGAGTTCACCGATAGCAATTAATTCGCTTCCTCTTCTCCTGACAGCAGATAAGCGTTCTCTTTCTAAGCTGGACATTAATTTGATATCGAAGAATGTCAGACTGTTTGTTTTTCTCGATTCCAACATGTTTCGTATAAGCCGTGTTATGTTTTTAGTTCTAAATTCTGGAAGTAACTAAAAAGCCAGAAAGCATTTAATGAAGTCAAATTCTTTCTTCATTTAATTTGAATTTGCTCTTAAAAAATATTTCTACTTCAATCAACATAGCAAAAAGAGAAGAAAGTGCATATTTTTTCACGTGACATGGTTGAAATATAGATAATAGCGAAAAAAACCAATTTCAATTCTCAAGCATTAGCAAAAGTAAAGCTCAAATTTGTCTTAAAAACGAGCGAGATAGATGGAGTGTTTCTTTCCGAAGCAAAGCATTTTGCAGGGAGAGTCTTACATGTTTGTGAATAATTCTTTCCTATCTCATTTATACAGCTGGCATTTATCTCCTATCACGAACAAGAAATACTCGAAAATGACGATTTGATAAGTAATGCCCCACGTCACAATGGCAAGATACGCCCATCCACAATGGAAAAATACACCCATCCACAATGAAAAAATACACCCATCCACAATGGAAAAATACACCCATCCATAAAGCGAAAAACACAACCATCTATATCTATAACGACAAAACACACCGATGCACAATGGCAGAATACACCTATGCACCATGGAAGAGTGCACCAATGTACCATGAAAGAATGCATCTATGTACCATGGCACAATACACCAATGTACCATGGCAGAATACACTAATCTACAATCGTGCTGTTCTTGTAAGAAAGGTCCGTGCTGAAACCACGATTTTATGAAAACTTCAACACTTCATTAAAGTTCCATTTTTTCAAAGATTTCTATTTTTGTTGTTCGCGCACTCATTTGAAATAAAAATATATTTACCTGCGTGTTTAAAAAAAAAGGTTTTGAAAGCAAAAGTTGAAAGTTTGCATCGATCAAAGCCATTTAATGCTGTGACGAGCAGTTCCGACAAAAATCTATCATAAAGGATAAATGAAAGTGTAATTCAGAACACAGTTTTTTCTTTCGATTATTTTATTTCATCGATTTTTCTGGAATATCGTGATCTATCAGTTTGAAACCAGATAATAAATCAATTTTAACCTTAACAACATTTATACCAATGTATATTATTACTTGTTACACATCAGTGAAGAAAATAATTAAAACAGACAGACAAATCGAATTAAATAATACCGTCCCACGTGAACTATAATACACATCGAATACAATTATTATACACAAGTAAGTTATCATACACATCGAATACAATTATTATACACAAGTAAGTTATCATACACATCGAATACAATTATACACAAGTAAGTTATCATACACATCGAATACAATTATACACATGTATATTAGCATACACATCGAATACAATTATACACATGTAAATTATCATACAAATCGAATACAATTATACACATGTAAATTATCATACACATCGAATACAATTATAATCATGTATACTAGCATACACACCGAATGCAAGTATACATGTGTATTCTGTTATATACAAGACATGAAAAGCTATGACTCGTCAAAAAAGACGCTTGTGACGGAAAAAGTTTAAAAATTATTCGCTTTTGAAAACTTATTAAGTTCCTATTTTATAAAAAAAAATACTTTAAATTGTTTTTTTTTATAGATTGCACGAGACTCGCCTCAGCAGAATGTAGTCACGATGTGGATGGCTGGTTGGTTGGTTGGTTGGTAGGTTGGTTGGTGTGTCTCGAACAAACACTTGAAGGTTTTCCGAGTTGACATATTTTAAAATATGAGTTGTATTATATATGAGGTGTATCTCTTTCTCAGTTTTTCTGCCTGATTTTTTTTTCTTCTTCTCTCTCTCTCTCTCTCTCTCTCTCTCTTTCTCTCTCTCTCTCTCTCTACCTCCCTATCTCTTTCCCTCTCACATCATCTCTCTCTCACCCTCTCTTTCTCATTTTACAATAAATATAACGATAATCTCAATAAATCTATCTTATACGAACAACAAACACTATACAGTGTACAGTACAGTACAGTAAAGTATAGTACAAAGTACGCATATCTCATTGAGAAAGACGTGATTCAGTACAACAAGCTGAATGACAACTGCAAAGTGAAGCCAAATGCACCTGGGTTTCGTTTAATTTCGAAAAGTCAATTCAGACAAATGAGTGGAAATTGAGGACTGGGATGTTGTGCAGTGAGAGAGAAAGAAAAAAGAAAGAGAAGAAATAAAAGTTTTTTTTTAGAAACCCTTGCGATGTTGTCGTGGTAGTGATAATGGGACTTAAGGACAGTTCGAGCGATGATTCACTATAAATTCTTCGTGCCAAAAAAAGTTCGTATTTTTGAAAACCGAAGTTTTTTGAAATTGAAGAGCCACAAAAGTTCCATCGATCATGAGTTATTCCTGTTTGACAACTTTTAATAAAACACTCACTAGCTCTCTCTCTCTCTCTCTCTCTCTCTCTCTCTCTCTCTCTCTCTCTCTCTCTCTCTCTCTCTCTCTCTTTCTTTCTTTTTTTCCCTCTTTCTCTTTCTCTCTCTTTCTCTTTCTCTTCTCTTCACTCCTTCTCTCTCCCTTTCTCTATTTCTCTCTTTCTCCCTCCCTCCTTCTCTTTCCGGCTCAGATTTGTCCATCGGGGAGATTGACCTATGGGTTGGATCGAAAGTTTTCAACTTGCGTTGAGTTGAGTCGAATAAAAAATTTAGACTTTAAAAAAAAGAATATACCTAATTTCATTTGATTAAATGCATTGATTAAACTTTCTTGTTTCGTTTTTCCATCCATCCGCACTACTTCCATGAATAATTAACATCCAGGTTGTTGTTGTTCTTTCCAGGAAGGTTTCGCAACTGAAATTAAACGTTTTTTTTCGCAAGCGGATAACAGCAAAGTCAGCAAAAGCGAACGACATTGAGAGTAAATTATAAATAAATTCTGCGAGTCTGCGAGTTTGGGTTTTTCGCTATTCCAAATGTCAAACGCTTAGTGTCGGATACTAGTAACAGTAAAGGCGGGGCGCACACATTACCTGTCATTTATGTTACTTGATCTCGATTGTAATCAAGATTAAATACCAAAATGTTTGCTGTTATTACTTTTTGAGGATTGAGTTTGGTCAAAATATGTTTTAAATTTGCAGTAGGTTTGGCTAGTTGGATCTGTAAAAAGGTGGGTTGGGTTACTGAAAATTGACCCATATACAACTCTCTCTTACTCTCTCTTTCTCTCTCTTTTTCCCTCTTTTTTAAAATTACAAATAAAAATTTTGATCTTAAAAAGTCTTGAAAACAAGTATTAAATTTTGTTCATTTGACATCAACAGATTCTGAAAGGACACCTCGCACGCCTATTTAACCGCCTTCAAAGTCAACCTCACTAATCTCCTTCATCATCATCATCATCGTCGTCGTCGTCATCGCCATCGTCATCGTCATCGTCGTCATCATCGTCGTCGTCATCATCATCATCATCCTCACCATCATCCTCACCCTCATCATCATCATCATCATCATCATCATCATCATCATCATCATCATCATCATCATCATCATCATCATCATCATCATCATCATCATCATCATCATCATCATCATCATCATC